>OY482671.1:37156999-37756999 GCA_960531455.1 Urophora cardui
AAGCCAGTGCGCAGTATAATTTTTCTTCCGGACTTCTTCTTTCCCCTTACGGCCAAAGCAGAAGCTTACAAGAGGCAAATTTGAAATTTGTATTTCCATATATTTTTTATTTTAAATATAATTTGTTTTATAGTTATCAAATTGAAAAATTTGTCAGAAAAGCTGCCGAATGTCAAAAAACCTACCGAAACACAAGCTGGCTCGTTGGTTTTTAACCGCCTAGATGGTATTTCGTTTGGTTTTTTCAATATAGCTTGCTCGCTTGCACCAACGTAAAACGATAGTGATGAATATTCAACAAAGAATCATCAATGATCATTTAGCAGTGAAACAAATTTACTGCAGGGTATATCTATATATATGTATACACACGGTATATATATTGAGACGGTAATGCCAGTAGGCGGAAATGTCAAATACTGCTTACGTCACAGGACCAATAAAGCCGCGAACAACCAAACAAATAGCTGTGCCAATTGCAAAAGGAAATGACATATGAGGACCTGATACTTTTTTCTAAAACCGAAACAAATATGGCGGCCAGCGAACTGACATGACCTTTTAATTGGATCATGATGTATACATACACAAATGTCTCTTTTCAGTTCTGCCAAATCAAAAAAGCACTGTGCTGCCAAATCAGCACGGAAAAAACAAAGCGAACAGGGCGGATCAGAAATTGAACCAGCAATTTATCTGGTTTAATCGAGCTGAAATCTTTGTTGTTGCATTTACATGCAAAAATTTTTATCTGGGTTAGGATCACCGTATGTGAAACACGGCTAATATGTTCAATATTCGTTTTATCTACATATGCTAAAGTTTTTCAGTATTCGAGAGTCAAGTGAAATTTGCGGGAGATGTGGCCAGTGAGAATAAAGGATAAGGTTCTTTATTGTAATTTTGTAATATCTATGCATTTTCATTACATAAATATTTAAGCAAACTCTCATTTTCTTCCGCAGACATTTTTAAACTCGAAGGTCGGATCAATTTTGAAAAGGCGGTCAAAAGGGCGGTTGAGATGAGCCACAACCGGGCTAAACAGAAGAATTATGTGAACAAACTTAATACAACAATTTAAATTTTAGTTTTTTTTTTCTTAATGAAATAATTTTTATTTTATTTTTTATATACAAAAAATTAAAAAAAATTTAGTTTACTTTTTACTTACTTTATATCCAATGTGTCTTGAAATAAGAAAAATGACTGAAATTAAGGTACCTTTAAGGAAAAACATGTACATATTTGAAAAATAACAACTGCCAAAAATTTTTTAAATTATATTGTTTGTTAATTATAGACCTGGTCAAGCAAAGTTAGTACCTATAAAGTATATTTTAGGGGCATACGAACAGTAAAATGGCTAGTAAAATTACTAATCAAATGACTTAAATTTACTAGTAAAATTTCTCGTAAAGTTACTAATAAATTCACCAGTAAAGTTACTAGTAATATTACTAGTAAAATGACCAGCAAAATTAGCTAGTAGCCGTTACGGGTGTGAGCGAGGTTATTTTTTTTTTTTACTTTAATAAATACTGAATATTAGAAACCAATCTACTCAAACCTTTTCAACAAAAATAAAAAAATTCAAACCATATAAAAAGAAAATCTTGCCTATGTTGAAACATTCCGATCGAATTTGTTTGTCCGTTTTCGCAAGTTCCCTTTGTAGTTTTCTTTCTTCAGCTCGAGCTAACTTAAAATCAACTCCAAGCATAGAGCCTGGACCACCCTTCTCCCTTTGTTTCAAAAGAAATTGCTTGCCTTATTCTGATTTCATCATGGCCAAGGCGTCTCGATGAGCGATATCAAAGATATCATATATCTTTAAGGCGAACTCTTTGATTTTGTTCCTTGCAGCTTCCGATTGTTTTTTCTGGTCCTTCTGTAAATTTCTCCACTCTGCGTAAAGTTTCTCTAATTTAGTAATAGCATCTTTTTCATGTTTTATAGGAATTCGAACTTTTTCCCAAAATACAAGTATTTCTTGAATAGTAATTTTTGCTGAATCCTTTAAGCTCAATTTCACACTACGCAAATTGTAAAATAAAGTGGCCAGAACTTGGCGATTAGAGAGCAATTTACAGCCGGTTATCTGGTGGGCCGGATAGCCTACAATGAAAATTTTATCTTTGTTTCGTCTTTTTATGGCAGAAGTGGAAGCCATTATTTTAGGGACAAAAATGAGAATGATAAACCTTAAAAATAGAGGGGGAAAAAGACATTCACTAGTTTCGAAGCACAAAATGAAAAAAAAAAAACAAATCACTCATATTTAATTGTTTTTATTGAAAATACCTGGACTTCTGCTATATTATCTACTCAAATTCTCATTTACAACTCAATAAATTGAAAAAATTGGTATTGCAGAAACTTCGATAAGTAATTTAACACGAAAAGACCGGCAAGTAAATAGCGCGCGGTAAGAGCCCATGCACAGTTGAATTCTACCTCGCTTTGCTTCAGAGTTTTGCTTTGACAGTTCCGTTCAGCATGTGCTTTTCAAAGGGACATGTTCACAATTGAGGTGAAGCGAGTAAAGCAAAGTATAAAGTTAGCCATGTCTCAACTTTTTTACACTTTGACAAACATCTCCCCTTGTGTGTGTGTATGTATGTTTGTATATCTACACTTATTTTAGCGATTTCGCGCAATTTCGTGAGAAGTGAACATAGAAAAGTAAAAAATAACATTCGAATAAGCAGAAAAAAGCAAATTCCCCAAATATTTTACCAAAAATCAGGTTTATAAATTAAAGCAAAGAAGTAAAGTGGAAATTGTCAAAGTGTTAATTGTAGCAAACATCTGGAATTTCGCTTTGCTTACGTAATACATGAACGGCCCCTTACCATACAAGGGAATGCGAAGTGTTACCTAACTTAACGTGTAATTCTTTTAATAGATGTGCGTTCCTAGAGATATGCATAGAATATAAATTAGTGGGAACAACATGCCTTTACCTGGATATGTGAATCATGAGAAAATAATGAAGAGTTCCGGAGATACGGCCCAAAAACGTCGCTCATCGGCCACAAAATCAAGTTTTTTGAAACTTTAAGCGCCAAGCGGCACGTGTTAATATAATCCAATCGTTCTTAAACTTTGGCTATCTTATAGCGTTTTCGATTCTGAACGAAAATGTTGCATTATTACAAGGCAACATTATTAACATGCGCCCTGTGCCCTAAGAAAATGTTGCATTTTTCATGTGATGTATGAAACAAAAATAATGCAACCCCTTGGTTATATTAAGGGCAGAAGATGCTGCCCTGTGGTCGGGGAGAGGGCGACATTTTTGGCAATCTAACAATCAACCCTGAAAAAATGTGTGGAATCTATGTGGAATAGAACAAAAAAATTTGACAGCCCGATAAAAATGCAGAATAAGTGCGACATTTTTGCCAGAATCGAAAACGCCATTAAAATCTGCAAAGGCTGATCATTTTATGGGGTTCCCCTTGACAAAATTCCTCAAAAAATTTCCCCTCCCTATTACTGCGGTCACCCTAATGACCATGTCATTATGGTCAATTTTCTTACAACAACCACATCCGGCCGCCATACCAATCTGTACCCCCGGAAGTCGCCGCCATACCAATCTGTCCCCGATTTTGACATTTGCCGATGACATATCGTCTTTTTTTTTATCGATTTTCGATGAGCTGTGAAACTTGTATATTTTGACAATGCGGTAATGCTGCCTTTTACCATGGTACAATAACTTAGAGGTAGGCGCACGGGCGAATTCAGAAACTACTTTTTTTATTTCCAAGGGTAGAGTGTAATGTCAAAATCCAAGCGAATTATAATCATGGCCAATAGGAATGAGCGAGTCCCAAGCGAATTCAGATTTTAACCACGGCGAAATCTCATTTTGACAAGTTTTTTGAAACTTTAAGCGCCAAGCGGCACGTGTTAATATGATCCAATCGTTCTTAATGCCCTTATTATACAAAACGCGGTGACTCTTTGCGACGCTGTCACTCACACTCACTCACGCTCACCTTCGCCCAAAAGTTGGTATTATATAAGATTTTACGTTTTCGCGTTCACCCTGTTGCGTAGTCACGACGATTGTCAAACGATTTACGTAGCTTATGTGCCACCTATTTTGTTTTTTTAGTTTCCTTAGTAATTTTTAGTGCGTTTTTTTTTTATTAATAGAGGTATTTTGTCGAGTAGGTAATTCTGAAAAGTTGGCAGCTGGCAACCCAATAAACATTTTTCTTCATTTTTAATTTGAGGTTCATTTGAGAAGTAACCCTATTGTCAAATATCAAACGTTAGTTATCAAATGCACCTCAAATTTCTCTTGATAGCGTTCTCAAACAAAAAGGCACATTTTTAGTATGGGATTTTGAGCTGATTCTCAATTTGATAGATTTCATTTTCTGAAATCAATTTCAAAGTTAGTACGAAATGGAATGCAATCAATAGACGTATGTATGTATTACATATTTGTACTCTGATGTGATGTTTTTCATTTACCCGTGCGGGTGAATTTCGCCGGTGCCTTTTTGTACAGTCACATGAGTATATTAATATCTTTTTTAATATGCATACACACATGTGAGAAACAAACTATGGCTTTAATAAAGTTTGTGTAACTTCACAAAAAGCAACAAACAAATAAAATAAGAGTAAGAAATACAGAATCATTATTATACACAATCATTTTCAACCATCATTTCAACCGTTAAGAGACTGCTCACGTAAAACAACGAACGCTGATTGAAACTTGCAAACATTCAAAATGTCTTCGTTCCTTGAAACCTTGACATGATGAAATTCGTGAAATGGTACAAAATGCGAAACAAGTTTTTTTTCGAATGTTGTAAGTTATTCTAAAATTGATTAACAATGTTTGTTGAAAACTTGAAAATATGTTTATTTTCAAATTATATATATGCTGATTCTCAAATTTAGAAACAATATTTTCTCAAACGTTTGAGAATTTCTTTTTCAGTGTTTAGTGGGAAGTCAACAAAAATAAAAAAAAAGTATTTGTTGACATTGTGTGTAAATACATACATACGTGTTTTGTTTAGTTTTTTTTTTTTTTTGAATAAAATATATTATTTATGTATATGCAACATATTAAAAAATGTGTGTGTAATGCAGTTAATATTATAAATATATGTACGTGTTATCCAATGTTAAAAAATAAGATGCATTTGTGTGTTCGTGTTTGTGCAAGAAGCAAGACAAAAGTTAAAACGTTTTTATTAACAACTGTTTTATTTAAATCAAAGAAAAAATTAGTTCAGCATCATATTCGGGTTCGCGAGATTGAAACGCGTCGATTGATACCCCGTTTTTTTTTTTTTTTTAAATTGGCTAATTTTAGCCGTTGCAAATTAAACTCTATCGAATGCTCACTCGAACAAAAGGAAGTGACTCTTTTGACAGTTAAAGTGACCGTTTTCGTCACTTTGCGTTTTATAAAATACCAAAAACGTAACATACTCACCAAAAAAACGTAACACATTCACTTCGAGTCACTTACAGTCACTTTCAGTCACCTAAAGAGATACAAAATACGAACACGACAATAAGTGACTCTGGGTGACTCGTTGCGTCGCGTTGCGTTTTACAAAATAAGGCCCTAAACTTTGGCTATCTTAAAATCTGCAAAGGCTGATCATTTTATGGGGTTCCCCTTGACAAAATTCCTCAAAAAATTTCCAATCCCTATCACTGCGGTCACCCTAATGACCATGTCATTACCCACATAGCATTGAGATGATTATATTTTGAATTTTCGTCCAATTGAATCATTTTTTATTACTCTTGGTGACTATATGCTGAGTGAAAATAAAAATGAGCAGAAGGAATAGTCATATATGTTCCTTTTAGATGACCAAAAACTGATGATCATTTTCTAATCACATATCAGAATCATTTTTGAATATTTTTGTTGAATAAATATTGATTTATCATAAAATGAATTAAAAAGAATAACCAAATATGTTTCTTTTAGATGATCAAAAACTGATGATCATTTTTTAATCACATATCAGAACCATTTTTGAATATTTTTTTTGAATTATACTTTAAAAAAAAGCAATTTTCCTTATACACAAATGTACATTTGTTTTCATATCAAACATTTTTTCATCAAATACATTTCGAACATTATAGGAAAAGGTAAGAAAAATTTCAAAGGAAACTGTATGTACATACATATGTATCTATAGTTTTATATATTTTTAATTATTTTTTCAGATTCCAGTCATTTTACGCGGCAATTTGGTGGACGGCATAACTACAAGCATACATAGATACATAGGTATGTACAAGGCAGATATACCAGGTAGGCACAGGGGCGAATTCAGAAAATCCCCATGTATTTTGTTATTGTAATTGGTAGTCTGGTAGTGTAAGTGGCCGCTGTGGTGCAGTGGGTAGAGTGCTCGCCTGCTATGCCAGAGGTCTCGGGTTCAAACCACGGTCCGAGCAAAACACCAAAACAATTTTTCTAATTAGTAAAAATCCAATTATTGGGTTTTTTAAGAGCAGCGGTCACCTCTCGGCAGTGGGCGGCATACCCTCCGAGTGTTTTTCTGCCATGAAAAAGCTTCTCACAAAAAATGCATTCGCCGTTCGGAGCCGGCTTTAAACTGTAGGTCCACCCAATTAGTAGGAAAAACAAAAAGGAGCACACCTCGAATTGGGAGAGAAGCTCGGCCATAAAACTCGTCAGAGTTATAATAGCGCCATTGTATTATTATATTATTATTATTATAATTGGTAGTCTAATGTCAAAATTATATTTCGCTTGGGACTCGCTCATTCCTATTGGCCATGATTACAATTCGCTTGGATTTTGACATTACACTCTACCTTTGGAAATAAAAAAGTAGTTTCTGAATTCGCCCATACGCCTACCTCTAAATTATTGTACCATGCTCCTTTTTAACACGCTTTTATTAGTTTCACCTGTATGTATGTAAGTACCCAGCCAGCAAGGTACCGTACATTTTACGAACATTGCGATTTACGAGCTATTCTCGAATAAGAAAACAATAACAAAAGAAACTTTTTTCTATCATGTCAAAAAAAAAAAGAAAACGAAAAATTTCAAACTCAATATTTTAAAAGTAAGTATGTATGTTTGTAAAATTTCTACATTTACGATAAAAAAAACGGACGTAAAAAGATTCATATACGAGTGCTTTTTCGATACATTTACGACACTCGTAGGCACTGAACATTTTAAAGCGAAACAGTATTCGTAGGCGAATCGTAAACGGATATCATAAACGATATTTTATTAGAGTTTTCTGCGAGAAAACATCCGTTTACGAGCTCGTTTACGATGATTTTGCTGGCTGGGTATGTATGTATGTATTTATATATGTAAACGAGTTACGTATACGCAGTGTAGTTCACTGTATGTTTGCATGTACGCTTGTATGTAACCGACTCCTTTTTGCATTGCATAAGTTAACGCGAAAGCGTGTGTATTCATACACTGAATGAGAGTTTTTCAGTGTGAGATGTACTTATAACTTTGCAAAATATTATTTAGTATTTTTAAGGAATATTAAATCTAAATAAAGTACTAATATATTTGTTTTCTCTTTATTCACAGGCATTTGCCATTTGAAATTTAATATTGATCAAAAGGACATGAATGCAGTTTGCAAAATATTATTTAGTATTTTTAAGGAATATTAAATCTAAATAAAGTACTAATATATTTGTTTTCTCTTTATTCACAGGCATTTGCCATTTGAAATTTAATATTGATCAAAAGGACATGAATGCAGTGTTGCAAAAGCATCACTTAAGTCATTTCCTATAACTTCATATAACTGTTATGTAATTAATATATATTAATATTAAATAAATTTTGTTATAAATTTTAAATAATATAAATAAAATAGTTCAGCGTTTTTATTTTCAAAAATGGATAATAAAAAATGTATTTATTACATATCGTCTCTTTTTTTATCGATATTCGATGAGCTGTGAAACTTGTATATTTTGACAATGCGGCAATGCTGCCTTTTACCATGGTACAATAACTTAGAGGTAGGCGCACGGGCGAATTCAGAAACTACTTTTTTTTATTTCCAAAGGTAGAGTGTAATGTCAAAATCCAAGCGAATTATAATCATGGCCAATAGGAATGAGCGAGTCTCAAGCGAATTCAAATTTTAACCACGGCGAAATCTCATTTTGACATTACACTCTACCAATTACAATCACAAAATACATGGGGATTTTCCGAATTCGCCCCTGCGCCTACCTGGTATATCTGCCTTGCCTTTTACCCAGGGACTGTAACGATTATGAGTTATATCCAAAAAGTTGATTTTTAATCATTATTTGCTGAGTTTTATTTATGCTCGCAAAATAAAGGTTATTTATTGAGTTTTATTTTTCCCTCAGAAAATAAGTTTTTTTTTTTTGAGTTTTATTTTTCGATCAGAAAATAAAACTTATTTTTTAAGTATTATTTTTCCATCAGAAAATAAAAGTTTTTTTTTTAGTTTTATTTTTCGATCAGAAAATAAAAGTTATTTTTTGAGTTTTATTTTTCCCTCAGAAAATAAAAGTTATTTTTTGAGTTTTATTTTTCGATCAGAAAATAAAAGTTATTTTTTGAGTTTTATTTTTCGATCAGAAAATAAAAGTTATTTTTTGAGTTTTATTTTGCGATCAGAAAATAAGAGTTATTTTTTGAGTTTTATTTTTCCCTCAGAAAATAAAAGTTATTTTTTGAGTTTTATTTTTCGATCAGAAAATAAAAATACGGTGATTACATCTGAAACTTTTTTCTATCATGTCAAAAAAAAAAGAAAACGAAAAATTTCAAACTCAATATTTTAAAAGTAAGTATGTATGTTTGTAAAATTTCTACATTTACGATAAAAAAAAACGGACGTAAAAAGATTCATATACGAGTGCTTTTTCGATACATTTACGACACTCGTAGGCACTGAACATTTTAAAGCGAAACAGTATTCGTAGGCGAATCGTAAACGGATATCATAAACGATATTTTATTAGAGTTTTCTTCGAGAAAACATCCGTTTACGAGCTCGTTTACGATGATTTTGCTGGCTGGGTATGTATGTATGTATTTATATATGTAAACGAGTTACGTATACGCAGTGTAGTTCACTGTATGTTTGCATGTACGCTTGTATGTAACCGACTCCTTTTTGCATTGCATAAGTTAACGCGAAAGCGTGTGTATTCATACACTGAATGAGAGTTTTTCAGTGTGAGATGTACTTATAACTTTTTCAAAATATTATTTAGTATTTTTAAGGAATATTAAATCTAAATAAAGTACTAATATATTTTTGTTTTCTCTTTATTCACAGGCATTTGCCATTTGAAATTTAATATTGATCAAAAGTACATGAATGCAGTGTTGCAAAAGCATCTCTTAAGTCATTTCCTATAACTTCATATAATTGTTATGTAATTAATATATATTAATATTAAATAAATTTTGTTATAAATTTTAAATAATATAAATAAAATAGTTCAGCGTTTTTATTTTCAAAAATGGATAATAAAAAATGTATTTATTACATATCGTCTCTTTTTTTTTATCGATATTCGATGAGCTGTGAAACTTGTATATTTTGACAATGCGGCAATGCTGCCTTTTACCATGGTACAATAACTTAGAGGTAGGCGCACGGGCGAATTCAGAAACTACTTTTTTTATTTCCAAAGGTAGAGTGTAATGTCAAAATCCAAGTGAATTATAATCATGGCCAATAGGAATGAGCGAGTCCCAAGCGAATTCAGATTTTAACCACGGCGAAATCTCATTTTGACATTACACTCTACCAATTACAATCACAAAATACATGGGGATTTTCTGAATTCGCCCCTGCGCCTACCTGGTATATCTGCCTTGCCTTTTACCCAGGGACTGTAACGGTTATGAGTTATATCCAAAAAGTTGATTTTTAATCATTATTTGCTGAGTTTTATTTTCAGCTCGCAAACTAAAAGTTATTTATTGAGTTTTATTTTTCCCTCAGAAAATAAGTTTTTTTTTTTTGAGTTTTATTTTTCGATCAGAAAATAAGTTATTTTTTGAGTTTTATTTTTCCATCAGAAAATAAGTTTTTTTTTTTAGTTTTATTTTTCGATCAGAAAATAAAAGTTATTTTTTGAGTTTTATTTTTCCCTCAGAAAATAAAAGTTATTTTTTGAGTTTTATTTTTCGATCAGAAAATAAAAGTTATTTTTTGAGATTTATTTTTCGATCAGAAAATAAAAGTTATTTTTTGAGTTTTATTTTGCGATCAGAAAATAAGAGTTATTTTTTGAGTTTTATTTTTCCCTCAGAAAATAAAAGTTATTTTTTGAGTTTTATTTTTCAATCAGAAAATAAGTTATTTTCTGAGTTTTATTTTTTTGCTCAGAGAATAAAAGTTTTTCAGTTAAATTTTGGCTGCAATTGTAGATTTTGCCATATAAATAAGTAAAGTGATTAAATAAATTTTTAATTTTTTTATTTATAAACTATACCTACGTTTTAATGTTGCAAAATCGACAGCTGCAGCTAAAATTAAACTGAAGAAACTTTTATTCTCTGAGCAAAAAGATAAAACTCAAAAAATAACTTTTATTTTCTGATCGAAAAATAAAACTCAAAAAATAACTTTTATTTTCTGAGGGAAAAATAAAACTCAGAAAATAACTTTTATTTTCTGATCGATAAATAAAACTCAAAAAATAACTTTTATTTTCTGATGGAAAAATAAAACTCAAGAAATAACTTTTATTTTCTGATCGAAAAATAAAACTCAAAAAATAACTTTTATTTTCTGAGGGAAAAATAAAACTCAGAAAATAACTTTTATTTTCTGATCGATAAATAAAACTCAAAAAATAACTTTTATTTTCTGATGGAAAAATAAAACTCAAGAAATAACTTTTATTTTCTGATCGAAAAATAAAAATCAAAAAATAACTTTTATTTTCTGAGGGAACAATAAAACTCAAAAAATAACTTTTATTTTCTGATCGAAAAATAAAACTCAAAAAATAACTTTTATTTTCTGATGGAAAAATAAAACTCAAGAAATAACTTTTATTTTCTGAGGAAAAAATAAGACTCAAGAAATAACTTATTTTCTGAGCAGAAAATAAAACTCAGAAAATAATGATTAAAAATCAATTTTTTTATAAAAATCGAAAAAATAAAAGTTAATGCACCTAGAGATAGTCTGCGTTACGGTGATTACATCTGTGTACTAATCGATATTATATCGATATCGCTTACAGTACTAGCTAGACTATATATAGTCTACAGTGATTTTAATAGCCTCTGCACACTGCATTTGAAACTACGTTGATTTGCCAAAATTACTTTCCGAAATCACGCGCATTCACACACGTTTTTGAGTAATTTCATTTAGCCGTGTTTCAGTTACGCTGTTCATGCGCCAAATAAAAATTTTTACATGGTCAACTTAAATGAAAATATCATTAATAAAATACTCCCACCAAATTAAATTTTTTATAATTAAAGAATCGCTAATGCAATATACGATGAGAATATATCTAAGAAACCATCGAGAACAAATTTAATAGCGATGGGTAAAGATGTTTTCAATTATAATCGATACAATTTAGAGAAGAGACCGATTCCAGAGTAATTTCTGTGGCGAATATAATCGGTTCCACTCTCACATCACTAAATGACTGAACACATCTCTAAAGAAACTTCCAGAACTAGAAGAAGAGACCAGATAATTTCCAGTGTTGCCAGAATTTTCCAGATTGCGTTTGACAGACTATATAAGGCGGCGAGCAGGCGCTCCGCAGTCAGTCGTAATTTAACCGTAGAAGTGTTAACATCAAGTCAAGTAAAACAAGTGTAGACTTTTTAGTCGTGAAATAAAGCGGTGTGAATTAAGAAGTAAATAAAGACTTTTATTTAACAATTTAGTGATACGAACCCGATAGAAATAATCGAGCTATCGACAAATACGTAACAATTGGTGTCAGAATTGGAATTGTTAAATAAATTCCAGGATCAAGGATAACGAAGCAACGATAACGAAACAAGGATAACGAAATAAGGATAATGGCAAAGTTAAACGAACTGAAAATCCAAGAGCTTAAAAAGGAGTTAGAAAAGAGAAACCTGAGTACAAGCGGCAATAAAATTGAACTACAGGCAAGGCTAAGAGTAGCTATGGAAGCATATAACATTAATGTAGATGAGTTTGATTTCAACGATGATGTGGAAGAGGTCCACAAAGAAGAAACTCAGAAGGAAGAGGCTTCACAGTCAGTAGCAAACGTAGACATGAACTCGATATTGGCTGTACTGGCACAAATATCGGCAAAAATGGAAGATCAACAGGCACAGATGTCGAAAAAAATGGAAAAACAACAGGCACAGATATCGGCAAAAATGGAAGATCAACAGGCACAGATGTCGGCAAAAATGGAATCACAGCAATCATTACTTTTAGAAGAGGTGTCCAGTATTGCAACTCAGTTGGGAGCGCAAGAAAAACGCATATGCTCACAATTAAAATCACAGGATGCAAAAATTACGCAGGTTGAGGAAAGACAAGATAAAATTGAGGATAATGTAAAAAAGTTGGAAGCCCGTCTTCAGGAGATCCACATAAGTCGTCCAATCGCTTCAACTGCTACACAGAAGATAAAACCTCCGTCGTTTGATGGAAGTGGTCCATTTCAAGTATTCAAGCTACAATTTGAGAAAACGGCAGTTGTAAATAATTGGAATCCTGAGGACAAAGTAGCTGCCTTATTTGTAGCATTGAAAGGACCTGCAGCAGAAATATTACAGACTGTTAGCGAGGGCGAAAGGAACAGCTATGACGCAATTATGGGTGCCATTGAAAGACGTTATGGTAGCGAGCACAGGAAGCAGATATATCAAATGGAGTTGCAGAATCGCTTCCAGAAACCAAATGAGACGTTACAAGAATTTTCTTCTGAGATTGAGAGACTAGCTCATTTGGCAAACGCAGGAGCAACTCAAGAATTCATCGAAAGAATGAAAATTCAAAGCTTCATCAATGGAATACGAGATATTGAAACGAAGCGGGCTACCTATGCAAACCCAAAAGGAACTTTCGCTGAAACGGTCTCATATGCTTTGACGCAGGAAACGGCATCTCTATTAAGCAAGCCCACTTACAAGGCTCATCGTGTGGAAGTGGAAACGCCAGACTTACTAAGCAAAATATGGGAGGCGTTGAATGAAATGCAGAAAAAGAAAAGTAATGCTGTGAAATGCTTCAGATGCGGAAAAATAGGACATATAGCACGTCATTGCAGCAATGATTCCAGTAAGTTCAGCACTGCAGATGGGGTCAAGCGCAAGACTGATGGGTATGAACAAGCGCCCAAATCAACTGAGTCGTTAAACTAAAGCGGGCCAGCCAAAAGGGGCGTGGGCTGGTCCCCACAATGGAATGCCCCATAATCTCTGTCTCTCAGTTGGGAAGAAGCACGAGTAATGTTACTATTGGTGGTTTGGTGGACGGAATGGAGCGCATGTTGACTGTGGATACGGGAGCATCTCATTCCATCATTCGATCTGACTTGGTAAAGAGGGAAGTAAGGCCATTGTATGGAGCAAAATTGCGTACGGCAACAGGCGAGGATAGCCAAGTCCTAGGGGAAGTTACATGCGAAGTTGTAATTGGAAATGTTGTCGTACTACACACCTTTATAGTGACGGAAATTGTTGATGAAGTCATAATTGGTGTGGACTTCCTAATCGACCAAGGCATTAAGATTGACATGAAAAACAAGGTTATGAGTTACAAAAACTTGGAGGTGCCGCTAAATTTTGGCTACAATAAGAGATACAGCAGTAAGAAAGTGCTCGTGGAAGAGAATCAGCAGATACCGCCAAAGTCCGAGGCAATTATTTGGGCAAAGATTGATGGAGATTGTGGGACAAACAAATTATGGGTTGTCGAAGCAGAAACAGAAACTAAATCAGATGTACTTGTTGGAAAAACCCTGGCTATGACAAAAGAAGATGGACGAATACCAGTAAGAGTACTTAATGAGTTCAAGTCACCAATCAAACTCTCCAAAGGTGCTATATTGGGAAAATGCGAAGAGGTTGACATCATCATGAATTGCGAACAATCCCAAGGAGAAGTTTCTACTGGCAATACAGATCTTTCAGATGAAATAAATGCTTGGACAGATGAACTGCAGGAGAATCACAAAAGAAAGGCGAAAGAATTACTTGCCAAGTATTCTAGCATATTTGATAAGGATGGTACAAAACCAGGCAGGACAAATATTGTGAAGCATCAGATTGACACCGGTGATGCAAGGCCAATCCGTCAGGCTCCTCGCAGCGTTCCATTAGCTAAACGTCAAATGGTGAGCCAGATTATGCAAGAAATGAGCGACAGTGGGGTAATTGAACCATCAGTCAGTCCATGGAGTTCTCCGGTAGTACTTGTTAAAAAGAAAGATGGCAAGATGAGATTCTGCGTTGACTACCGGAAACTGAATGATGTAACGAAAAAGGATAGTTACCCATTGCCAAGAATTGACGACACTCTGGACTCTCTATCTGGAACGGAATGGTTTTCAACACTGGACTTGAAAAGCGGCTATTGGCAAGTAGAAGTAAAAGAGGAAGACAAGGAGAAAACAGCCTTCAGTGTTGGCGATGGTCTTTGGCAATTTACGGTGATGCCATTTGGATTATGTAATGCCCCAGCTACCTTTGAGAGACTTATGGATCAGGTACTGAAAGGATTACACTGGAAAACATGTCTTGTGTACCTGGACGATATCATTGTATTGGGAAAAAGCTTTGATGAACATCTCAAAAATTTGGAGGAAGTTTTCCGAAGAATAGCTGGCGCTGGTCTCAAGTTAAGTCCTAAGAAATGTGCATTATTCAAGAAAGAAGTAAAATACTTGGGACATAAAGTGACTACAAAGGGCATCTGCACTGATAACGAAAAAATAGAAGCAGTAAAAGATTGGCCAAGACCTCGGAATCTACATGAATTGCGAAGCTTTCTTGGGCTGTGCACTTACTATCGCCGATTTGTACCAAATTTTGCCAGCGTAGCAAATAGTCTCACGGAGCTTATGAGGAAAAATAAGACTTTTGAGTGGAGGAAGGAACAAGAAATGGCTTTCCAAACGTGAAAAGATCGGCTTTGTACTGCCCCAATGCTAGCATTCCCGGTTCCAGGAGCGAGGTTTATCTTGGATACTGATGCGAGTGGTTATGCTATAGGAGGTGTTTTGTCACAAGAAATCGACGGACAGGAGAAGGTTATCGCATACTACAGCCGATCAATTGGGAAACCGGAAAGAAATTACTGTGTAACACGAAGAGAATTGTTGGCATTGGTAGAATGCATCAAACACTTCCATAAGTACCTCTATGGTCAACGATTCCACGTCAGGACTGATCATGCAGCGTTAAAATAGCTTTTGAAATTCCGAAATCCGGAGGGTCAGTTAACAAGGTGGATTGAGCGACTACAAAATTATGACTTTTCTATAGACCATCGTAAAGGCAGTACCCATGGAAATGCTGATGCAATGTCGCGGCGACCATGTAATCTTGAATGCAAGCATTGCTCTAAAGCTGAGGAGAAGGAAGACATCATAGATGTTCGGTTAATGACAATAACATCTACAGACGAATGGAATGCGGAACAATTAAGGAAGTGTCAGCTAGAAGATCCAGATCTGGCACGTGTAATGATCGGTTTGGAGCAAAATGAACGACCATCAAAAGAAGAGATGTCAGCAGAGAGCCCTGTTGCCAAATCATATTGGGCACAGTGGAATAGTTTGCAATTGGTAAATGGCTGCCTACATCGTGTTTGGGAGAGTGAAGATGGCCAAAGTTCTAAAACATTGATAGTTGTTCCAAGGAAAAGAATACCGGATGTGCTAAATGAACTACACGATGGTCCAAGTGGAGGTCATCTTGGAGTAACAAAGACGGTAGAGAAAATCAAGAAGAGGTTTTATTGGGTCGGATGCCGTCAGACAGTTGTTGAGTGGATTGCGAACTGCGATGTATGCATAAAGGCTAAGGGTCCCAAATCCAGGAGTCATGGGTCGATGAAACAATACAACTCAGGAGCACCATTTGAGAGAATTGCCATGGATGTAGCTGGGCCATTTCCTACTAGCAAACTTGGAAACAAATATGTTCTGGTGGTCATGGATTACTTCAGCAAATGGCCGGAAGTGTACCCGATTCCAAATCAAGAAGCAGAAACTATAGCCGAAGTATTCACCAACAATTGAGTGGCGAGATATGGTGCACCTATAGAGCTACATTCTGACCAAGGTAGGAACTTCGAATCAGTAGTGTTTCAGGAGATGTGCAAGACACTGGGTATTAGGAAAACCCGAACAACTGCGTTTCATCCACAATCAGACGGCATGGTAGAAAGATTTAACAGAACATTAGAGAAACATTTACGAAAGGTGGTGGACAAGTTCCAGAGAGATTGGGACACTCATATTCCTCTGTTCCTGATGGCATATCGATCGGCCGTACACGATACAACAGGTCAGACTCCTGCAAAAGTAATCTTTGGTAGTGATCTTCGACTGCCAGCTGACTTGAAATTTGGGATAAGTGCTGATGCGGGAATAAATGCCAGACAATCTAACAATGTTCTGGAAGAGGAAATGAGAGAAATACATGAACTTGTGAGACAGCGAACAAAGATCATGAGTGACAAAATGAAGGCCAGATACGACAAGGCGATGAACTCAGAAGGTTTTCTTGAGGGAGATTTAGTTTTGCTATACAACCCGCAGCGAAAGAAAGGTTTGTCCCCGAAATTGCAGTGTACTTGGGAAGGGCCCTACAAAGTGATTAAGCGGCTCAGCGATGTTGTGTATCGCATACAAACGATTGGAAGACCGAGGAATAAAATGAAGGTGGTTCATCTGGAAAGGCTAGCAGCATTTGGAACGAGTAATGTGTCAGATCGGGACGATCAGACTTAGGTGGAGGGCAGTGTGGCGAATATAATCGGTTCCACTCTCACATTACTAAATGACTGAACACATCTCTAAAGAAACTTCCAGAACTAGAAGAAGAGACCAGATAATTTCCAGTGTTGCCAGAATTTTCCAGATTGCGTTTGACAGACTATATAAGGCGGCGAGCAGGCGCTCCGCAGTCAGTCGTAATTTAACCGTAGTAGTGTTAACATCAAGTCAAGTAAAACAAGTGTAGACTTTTTAGTCGTGAAATAAAGCGGTGTGAATTAAGAAGTAAATAAAGACTTTTATTTAACAATTTAGTGATACGAACCCGATAGAAATAATCGAGCTATCGACAAATACGTAACATTTCGTTAGTTATTTAGCCTAGGGGTGAGTAATGACACGATTTTTTAGGAGTTGACACATAAGCTCTGACTCACTAAAAAGAGTCGACTCACTGAGTTGGCACGAGTGTGCTACAACACGTTTGTGTTACAGCACGATTGTGCTACAGCACATATTACTTTCGTGCTATTGTCAACCAAAAAGTGTTACTGTGTGCTATCAGAGACCGTGTCAGTGAAAGGGTCGCTCCGACGATGAATTGATATTTGTACGAGAATGGCATATAAATCAATAATAGAATTGAAGTGATAGGTGTGGGTGGGCAAATATATGGAAAATTAATTAGTTAATTAATGTCGTTTTTGTTGTTGATTGTTGATTTAGACATATGTAGCTCTGAGATATAGGGTATTTAGGGATTTTTGAGATGTTTATGAAGTACATATATTGGGCTATCTGATGGATAAATAAAATATACATATGTGTGCCAATATAAACTTAGTTGATAAGATCAATTACAAATTTCAAATGAATGTATCTTTTTATATATGCACGATATACGATAATGGGTTAAAGTCCAAAAGTTGGGAAAAAACATCTAGTTTCTGAATATCATAACCAAATTTACCAAAATTAAGGGGAACAACCGAAAAAACCCCAAAATATGTGTCCATACAAAAACGGGTTAGGCACTCTGCACACGGAGCGTACTGCTTTAGACGCGTATTAGATACTACAGACGAAAGCTGTACGCTTTGATGTCGCGCACGTATATTTCAATTGAGGGCTGCACACGAGTCGTCAGCTTCATGCATTCGTCAAAGTATGCTGGCTACATGTCGCTTGGCGTAAAGCAGTGCTGGTAGCTAGGCGTACTACGCTTAGAAAAGAGGAAGAAGAAGATGTTTGTTTACATTTTTCCACTTGGTGGAATTTATGAAAGCAGTAAAATTTGTGTAAAAAATCGGAAAAAATGAGTGTATAATTAAAGAAAATGGAAGATTCCGTAAAATTTTTAATCTTTTCTATTTAAAGCTTCGAAATTTAAAGCAAATACCGTATTATTAATTTGTTTGTTTGTTTTGTGCAGCGAAGTTTCATGTCGCTTCGTGTGCAGATCTTGAGGCGTAGAGAAATCGACGCTACATGAAATGTCTCGTACGCGTCTATGACGATACGCCTTGTGTGCAGAGTGCCTTAGTGTCCGAAAGTTAGTACAATTCATGCAGAATACACCTACATACACCAAATTTGCCAAATCACCTGGAACAAATGAAAAAATGCATAAATAGGTGACCACGCCAATACCAAGAACCACCTAAATACACCAAGTGCCATATAAAGTAAGCATGCACAGGATGACACTTAAATAAGTGGCGAAATCGAACGTGCCAGCGGAGTCGAGTGTGCTACTGAGTTAATATGCTATAAACGTGCCAGCGGAGACAAGTTTGCTACTGAGTTGACGTGCTATAAACGTGCCAACGGAGTCAAGTGTGCTACTGAGTTATCATTTTATCGTGAGGTGAGCTTGAGCGTGCAGCTCACTGATGAGAGTTGACACGGAGTCATGACTCAGTGCTGAGTTACCCAAGCCTATTTTAGCCGAAATGCGCATTTCAAGGGTAATTTCAGCTGGCATTTTTGTATGGGGAAACAACGTTATTTAAGGGCAATTAACGCCGAAACAACGATTTTTGCCTAAAGTACCCTTAAATCATGCCAATGTGCAGAGGCTATAAGTGACTTGAGTGATACAAAATCTTTTTATTGCATAAAATAGATACATAATTCTTGCATAAAACAAAACCGCTATACAATGGAAACAAAACAAATTGAACTACATGATATGAAAATATGTGGAGAAATCGCTACGTTAATTTCGGTGGATAAAAGAGAGTTCTACTTCAATTGCAAATTTTGCGATCATACATATTTACAATTGCAAAATTTTCAAAATCACATTTACGAAATGCATTTGAATGATTTGGCGTTGAGCTTGAAGGAGGAATTGCACTGCGATGAAAACAATGAGGATTCCACAGTTATTATGAATGTAAGGGGCATAAGTAAAGGCGTGGGCCGCCTTTTTGTTCTGAGTTCAGTGATATACTTCTTTTTTGGCGCAAATGATTTTTTAGGGAGTTAGAGGGGGATGAAGTTAAAAAAACCTTTTTTTTTAAAGCCTATATCGATGTGCTAGTGAAAAAACCGGATAAGTGCAGGTTTTGGTGAAACTGAGTTAATTGCATTTTTGGAATCATCAACACTATCGATTTCAGATTTTGCTTCAAAAACGCCCTATTTCAGAATTTGTTTCAATAACGTCCTATATCAGATTTTGCTTCAAAAACGCCCTATTTCACAGAAAATTCCATATATATTTCTCTAAAATAGGGCGTTTTTGAATAATTGATACCAGGATTGGAGAGTGGTCGGTAGACAATTCAAAGCACGATTTGCAAGTTATATCTGAGGAAAGCACGCCTTTCACCACGCAGAAATCGGTTAAGTCGGGTATTTTATTTTTATCTGTTGGCCAATAAGTGGGAGTTCCAGTAGAGAATGGAGTTAAACGTTTAATTAAGTTTTTAATTCGTAGGTAAAATAATAAAATAATAATAAATGAACAAATAAACACCGCATCAGATACATTATTTGAACCGCTTAAGCTATTATACCGAAAAGAGGACAGAAAACCTAAAACCGACATAAACAAAACAACACACAAGAGGACAATAACGGACTTTTACCTGCCTGTTTAATGAGGATACAAAAATAGATTTACATACCTAAACGCACAGACTCACACGCACACACGCATGCACGTCGCCCGAACGCACGAATGCACGAACACATCACACGAACACGAGGTACGTGACCAAACGATGGAAGTTAGTTACTATAAGTACTATCGAACTTACACAAAATAATTAAGAACGAAAAAAGACACTGAAGATGGCGCATATTAGCCGAAACCGGTTTGTCTCCAAACCAAACTTGACAAGGGATGACGGAGGATCGTTCCACAATACATCATAGTTGTATTCCTTTAGGGGTAACGAGACGAGAGCCCCAGAATGTGTGTTTGGCAATGTAATCGCCCCCAGCTAGAAATCGATTTCCAAGAGTTTTGAAGAAATTTTCATATTCTGCAGCGGGCTATAGATAGCAGAGATTGTAAGCTGGCCGCTCGGGTCTTCAATGACAATTAATATTTGTGTCTTGTATAGCATTTGAACGGAATGAATTCGTGTTGTAATGTTTAATACTTTTCCGTATCAAGATACCTGAGCCTCCATGAGCGTTGCTACTCGGGTGTGTTGTGTGGTAAAACTTGTAGTTGGGTACTTCAAAGTAGCTTTTGTCAGTAAAGTGGGTCTCAGATATGAGAAGTATATCTATATCGTGGGTCTGAAGTAAAACTTTAACCTCAAGTAAGTGTTTGGATAGGCCATTGGCATTCCAATAATAATTTTCAACGGGTTGAATATGCACAATTTTTAGTCGTGAAGGTGACGAGCAGGCTCATCATTGCTGTCATTTGTTGCATAACTTGTTTTAGTAAGTCTATCATTTCTAGCATTTCGTTAGTGTTTTGCGTTGGGGTGTGGATTTCATTACTATTTGGAATAGCATTATTAGGGTTCGAACGGGGTGTTACGCCTTTCTTTGCTGCTTGAGCATATATGGCTGGGTATGGGTCAATTTGAATTGGGGTTTCAATTTAAATTGGGGTTTGACTTGGCTGTTGTGGTTTGTTCTGAGGCTGTGCAGGAGCTTTTTTCCTCAGAGTTGGGTATTTGGCGCTTTGGAGGTTTTTGTATACCATACAGCCTTTATAATTTGCTGGATGGTTACCTTCACATAGAGCGCATTTGACATCTTGAGATCTTGTCTTTCGCTTGCAATCTGCGGATAGATGGTTTCCAGCACATTTTATACATACTGATTTTCGACGGCAGTAGGACTTTGTGTGGCCATATTGCTAACAGTTGGCGCATTGCGGTATTTCACGCTTCGGGTTCGGGGGCTCTAAAGTAATTTTTGAGTGCAGGAGACCTTTAATTTGATATATCCTCTTGTTGTTGGAGTCGGGTTTGAGTTCAATGATAAATAAACATGGGGAGAGGCTTTCTTGTGACTGTGTGTTATGTTCCAAATGTTAGTGACTGAGTGACCGAGATCTTTTAGAGAATCCACAATTTCTTTTGTGTCTATTGAGGAATACATGTTTCTGAGAACAACACTGAAGGTACGTTCTTGTTTTGTTTTATAAGTATAGAACTCTGTGCCCTCCCAGCCAACATTTATTATCGTGGAAGTGGCGAAAAAGTTACTTGAAGAAGTTTAATTCAATCGCGGAAGATATCGCTTTCTTAACTTTTTCTTATCTTCTTTCGGGGAAAAAGTGTTCCACGTCAACGTTACGTCCATAATGAGTCATAAACGACTCTACTGGAAGTATCTTCCAAGTGTCGTTTGGAAGAGACAAAAAAGTTACGTACAAATAGACCAATACGACGCTTCCAGGAGTAACTTAGTGTCGTCTGCGAGACACAAAAGCGTTAATTATAAATTCCTCCTACAGTTTTTTCGCTTTATTTAGAAACAAAAATAAATCTTTTTTTTATTTGATTTAATTATATTTAAACAAACCGTTTAAGCCGTTCATTCAGGCTATCAAAATTAGAGAATAAATAACTATAGGCTAAATAGCGATTTTCTCATACCTAGGCCCCACATAATGATAAATTGCAGATGCATTCTACGGCGCCAACTTGTCATTCGAAATCGATTCCTATGTGAGATAAACTTTAATTTATTATAGACCATCTAATAAATTACCCGTGAGTTCTATATAATCACCTGGTTGGTTTCTTTGCAAATGTAATATTATCAATGGTCTGTAGAAAAGCGTGATTAACCCGATAAATAATCTCCAATGTGGCATGCTCTATTCGCTTAACTAATTCACGGAAATCTTTCGCCCAAACCAAAATGTATCTGTCGATTTGGCTCGCAACTATTCATGGTGGCGTTGCGAATATATTTGAATTTTATCCCTATTTAAAACAGAAAGTATCTTCTTCATATACAGCAGGAAGTTAGACACGCGATAGCAATGAAATTTGTTTTTGTAAAATACAGACTGCCTTTCGAATAACGTGTAGAAGTGCCCCAGACGTTACTTATTTGAGATAGGCGAGAAAACGCTCTTCCAAATGTTGGGAGGGCTTCTGTTCCAGTTGCGATACTATCCAGGGATGATGCTTGTACTTTTACTTGATCCTTGCTTGTGAGCTTTAGATCATAGGAGTTTGGAGCAACTTCTTGTAGTAAACTCATTAGGGGGGGAATGTTTAGAATTTTGTCTATAAATATTGGCGGCGGCTTGGGTATTTTTTCAGTTGGTTGGTTTGTTTCCTCAACTTCAAGGGAGGCAAATATGTTTTCATTTTCATTTTCATTTGGTTGGCGGGTTCCAAGCCAGTAATTGTCAAGCGTAGCCTGTTTTTTAGAGACAGTATTTTTGCCTGGGCTTTCGCGTTGGCGTCCCACATAGCATTTTATGAACTTTTTGATCATATTCCAGTCTTTTTCGATCCCAATGCACGTTTAAAATAATGGAAAATGCGCTCATTTTCTGATCATAAAAGAGCCTCTCGTCTGTAGAAAATGGTACCCTACGTCCAACTCTTCTTGGGGAGTCGTTTTCGAGTCTTGTTTTAATCGTATTTTAATCATTTTCGAGTCCCTTTCGATTTTATTTTTTCGATTTTGAATCTTATTTTGGTCATTTTTGAATCGTTCTCTGATCATTTTTGAATCTTTTTAGGGTCATTTTTCTTCGTTTTTCTGATAATTTTCGATTCGCTTTCCAATCTTTTTTGACTCATTTTTCAAACGTTTTTCTGTCATTTTCGAATCTTTATTGGGTCGTTTTTCAGTAACTTTCTGATCAATTTCTAATCATTTTCTAATACTTTTCTTCTCACTTATCATATTCTACCCTTAGCCTTACCTTTACCAATATAGCAAAAAGAACTTCCACGGTCACCCTCAGTCCATATTGGTTGGAACTTTTGAAACAGATTTTTAGCCTACAATAATATTAAGCAAATAAGGAGTTTAAGATACATATAAAAATTTCAATCCATAAATGAATTCCTATGAAAATTCATATGCGCATTTTGGTACTCTCATATACGGCAACACGGAAGACATACATCCACATGTTCCTGCTCTACAACATTCGGAGCCATCAATACCGAAATCTAATATAAAATTCTCTGAAATTTGTTTTGAAAAATTATAGCTTTATGTACTAGGCTTGTTAAGGAATATTTAATTTTTTTCCAAAAAAGCAAAGTAATCGATCACATTTCTATCTTTAGCATGATCAATTTGTGATAAATTATTTTTTTAATCAGCAAAGGGGATCGAAAAAGACTCATCTAATTGATTTTTATATGATAAAAAATAAAATCACTTCAATCGCCGGTCTGACTCGTTTTCCAGACTTCCTTTAATCGTCAAAGTGATAATTTTTTTTATAATCAGCAAAGGGGATCGAAAAAGGCTCAGGTGATTTTTATATGACAAAAAATAAAATTACTTTTCAATCGCTGGTGTGACTCATTTTCGAGCCTAATTCCATGGTATAAAAAATACAGGTATGTGCATTGTCATTTTGACGCTGTCTTTTTGATTAAAAAGCAGATTTTTGAAGTTTGATCTTATGTCAGTTTTGGAGTATAGCGATGCCAGACTTTTATTTTTTGAATGCGTAGATTTTTGTTTGAAAGTTTGGGTATTTCAGGAATCAAAGGACAGAAATAGAAAGGGCACTAGTGAGCAGATTTATGAACTTCCGGTAGCTCCTCTTCGCTCACTCCACAAATCTTCATCCACTCTCCGCGAATAAAGGGTATCGTCGCCATATTTGGTATTATTGCACCGCGGAAATAAGCAACTCATATTGTTATAAATAAACTTGTTAATTACCAAAGTGGCGCATATGCCATGTGAAAATTGCCTGCCGCCTGCACTAAGCCTTCAAACAAGCCGGCGATTGTTGGTTGCATGTGAGCAAAAACAAAACAAAAAAAAAAAGCAAAAACAAAAAATCTAAAATACATTAGCTAAACTCATTGCAAAGAAACTGGGAAAAAAGCGCACGAAAAAAACCGAAAAGAAAAACACAAAAATATCAAACGCAGGTGCCAAATTGGCAAAGCGCGCATGCGTAAACACGCAAGTTGCAACAAAAAAAAAACACGGTTGCACTCGAGCGCGTAATTACATTTTTTGTTTTTGCAAATACATATGTATGTAATTCGCGTTTGCTCAGCCGCCAAGCTTTGCAGCTTGCATGCATGTGCGAAAATTGGTGATTAGTGTTTGTGCGCGCATTTGCTGTCAATAGATTTGTACATGGATGCAGGTGACAGAAGACGCCCACACACCAACTAACTGGTAGCTGATGGCTAGATATACTGGCATGCATATGCATCTGCACATATTTATGGACATACATAAATGCAAATTAGGGTTATGCAATTTGAAGTTAAATTCCAGCTACTGCCAAAATACGAAAGCCATCAATGTGCTGCATGCCTGTAGCAGGACACTTGGCAAAACTGTGGGCCATACGGCGGCCAAACGGCAATTCAGACTACGTTACTCCCTAAACCGACCTCAACAGTCGACCACGGGTAATAATAGAACAGTAGCCCGTTTCTGTAACCTTTCGTTATAATAACGAAAGAAATGTTATCGCAAGGCTCGTATCGCTTGCGATATAAAAAGTGTTTCTGTAACTCATGAATTCACCTTGCGATATGATAATGGTGAGTTGTCGTCATATCGCTGGAACAATCGAAAAATGCGCCATATCCAACGAAAATTTGTAAACAAAGTGCGCGTTCGTTGCCAAATATTAATATTTAACCCTACATTTTAGGCTGAAGCATAAATTAGGTTTTCCCGATATCAATGGGAATCGTTACAGTTTCATTTTATTCATTTTT
This sequence comes from Urophora cardui, assembly GCA_960531455.1. Taxonomy (NCBI): domain Eukaryota; kingdom Metazoa; phylum Arthropoda; class Insecta; order Diptera; family Tephritidae; genus Urophora; species Urophora cardui. The sequence continues at coordinate 37,182,358 of OY482671.1, forward strand.
ATTCGTTATCAAAAGTCAAATAAAATATTAAAAAAAAAAAATAAACAAAATAATAATAAACAAAATAATAATAAAAAAACTAAATATCCTGTAAGATTAGCTCTGTTCAATCTAGGGTACATATATTTTTGTAATTGGATTGGACATATGTACATATGTACATACATATATAGACTGAAATGCTCACTTGGTATGGTGGTGTACATACATATCGTCGTTTAAAGTGCAAAACCGCGTGACATTTTTGCCAAAAATGAGATTTCATCAAAAATACATTCCTGGCGTCCGTCCCCATCCATTCATGCAACAATTTTGAGATTCGCACAACGCAGTTCCAAATAATGACACAGTTTCAAAACCGCTTTTTTTAAGGAAATTTTTCGAACCAATACCGCGAATAATAGGTGTTATTGCTTTATAACTGTACTGTAATGTACTAAAGTTGATTATACTTTCATAAACACGAAATGGATTATAACTTTGCTTTATTGAAGAAAAGTTTTACGTACGCCTGCAAAACCGCCTATACGTCACTATTGAACAAAAAAAAAGACGCAAAACCGCTTATAAATACATAAGTAAGCCAATAACTGCACATTTAACTGTTTTTCGCCAAAATGATATTTGGATTAAGAATATAATCCAAAAATTTACCTTGGTTTGGATGTGGGTTTGCAAAATTCCGAACCGTTTTGAATTAAAACAGTTTTTACTGTCTCCTATAAAATTTGGGTGGTAGCGGATACGCGGTATTGCACTTTATGCGACGATATGGAGTTATAATAGGCCAATCTCCAAAACCTCCCCAAACTATATACCAGAGTGATCACAAAGCCTAAATTAAGTGATCGTAACTACTAAACTAAATTAAAAACTCACCGAGAATACCGGAAAGGGGCTACTTTGTAGTACGGCTAAACTGATATTCCGCGAAGTAAAAATGCGAAATGGATCTTTTATGAATCACTGATGAAATTCATCTATGACTGAGGAGGCATCAGTGAGTATTTTCAAATAAAGACTGCTGAATGTTTTCATATAAATGGTTTGCTTTTTTCAAAAAAAAAAAAAAATAATAATAATAATAATAATAACAAGTAAGGAAGCCAAGTTCGAGTGGAATCGAACATTAGATACTCAGCTGTATGCTCTCATTGTTTGTTTGCGTTTGTTCGATATAGGGTGTATTTTATATGAAACGAGTGCTGCATAAACAGGGCGCAGCCACGCCCATTTTCAAAATTTGTATCAATCATCCAAATAAGCATATAAATATTATTGTTAGTGCAAAATTGCATCCCTCTATGACTTTTAGTTACAAAGACTTCACGTTACAAATACCAAAAGGGTGTTCCAGAAATATCTTTGTTAAAAAGTAGGCGTGGTCATAAACCGATTTAAATACATTTTTGCGTGTCTATTAAAACAAGTTATAAAAGTGTATAAACCAAGTTTCGTCATAATATCTCAGTTATTTGTCGAGTAATAGGCTCGTAGATTTCTTTGTATAAAAAGAGGCGGTGCCACGCCCATTTTATTAACTTTTTTTATTTTTTGTTTCCGGTCTATTGTAGAACTCATGTCACAAAATTTCAATGAATTATCTTTATATTTCACAGAGATATCGCTAAAAATGATTTTATTAGGTCACTTTATAATACCCATATATAAAAGTGGGCGTGGTCGTCAACCGATTTTGGTAATTTTTCGTCCACACATTTGGCTAAGTAGATATATCACGCGTACCAAATTTCATCGATATATCTTTAACGGTTTCTGAGTTATGGCTTATAAAACTTTCAATATTTGCCCCTTAATAAGTGGGCGTGGCACCGCCCATTTTCAAAAATTTTTGTATTTTTTGTTTTATGTCCGTAGTTGGACTGCTGCCACAAAATTTCAGTGATAGATCTTTATATTTGACAGAGATATCGCTTAAAATGTTTTTATTAGGCCCCTTTATAGTTCCCATATATAAAAGTGGGCGTGGCCGTCAACCGATTTTGATAATTTTTCGGCAAACCATTTGTCTAGATTTTATTAGGTCACTTTATAATACCCATATATAAAAGTGGGCGTGGTCGTCAACCGATTTTGGTAATTTTTCGTCCACACATTTGGCTAAGTAGATATATTACGCGTACCAAATTTCATCGATATATCTTTAACGGTTTCTGAGTTATGGCTTATAAAACTTTCAATATTTGCCCCTTAATAAGTGGGCGTGGCACCGCCCATTTTCAAAAATTTTTGTATTTTTTGTTTTATGTCCGTAGTTGGACTGCTGCCACAAAATTTCAGTGATAGATCTTTATATTTGACAGAGATATCGCTTAAAATGTTTTTATTAGGCCCCTTTATAGTTCCCATATATAAAAGTGGGCGTGGCCGTCAACCGATTTTGATAATTTTTCGGCAAACCATTTGTCTAGGTAAGCAAATTACGCATACCAAATTTGATCGATATATCTTCAATGGTTTCTGAGTTATGACATATAAAACTTTCAATGTTTGACCCTTAATAAGTGGGCGTGGCACCGCCCATTTTCCAAAACTTCATCAAATTTCTTCATAAGGGCGTGAACTCAATACGTGGGTAAAATTTTATCACTCTAGCTATATTAGTGGCTGAGATACCAAATTTCCAATTTTTTCTATATAGGAAAAGTGGGCGTGGTCATGGTCCGATTTTGCCCATTTTCAATACCAACCGTCCCAGTCTCGATACCAACTTGGATTTCAAATTTCATCAAAATATCTCAATTTTTACGCGAGTTATCGTGCGTACGGACGGACGGACGGACGGACGGACGGACATGGCTCAATCGATTTCTCTTTTCACCCTGATCATTTTGATATATATAAGTCCATATCTATCTCGATTATTTCATTATGTTACAATCCACCGTTATGAAATCAAAATTATAATACTCTGTGTACTAGTACAGCTGAGTATAAAAATTGTACTCAGAAGAAACATTAATGATCATTCAGCAGTGAAACAAATTTACTGCAGGATGTGTAATTTTTTCAATTTGAAAAAATTTCTTTCAATTCAAATTGAAAAAATTCGTTACTATGAATACCATGGTTACAATTTATTTTTAAAACAAAGCAGTGAAAAATACCATTAATGGAGGATTTTTATCATTGAGTATGGCAGCACGAAATGTCATAATCTGCTTAATTGTCAGGTGGTTAATATGGCGACGAAAACTTGACGTTTGTTTTACCTGGTATACTTATACCATGGTCTAATTCTAATCGCAGAGGTGATTAATCAGCTTTTGATCATCAAAGGGAATCGAAAAAGACTCGGCGCAGTCAGTTTTCATAAAACAATCTTCCAAGTGCTATGTGGGCGTTTGGGATTGACGATCTTCCATTCGTCGGTTGGGGTAGCAGATGTCAAATCATGTCAAGCTTCGAAAATGAAATATTTGTTGTGCACAAACCAGATAAGCGCGCTTAGAATTTCAAGTTTTTTATAAACATAATTTTTCTTGTGCACAGAAATTCCAAATGCCACAAAATAAAAATTTATGCTCGGTATCCCATAGATTATTATAGACATATATAATTATATTTACACAAATATTTGTGTTTTAGTGGCCAGTCTACATCTGTATATATGTACCTCGATGTGTATATATACATATATCTACATGTACATATCTACATATAGCTTTGTATATATACATAAATGTATCTATAACCTACAATAACATATATGAATTTTAATCCTAATACAGGGTTTGTATTAAAATTATTAATTATGTGGTTTTCTATTATTCGACCAGGCCCACAATATGTAGTATGTGGTATTCCAGGATCTCTCATATGTTGACACATTGCTATCCATCTTTATAATTTTTTTTTTAGTTTAACTATGTAGTATGATACTTAAATAACCCATAAAAATGTACTATTTGATATTAATAACTATGTTAGTGTTTTAAATGAACAATAAAATATGTACTAACAGAAATAAATTGAATCAATTCTTCATAGGAGAGATCTAACAAAGATTTTTGCAATTTAAAAAAGTTAGCGCCAAATGGGTTAAGTGCCCAACCAATTTTAATCACTAAAAATATAGTATAGTTACTGAACCGATCAATAGAATTTTAGCACACTTGGATTCTAGTAATACTCCAATTAACTATTCGTAATCGTTATAACTGAAAAAAATGCACATTTAACAAGTGATTGCTATTTAAACACAAAATTTTATCTCCTGAACATTTTTCAAAATATCACTTATCCAGTTTGTGCACTAGCACATCGATATCTTCCAAAATATATATAATTTTTTTAATTAAGGCATCGTTGGAAAGCTTATTTAAAGGCCTTTTGTGTTATTAAGTATATTAAAAATTATATTCATATAAAAGAGCATAAAAATATCTTTCATGTCATATACTATTCTCTATAGCAAGACTTCTATATAATTAGCTATCGTGAAATTAAACGATGTTTTAGTAGTTTTAAGTATACAGAGAACCATGAAAAAAGTTGTACAGCAGGCTTTTCTCACACACGAAGGGTGTACTACGCAGAAGGACATCACCGTGGCGGTAGCCACGGTTAGGGCACATGTCCGGACGGATGGCGTAGCCCAGGGTTATTTTTTATAATCGCGGCCGAAGGCCGCCAACGCAGAAAAGTGTTCTGCGCAAAAGCACTGTGGACCGGGCCATAGATATTACTCCGGAAAGAGAATTCTGGTGTCTGAGTGTTATTTTTTATAAGCGCGGCCGAAGGCCCCAACGCAAAAGCTGTTCTCCGCAAAAGTTTTTTCTTTATCTATCGAATTTATATGGAGAGTTACTAAACTTTAACCATAAATTCCTCGGAAACGAGGTACGTCCGGAGCCTAAATTTTACGGATTCAGAACACCCTTCCCCTCCCCTACCCCCCGGTAGAAGTCGTTTTTTGGAAGCGTGTGACATTGGAAAGTTTCCCCATAGATGGAGAAATATTTATGTATCATATGAAAGGCATTTAAGTAAGCTTTCCAACGATGCCTTAATTTAAAAAATTTAGTTAATATTTTGGAAGATATCGGCTTTTTAAAAAAAGGGTTTTTTAAACTTCATCCACCTCTAGCTCTCTCAAAAATCGTTTGCGCCAAAAAAGAAGTATATCACTGAAATCAGGCCCAAAAGGCGGACCACGCCCCCATTTTTGTTTTTGTTTAGCTCACCGGACGGTATTCTTTACTTGTTCCAATATCTGATTTCGGTAAAACTTTGCACGTCTCCACCACGCCTAGAAAAAAACGGTTTTTTTTTAGAGGGGTAGGGGAGGGCCCCCAGATCCCAAATCTGAAAACCAAACTTGCCGGAGACATAGTTTCCGAGATATTTGTTGTTGAAGTTGCTAATTTGACTATGCAAAATACTATACACACACACAAATGTGCGTGTGTTTATCGTCCCCACTAGGCCTTTATATGATCCAAAAAGCATATGTCAGGTTTCAAAGTTACGTTTGCACCACATTTTCTTTTATTAGAAAAAAGATAAAGAAAAAACTTTGGGCCGGCTTCGATATAATGCCCCGTACGGGGTTTTAATAGATTCCATATTTTATAAAAAATATGCATCTAAATAAATTAAATGAATAAATAAAGGCGAAGGCCGCCTACGCTGAAGGGTGTACTACGCAGAAGGACATCACTGTGGCGGTAGCCAACGCAGAAAAGTTTATACGAATACCATTACAAAGAATAAAACCAATGTCGTGTTTATGTTAATTTTCTTAAATTTTATTTAACCCTTAAGCACCTAAGGCCGTCTACAAACGGTCTTCACTGAAATCAAAATATAATCAAAAGTAACGTACTTTGCATCTTATGCGTTTAAGCTGTTGATCTTGCATGAAAAGAGCTTTGAAATAAAGCTTGTTTGAAAGCTCGCAACTCATTATTGTGACAGGTACAGCTATTTCTTTGTAATTATTTCCAATTTTTCTGAAAATTTTTTTTTGGAAGCCGTTTTTATGCTTGCTTTAATATTTGTGTGTGCTTTTTTAAATTTAGTGTGGAAACTTTATCGTATTGAGTGTTTTGTGAAGGCCGTCTGTAGACGGTCTCAGTATAAAAAAATTCCCCATATTTTTGTGAAGCGTTCTCTGCGGTTTTACCAATTTTCTTTATAAATAACGCAAATTTCTTATTAGAATAAGATATTTGCTATTTTTTGCTGGTGCCACAAAATGTCGCGTCAGAAAAAAGTAAATCTCTCCACAATGAGTGATTCCGAAATTGGATTCAGTTGAAATTGATGATGGGTTTGAAGACTCATATAGCAGCATCTCAGATCCGGATTACATTTGCGACCACATCGAGCCTGATGCTATCCTATGCTATGATAAATGATTCTTGGTTCATCATTTATGAACGTAATAAATTTGTCTACGAACACAAGCCATCTTAGAGTAAACCAAACTGATGATCCAATAAAGTCAAATAAAGAGCCAGCCCAAAACCGACTGCATGAAACTGCAGCTGTATCGATTTCTACCCAAGAAAACCTTGAATCAGAACTTGGCTATATCGTACAAACCAAAGATAAGACCTCGTTCCTTATTACCAATTTTAGAAGCCTCAGGAGCAAAAGTAACACCGTCAGACGGTGGATTTACTGAGGTATTTAGTATCTAAGTGGAATTGCATTGTATATGTAATTATTTTATTAGGATTCGCTCATCATTTACGTCAATATTTTCCTGACACCCCTGATGCTTGTGTGATACTAACGGATACTCGTATTGGTTCGAAATAGGCTCCAGATTAAAACTCAAGATATTTGTAGGAAAAATGTTAAGTAACACGCCTCGAATTGGGAGAGAACCTTGGCAAGTGTATTATTATTATGGCAACAAGCATTTTATATAGACGAAGCAATGCTGTCAAATTTGTGATGAGATAGTAGAGGATATGACGAAATACATATGTATATACAGTTGCAGTATTTACAAAGCGCTTTGTGCTTCAGTTGAAAAGAGGTCCGTTGACCGCCCATTGGTTGCTGAGCAGCCAACTACTAGTAGTAGTGTTGGAAAAAGAGCCATCCATCCAGTGGAAAAAAATATGCTCGATCGATTAGACCATTTTCCTAAATATAATAATAGTTGTACACAGCTATTCTACAATCCCTCGGAAATCCGATCGCGGCGACGCTGACTGCTACGACAAAACGAAAATTGGTATTCTGGTTTACGACGTTTCGAACATAAGTGTTGTTAAGTGTTAAACTATGTTCGAATCAGTGTTAGATAGCGTTTATGCGAAATAATATGTATTATTTGACAGCACATTTGTATTTTTGACAGCAAATTTATATTTTCAGTAAGTTTTAGATTAAATTTTCAGAAAGAATATATTAAATGGTTAAAAAAATGGATTCCATTGCTGCAGCAGCTTATTTAGTGGAAAAAAAAAGGAAAAACAAAGGAATTTGGACATTAATTTTAATTCAATTTTTTTTAATATTGCTTTCTATTATAAAAAAAAAGTGCCAACATATATGAAAACGGCATTTATAGAATACTGTCACCAAGTTTCATGCGATAATACCTTGTAATTCAGAAATTAACACTGGCTAAGCTTGGATAGAATGAACCAATTTTATTTATTTACAAACTACTGCGAATTTTTCAGTGAAACTTTCAGGAAATATTCTTTGTATGATAATTCATCTACCTTTAACGCTTTCAACTATTATTAAATTATAATATTAAAGTTCTCCAAAAGGGGAATTCTTCCTGCTGAGGTTTTTTTTATAGCGCGCCCAAAGGCCGGTGACACAAAGAAGTCTTCTACACACACATTGCTTTAACAAGGAATATCTCTTGCGCTATAATCGTCCGCGGGAGCGACTTTTTTATGATCTGCGATAGGATCGTGGTTCATTGTATACAAATTTTCCCTTAACACCAGTGGTACATTATTGCGATTCCCACTTTAACTATTAGTAATTTAAAAATAATGAAAAAAACTGGACTCCATGAACTCAAGGACAATGAAAATGCCAACTTTAGTGAAAATAACATTTACAGCTTATTCCAACAAAGTTTCCTGCGAAAACCTCTTGCAGTTGGTTTGTTTTACACTACATATTTATAGTAATATGTTATATTGATGCAATCCATGGATGACGCTCCACACTGGTCGCATATCAACAAGTTTTTATGGATCGTAAAACATAAAAGCAAATTTGAGAGCCAGGTTGCGATCAATCAAATCATGAATATGTACATATGCAGGAATTTTGTGACGCGCCAGGATGCGTTGAGCATGAACGGATATAGAAAGTGAGCACGTTTCTTCGATTTGTTAGTTTCTCGTGCAAATGTTTGTAAATCATGTTGCAAGGCGATATTTTAAATCTTTAAAAAGACACAGTCATGCAAAAATGCTTAAAGGAGTACATCTTGGCACAGAAATTATGCCCGAGTTGCGCTACCCACTCATATTACATGATCGTAGTAATAATACACAATTAAAATTATTTTCAGAAGCTTTTATTAAAAAATAATATATAAATATTGCTAAAAAGGATAATAAATTTTATTATTAAATAAAAGTTCAATACGTTGAAACTCCTTGTACTTATTTCCCTCTATTCAGTCTATTGTACTAAAGCAGATTCCTTTTGTTCACTTATTTTGCAAAGAAAAGGCCAGTAGCATAGCTAAACCAAGCCATATTTGTACAATAATGTTGCGTAAATTTAAAAATCATAGTTTAATTACATTAAATTGGTAATATTTCCAAAAATAATCAAAATTTCTATTGCCTCCGACACACAAAAGCTGACGGAAAGAATCGCTCCGATAAACTGTCGAAAATCCGATCCATCGTGAACCAGAATGCCGATTTCCGAACTTCGAAAAAATCTGACGTTCATCGGACGTCAATCGAATTGCAGAATGCCATTTGATCCGATTCACCTCCGATGAAAGTGGATCGTAAACCGGAATAGATGTGGTAATCTTTTGCAAGCGACATGCAAAAGAACACCACAAAAATTGAGGAATTACATACAAAAAAATAAGCTACCAGTTAAAAAATAAGCAGCAAGCGTATAACTCGGTAAGTCATAACCAACTTGAAAACAGTGTTGAAAATTTTAAAAACGTGCGTCATTGTGAATGGTCAACGGAAAGTAGTTGAAAAATTTCAAAATAAACGTCAAAAAATCAGAAATGAAAAAAATTCCCAGCCAGCATTTTTTGAAAATCTCGATAAAAAAATATTCAAATATCATACGCCAGGTGATTAAAAACGATCAAATTTAAACACATTTTCTATTGGAATATGAGTGAATCGTCGGGAGAAAAATGTACCCTAATGATTATTCTTAAGTAATCATTTATGATACATATTTTTAAACATTTTTCAATCATTTTTTGATCAAATTTGATATCATTGAAATCTCCTACTTCATTTTTTTTTGGAATCGAAGATGAGCACTTTGCTTCAAGCATGTAAATCCGCGTCCAATAACAATAGACGAACAGGAGCCAGTCCATATTTCGCTCCATTTATGGAAAAAAGAGAAGAAATATTGGGGCAAACTCCAATAATATGAAATAACCACACGGTTCATTCTAGTTCCAGGCCATTTGTTATAAATACTTCATCGATCCCTCCACAATCATCGCCGCCCTCATCACATATGACGCCTTTATTTCAAACATCATCGCCCTCATCACCATCGTCGTCTTCATCACAATTATCTCCACCACCACCATCCACCCAAAACCTTCCCTATTACAATCATCTCCGTCGTCACTGTCATCATCACCATCACATCGTTCATCCGTCTCACAAAATCTATCCATACGTAAAAGGCTTGCAGCTCGAGGAAGGTATTACGAAGGAAATTTTGAAGGCTAAATTTGGAAAATACCTCGAAATAGAAAAAAGAAAGCTAGATCTACTGGAGAAATTCGCAAATAAATAAGTAACGCCTATTTTCTTTCCATAATACACATATTTAATTTTTATTTGGATCGATTCTACCGACATTCATTAGTTATATGTGTATATATACATAGAAATTTAAATAAATTTTAAAAACAAACCGCTTTTTTTGTTTCCTTCAATAGCACTGTAAAAATTGTGCGATTTGTCCCGGACTCCTCTCTTTCGGGTACAATTACTCCTCAATTTTCACATCTATTCCGGTTTACGATCCACTTTCATCGGAGGTGAATCGGATCAAATGGCATTCTGCAATTCGATTGACGTCCGATGAACGTCAGATTTTTTCGAAGTTCGGAAATCGGCATTCTGGTTCACGATGGATCCGATTTTTGACAGTTTATCGGAGCGATTCTTTCCGTCAGCTTTTGTGTCGGAGGCAATAGAAATTTTGATTATTTTTGGAAATATTACCAATTTAATGTAATTAAACAATGATTTTTAAATTTATGCAACATTATTATACAAAACGGGCTTGGTTTAGCTATGCTACTGGCCTTTTCTTTGCAAAATAAGTGAACAAAAGGAATCTGCTTTAGTACAATAGACTAAATAGAGGGAAATAAGTACAAGGAGTTGCAACGTATTGAACTTTTATTTAATAATAAAATTTATTATCCTTTTTAGCAATATTTATATATTATTGTTTAATAAAAGCTTCTGAAAATAATTTTAATTGTGTATTATTACTACGATCATGTAATATGAGTGGGTAGCGCAAGTCGCGCATAATTTCTGTGCCAAGATGTACTCCTTTAAGCATTTTTGCCTGACTGTGTCTTTTTAAAGATTTAAAATATCGCCTTGCAACATGATTTACAAACATTTGCACGAGAAACTAACAAATCGAAGAAACGTGCTCACTCTCTATATCCGTTCATGCTCAACGCGTCCTGGCGAGTCACAAAATTCCTGCTACACGATATGTACATATTCATGACTTGACTGATCGCAACCTGGATCTCAAATTTGCTTTTATGTTTTACGATCCATAAAAACTTGTTGATATGCGACCAGTGTGTTGCGTCATCCAAGGATTGCATCAATATAACGGCTTTGTTCAGAAACTCAGTTTGAAGCGCAACCTGATTTTGTAGTACAAGCAGAGCGTTCATAAACGTAAATTTTGCATGAAGCGTCGCTCATCACAATCATCAAAATAATAATTACTGCCGCTGTTGCGCTTCATGCTGCGTTTCTGAACATAGCCAACATATTACTATAAATACATAGTGTAAAACAAACCAACTGCAAGAGGTTTTCGCATGAAACTTTGTTGGAATAAGCTGTAAATGTTTTCACTAAAGTTGGCATTTTCATTGCCCTTGAGTTCATGGAGTCCAGTTTTTTGATTATTTTTAAATTACTAATAGTTAAAGTGGGAATCGCAATAATGTACCACTGGTGGAAAATTTGTATATAATGAACCACGATCCTATCACAGATCATAAAAAAATCGCTCCCGCGGACGATTATAGCGCAAGAGATATTCCTTGTTAAAGCAATGTGTGTGTAGAAGACTTCTTTGTGTCACCGGCCTTTGGGCGCGCTTTAAAAAATCCTCAGCCGGCAGAATTCTCCTTTTGGAGAACTTTAATATTATAATTTAATAATAGTTGAAAGCGTTGAAGGTAGATGAATTATCATCCAAAGAATATTTCCTGAAAGTTTCACTGAAAAATTCGCAGTAGTTTGTAAATAAATAAAATTGGTTCATTCTATCCAAGCTTAGCCGGTGTTAATTTCCGAATTACAAGGTATTCAGGCAGGTTCTGGAATCCGAGTGAAAGTGAATATGAAAATGAATCTTAAAACGAGTGAATTCAAATTTGGTGTTCTGAAAAACAAGCTTTTCATTCATTCTACAGTTCGTTTTTAATTCACCCAAAAAATGAACTGACATTTGACAGTTGCCACTGACAGAGTAAAAATAATAAATTTTATATAAAAATTAAACTTAAATTGAAAAAATTAGTGCTGCAACTACGCTAGCAGTTATTTTGGTGGAAAATGAGGGTCATGCAGAAGAAGCATTTATAGAAAGAGACTGCGTGATTACTCAAATCCCTTAGAGGTGCTTGAATCTGTGTAAGTTTGCATTGCATGAGTTGTAATTGGCTTTCTGATTACCAAAAGTTTTTACAGATTCGTCTCAAGCTATCGGGTGAATAAAGAAGCTTTCATCATGCTATTAAACACTATTGAGCTCCACGTGAGACACACGTCTATTCCAACGTCCTTGTAACTTTGCGCTTTCTAGCCGAAGGTGGGTTTCAAAAATCGCGATGGGGCGAAGTACTGTAGGAAAGGTACTCAAACAAGTGTTGCGAATTTTATAAAAGTACTTGGTCACCGGTGGGTGAAATTACGTATGATGCTTATCCATAAACTGGAGAAGAATGGTCTCCTGGCGCACATTTTTATGTTTACGCCTAAAAAATATAAATAATTACTTTATTTATTTCTTCTTATGTTTAAATTAACTAATTTCGTAAATTCATATTGCAATTCAGTTTACTTTCATGCCTTCTTGCACCAAATTCACCAATTCAAATAGAAGTGATTGCTAACCGACTCTTTAATGTGAATTCGTTTTCCAGAACAATCATATTCACTCGGAGTTCATTTTAGAAAAATATGTGAAAATGAAACTGTGAAAGTGAAATACAGAACAGGGTATATCGGATTCACAGTGAATTTGATTGATATCCACTCGGAAGTGAATCGCAGAACCTGCCTGATTATCGCATGAAACTTGGTGACAGTATTCTATAAATGCCGTTTTCATATATGTTGTCACTTTTTTTTATAATAGAAAGCAATATTTAAAAAAATTGAATTAAAATTAATGTCCAAATTCCTTTGTTCTTCCATTTATTTTTTCACTAAATAAGCTGTTGCAGCAATGAAATCCATTTTTTAACCATTTAATATATTCTTTGTGAAAATTTAATCTAAAACTTACTGAAAATATAAATTTGCTGTCAAAAATACAAATGTGCTGTCAAATAATACATATTATTTCGCATAAACGCTACCTAACACTGATTCGAACATAGTTTAACACTTAACAACACTTATGTTCGAAACGTCGTAAACCAGGGGCCTCACTCTGTAGTTCGATTCGAACGAAAATTCGTTCGCTTTCGAGTTCTTTTCCATATATTCTATACAACACGAATGTGCTTTCGAATCGAATTTCCCTTTCGAATCGAACTACAGAGTGAGGGCCCAGAATACCAATTTTCGTTTTGTCGTAGCAGCCGGCGTCGCCGCGATCGGAGTTCCGAGGGATTGTAGAATAGCTGTGTTTACCTGGAAGGGTGAAAATGTAGACAAATTGTTGACAATTGTACTCAAAAGGTTATAAACGAACTTCGAAATATGATTTTGTTCAGGTATAAAAGGGTACAACTTCCATTCGATATCCGATTGACATAAAAGTGGAGTAGTCTACTTTCGTACTCGTTCAGGTCTAAAAGGGTACAATTAGTCTCCACATAGGACATGCTCAAACAAAAGGGAAAGCTTCATTCCATATAAAGAGACCAAAAGTTGTATTAGTCGCATGCTCCATTGCGAGTGATCCCGGATACATTCCGAATTAGTCGAATTTTTTGCAGGGATAGTGTCAATGAAAAAAGTCAAATTATGAAAGCTCACAGTAGTGTTGCAAATGAATCACAATTTAAAAAATTCTTCAACCATACCTCAGTAATCCCTCAATAAAAGCAGGTAGTGCATTCTTTTGCAGGTTGCTTACAAAAGATTGCCACTAATATAATAATACAATGGCGCTTTTTTTATAACTCTGCCGAGTTTTATGACCGAGCTTCTCTCCCAATTCGAGGTGTGCTCCTTTTTGTTCTTCCTACTAATTGGGTAGACCAACAGTTTTATGCCGGCTCCGAAGGGCGAATGCATTTTTAGTGAGAAGCTTTTTCATGGCAGAAATACTCTCGGAGGGTATGCCGCCCACTGCCGAGAGGTAACCGCTGCTCTTAAAAACCCAATAATTGGATTTTTACAAATTATAAAAAAATTTTGGTGTTTTCTCGGACTGGGGTTCGAACCCGAGACCTCTGGCATAGCAGGAGAGAACTCTACTACCCACTGCATCACAGCGGCCACATTTTCCTAAATAGGGATCAAAAAAATCGTGCAAGTTGTAAAAAATTTGAAACGCACATCTTTTGCAGGAAATGCAATATAAATTTGTGCTATTCCAGTAAAAAGGACTGTTATGAAGAGTATCATATGGAAAATTAGTTGTTTTGAAGTATAATTTCCATAGTTTTTAATGAATTAAATGTTTACTTTCATAAAAGTAAGTGTTTCTTATGTGAATTGACAGTATAATATATTAGATTTTTTTTCACCTAACCCACTAAGACCGTCTACAGGCGGTGTTCCATTTTCATATTCGAGTTTTTATACTCAGCTGTACTAGTACACAGAGTATTATAGTTTTGATTTCCTAACGGTGGATTGTAACAGAATGAAATAATCGAGATAGATATAGACTTATATATATCAAAATGATCAGGGTGAAACGGGGCCGTAGAAAGGAATTTTTTTCGTGGGGGGTTCATCGTTTTTTTTTTTTTTTTTTTTTTTTTGGAAAAATATATAACCTATTTCGTGCACTAAAAATAAAAACGTCGCTATAGAAGAAAAAAGACGCAAACTGTTTTGTTGAGGAAGAAAGACGCAAACTTTTTTTCTTTCAAACAAAGACGCATTAAAAATATTTTTCGAAAGAAAGACGCTTTTACTATCAAAAAAATACGCATTTAAATATTTTTTAGGAAAGAAAGACGTATTCGATTTTTTATTTTTCTTTGTCAATATTAATGCTAATGCGTCTTTCTTCGTCGAAATATTTTATAATGCGTCTCTGATCGTCGAAATATTTTTTAATGCGTCTATCTTCGTCGACGCTTTACAAACGTCTTTTTTTCCTGACATATTTTTAATGCGCCTTTTTTCGTCGACAAATTACTGGCATGTGTCTTTCTTCTTCCGGAGCGACGAAAATAATAAAAAAAAAATTCTGATTTCTAAAGTGCTATTTAGATGAAATTTTTTTTTACAAAACTTTTGATTTTCAAATTATGGTTTTTATAAGAAGTTTTAAAAATCAGGAAACATTTATTCATTTAAAAATTAGACTGTTCTATTGCAAACACGATGAATACTTTATTTTTGGTGATTTTATCCAAATGAAAAAAAATATATATATTATTTTATGGACGAAAAACTCGGTTAGATTACCCAGCTGTTTTCAGCTGTAAAAGTCCGCCCCAAGATTTTTAGCTTATGTTGAGACTCTAACTTGTTTTTTTGCAACTTTGTTAATTTACATCCGATTTTTAAAATTGATAGATATGTCACTATTTTAGTCTTTTCAGCAGGGTTTGAAATTGTTTTCAACTTTTTTTTATTTCCATTGAATTTCATTTTCATTTGAAAATTAAAAAATAAACAGCGCAGAAGCATAAAAAATAAAAAGTTCTACTGTACTGCAACTGCGCATCCTTAGATTTCTAAAAATTATAGTCGATTGTTGCTGTATTGTGGAAATTTTTACAGCACAGCAAAGGGCAAACATAATTTCGAGTTTTTACAGCACTGTTGTTATTGTTTTTTTTTTTTTTTAATTTATGGGAACAATCGAAATTGTAATGTACAAAAAAAACCAATTTTAAAAAGCCGAACTGAAAACTAATATTCTGTTTATCTGTGCTGTCGACTGATCTGTTTGAAATTACATAGTAAAGCCACAGCACAAATAAACAAACAAATATATTCGACTGTTCTGTGCTTCGACTTCAGATATCTTTCCGGTCTACAGTACTTTTGCGGCCATTTCAACTCGCAAAATTGTACAAACAATTTTGTGCAAACGTAATTTTGAACCGTGAAATATGTTTGTTGGGTGATGTTTGTCGTCACAACGACAAACACACGCACATTTGTGTGTGTATAGTGTTTTGCATAGTAAATTTCACAACTTTATGAAGGAATATCTCGGGAACTATAAGCCTGCGGCAGGTGGGGTCTTCAGTTTTGTGATCTGGGGCCCTCCCCCACACGCTTAAAAAACCATTTTTTTCTAGGCGTGGTGGAGAGGTGTAAACCCGACCCCTGATTTCTGCAGAAACATCTGATTTGTGCTGAATTTCGAGAAAAGTTCGGTAAAATTGTAGACGTCGCCACGTCTAGAAAAAACGGTTTTTTTTTAGGGAGGTGCCCGAGATTGAAGACCCCACCTGCCGGAGACCTATAGTTCCCGAGATATTTGCTGTTAAACTTCCCGATTTTTCCATACAAATTTCTGATATACTTATAATTGTTGTATTTGTATAGATTATTTGGGTGTTGCCGGATGGAAAACGGCTGCTACATCAAATTTAAAATGGTTGAATAATGTTGAGTATTGGTAGTTAGTTGGAACTGAAAATGAAGCATTTGAAAAAATCGAAAAGTGCCGTAGGCGGAAATTGGAAAAATTTTCCAGTCTACCACGCATTGAAAAAAATTGTTTTTTTATTTATATATTTTCCTTACTGAGCTCGATCTCAGCCTGAGATCGAAATATTGACAATTAAAAATAAAAATTAAAATTAAAAATTGTTTTTAATTTAATTTGTGGCCTGGAGCTCAATAAGGAAAATATATATATTCGATTAAACGGCCAAAAAACTTCATAAAATTTTTTTTATTTATTTATTTATTACGGCTTATTTAGCCTAGATCTATAGGCGAATTCTGTAACTCCGTCTCATCCCAAGTCACAAAATTTGAGATTTGAGACATGAGACATTTTTAGTGACTTGAGCCATTTTTGGTATTCTGTAAGCCACAGTCACTAAAAATTTCACCAAAGACTGTGGTGAAAATGTACTGAGTCTGTTTGAGATAACAAAATAATTTAACGAATACTCACTAATCGATTACATACGAAAATAGGGTTTGGAAATGACTTTATGAGCAATATATTGCATTAAAAAAATAAAGCGTATCATTACTACTTATCACTTATAAAAATATTTATGAATATAATGTTTTATGAGTATTTTATCTGAACCGATTCGCAAAAGTCATGTAACGTAAAACATTGAAATATCGATAAATGTAGTATCTCATCACCAATTACACTTGATGGAAATGGCGGAAAAAGTAAAAGCCAGGGACCGATTTTAATCGTTATTTTTATTTCTTCGGATGAAAAAATCATTATGAAAACTTCGTTAACAATAAAATGCAAGTATGCCGATACAATGATTTTAGCACATTCTATCCAAATATGAGCTCATCTTTATTCTGAAGATTTTTACTTTTTAAATTTTTAAATAACCATTATTTACGATTTATATTTTTTGATCAAAAATAATTTTTATTATTGGATTTAAATTTTTCCGATGAAACTTGATCGATATTTTATGATTTTTATTTTTTCGATCAAAAATAATTGTTATAATTGGATTTAAATTTTTCCGATCAACTTTAATCAATATTTTTTTATTTTTTCTCCGATCACAGTAAACTTTTTCAAACGTTAGTGAATCCTATATTTGATGGCCTGAAGTTGACGATTGTGCCAACATTGGCGCAGTTTATTTGAGAACAAAATTTGCAAAAAACAACAAGTTTTTAGAGTTTATTATGATCGGAAAAATTTAAATCCAATAATAAAAATTATTTTTGATCGAAAAAATAAAAATCATAGAATATCGATCAAGTTTCATTGGAAAAATTTAAATCCAGTAATAACAATTATTTTTGATCGAAAAAATAAAAATCATAAAGTATCGATCAAATTTCATCGAACAAATAAAAATCAAATTATAACGATTAAAAATGATTTTTTATATAAAAATGATAATCGTTACGGTCCCTGGTAAAAGCCCGTCTCCACATAACTTGTTTCACCAACAAAACATGTAGCAAAACATTTCGCTCAATAAACCGTCTCCACGTGGCTAATCGTGATTCAGTTGGACATTTCTCTTTCTTGTTCTTCTTAAATGTTTGTATGTTTGCTAATTTTTGCGTCTTTGTTTTGGTCTGTGTGAGATTTCGATAGATTTTCGATACAAAATTAGAGAAGACATCGATATCATCGAGGTTGGCAAGTAGATTCAGAATGAAACAGTGTTTCAATCTTCACTCGCTCTCAGAAATTTGTATGGAAATTGGCGAGTTTCGGCACTGGTTTCCGTGTCGAAACAAGATTGAGAGAGAAAATGCAGAAAAAAAGAGCGAAACACGTTATGTGGAGACATGGTATAAGTTAGCAAAACCAGCAAAATTTTATTATTTTGCTAATTTCATACAAATAAACTTGTTTTATTACAGAAAATAGCAAGCGAACAAGCAAAGAGCAAACAAATTGAAAGTTTTTATAAATTTTGACGCTTTATTTAGTTCACCTCAATATTTTGTTTATTTTGTGACCTCCTCGCCACCAGGTCACTAACTAGTGACGTATTTTTTGAGACTTGAGACGTGAGCCCGCTTACAGAATACCAAATTGTCTCAAAATCAATCTCACCACGAAAAAGTCTCCAAAAGTCTCTATTAGTGACTTGAGACAGCTTACAGAATACTAGTATTAATGACACTCTGTTTTTGCTACCTAGTATGTTGGTGCGATTGTGTGTTTGTTTTGTACAAACCCTGCAAAAAATGCGATTAATCCGGGACGCGTCTGTGATCAATCGCAAGGGAGCATGCGACTAATACAATTTTACATCCCTTTATATGGAGTGAATTGATCGCATTTGTTCGAGCATGTCCTATGAAGAGACTAATTGTTCAACTTGTATACCCGAACGGGTACAAATGTAGATTAATCGCTTTCATCCCCAACGGGTACAAATGTAGATCAATCGCTTTCAGTACGAACGGGTACAAATGTAGATTAATCGCTTTCATTCCCAACGGGCACAAATGTAGATCAATCGCTTTCAGTACGAACGGGTACAAATGTAGATTTTTCCAAGTTGTTAGCCAAGGCAATTTTTAGTAACAATCTTTAAAAAATTTTAAATGTTCATGCATATTTAAATAAAGATTATATCGCACACTAAATCAAAAAGCGTTACAACTCAAAATTCAAAAATTTTCAGGAGAGGCAAAAAACTTTTTATTTTTTATAGGCAATGATATGGGAAAAGGCTACGTATAATAGTTATTTCTCAGGTAAAAAAGACTCTGATGGAAATGATTTTTTGGCAGCCGCTAGAGATATATTCTGTGTACCAATTTATGGAAGAAACCCGATTTCGAAAAATTTTGAGTTGTAACGCTTTTTGATTTAGTGTGCGTTATGTTTTACTTTTGTAAAAAAAATCTCAATAAATAAATAAAAACAAATTTAAGTTTTGAGTATGCATTATATGAGCGTAATGTAAAGGATTTTTTCATAGGATATTTTAGGCAACATTTTGTTAAAATTATTATTCATCATTGTTATTAAAAGAAAGAGTGTTCAATTCGTTTTACCGGTTGTTCTACAATTTTTTAAATACATTGCATATTTTTGTAAAATTTCTACATTTAAGGAATCTAGATTTGTACCCGTTCGGAATGAAAGCGATTAATCTACATTTATACCCGTTCGGGATGAAAGCGATTAATCTACATTCATACCCGTTCGGGATGAAAGCGATTAATCTACATTTATCCCGTTCGGGAACAATTGGTCAACAATTAGTCTACATTTATACCCGTAAGGGAACAATCGGGGACTAATTGTGGACCGATTGTTCTCGAAAGAGATCAATCCGGGACAAATCTCTTTCGGGATTAATCGCACATTTTTTTGCAGGGAAGTTCTAAAGCTATTAACAAGCAAAGCTCTTTGTACAGGGAAGCTCTACTTGCGCGATTTTTCATTCAAAATTATCGGCTGTGGCGCTTTTGTTATATTAAAAATACTTTAAATAAATGAAGTCGCGTGATTCTTCATTCGTAATTTTCGCCTGCGGCACTATTGTTATAATAAGAAATACTTTAAATAAGTAAAAATTTGAAATTGGAAATCGCATAGTTTTCCAATTTTTGCTTGCGGCGCATTGTTTTTATAATAAAAAATAATTTAAATAAATCAGAATTTGATATTAAAACGCGGCGCGATTTTTTATAAAATTTTCGCATGCGACACTTTGGTTTTATATTAAAAAAAGTGCAAAGTTTTCTTTATTGCAGTTTGCCTTATAGCATCCCCCGCTTATAAACAAAAATATATTTAATAATTTTACAATTGATTGCCTTCAGAAGTCGCAACTGTTGTGTAGATAACACTGAGCGGATAGTGATACAGGGTATGTTCAGAAACGTAGCATGAAACGCAACAGCGTCAGTAATTATTTTTTTGATGATTGTGACGAGCGACGCTTCATACAAAATTTACGTTTATGAACGCTCTGCTTGCAATACAAAAGCAGGTTGCGCTTCAAACTGACTTTCTGAACAAAGCCACAATTTGCGCCAATTATCCTCAACGTGATCGGCAAAAATTTCGCTGCTTTGGACATTTTTATTACATAAAAAAATCATAAATATTATCTTATATTTTTGTAAATATGTTTTATTTGGTTTTATAGATAATTTAACAAGGATTATGATGGTATAATTTTAAATCCTTAATTTACTGATATTCCCGAGGTTAATCGGGACCAAAAAGTATACCTGTTTGCAATTAATAAAACTTTAAAACAAGGAAAAGAATCTTATATAAAACAAAAATAGCCTATTTCTTCAGCTTTCAAACCGTGCAAAGATGAAGCCTCTACGATGACTACAAGCCGAGATATATTGGTTTTAATATGTACGTAATTTACCTAATTCATTCAAAAATCAAAACTTTGACAGATCATATCTCCGAAAAAAATTTTCAAAATTAAATCCCCGTATACTTGTAAGCTTATTTTAGCTGGAGAACCCATAAACCGAGTTTCATGCAAATCGGAGGTGTAAAGTTACAATAGGTGTCCGATTTGTAAAATACTCATATCTGTAACTTCCCAATTGATTATGCAATTTCGTAAAGGGTGCCCTTTTCGAAATTGCATGTTCAATTATTATTTTTTTTTTCACAAGTATTTTTTTAGATCTATTGTAATGCGTTTCTTCAAATTCTATTTCTCCAATTACAGAATGTACCAAATAGGGGTTCCACAACATTACTTGTTCCGGGAAGTTCCTTAAATGAAGACCAACTTATTGATTTAGTTAAATTATACAAAAAACACAAATGTCTTTGGGATGAAAGTGAGATAACGTATAGATTCACAAATAGACGACGGGAAGCGTTGGAAAATATGGTTATGGAGTTGGAAAGAACATCAGGGAAAAAACTAACGAGAAATGAACTTGAAAAAGAAATTTCTTTGCTTAGAAAATCATGCTCAAAACAAAAGAGACAAAGAATA
This sequence comes from Urophora cardui, assembly GCA_960531455.1. Lineage (NCBI taxonomy): Eukaryota > Metazoa > Arthropoda > Insecta > Diptera > Tephritidae > Urophora > Urophora cardui. The sequence continues at coordinate 37,203,794 of OY482671.1, forward strand.
TCCTGTCGCCGAAATAATACAGCTTTTCAGCCTATTCACAATTTTTTAACGTTTCTTGAGGCAGATGTTGCACCTTATGAATGTAGTTTCTGCGGTGAGCTAATTTCTGCTTGGACTCGTTACAAGCAACATTTAGCAGCTCACGATGGTTCAATGCCTTTCAAATGTCATGTATGTGACCACGGATTTAAATTATCTAACAACTTAACGACTCATTTGCGTAAACACGTTAAAGACTTCACATATAGCTGTGGGGTATGCAACAAAGCGTTTTCCTCCTCATCACCATTGAAGACTCATATGCGCACACATACGGGGGAGAAACCATTTGTCTGTCATATTTGTGGCAAACTTTTTTCGTGTAGGTCTGGGTATTTACTGCATATGCAGGTCCATGAAAATAAGCCACGCCATAAATGTCATATTTGCTCGAAGCCGTACTTTGAAATGCAAAGATTAAAAGATCATATAAATGCACATTTACAACTGCGCAACTTTAAGTGCGATTTGTGCGAAAAATCATTTACAAGTGGCAAGCTTATGCGACAGCATAAGCAAATCCATGATTTGAATAAGAAGTATGTATGTCAAATTTGTGGAAAACGCTTTGCCCAAGCAGCGGGTATTATTTCTCATAAGAAATCTCATGGTATAACTACCGAAAAGGTTATTGCACAGCATTCTGCCATTCTAGATATAATTCATTAATATTAAGTATATACCTGTATACATGTACGTAAACGATTATTCGACGACGGACGACGGTAACGCCCGTCCCGCAGAAATAAAAATCGTTTTGATTTTATACGTAAGAACGTGTCAGTTGATCGCTCGCAGGGTTGCAAGGTAGAAGAGTTGCCGACTGAAATGTTTAGTTATTAAAAATTTAAACAGCAATTTTCAAAGCATTATACAACTAACTCAACAAGATTGTAAAATGTTATCGAATATATATACATATATATATGCATGATACAAGAAAGAAGGTAGTGTAAACGTCAAATTTTTTCCGCCATATTAGCCACCTGACAATTATATGGATTATGACATTTCGTGCTGCCATACTCAATGCTAAAAATCCTCCATTTATGTTATTTTTTATTTCCATGGTAACCATGGTATCGATTGCAACAGAACGAATTTTTTCAATTTGAATATTGATATATGTAAATAAAAATACGTACATTTACGTGTTATATTCTTCATAATATCAGATAACAAATATTATAAAAAATAAGATTTATTCTTAAAACAAGTTGCGGCAAGTTTGTGGAATATAGTACATACTATAAACGAAAGTTAAATATATAAAATAACATATTTTTGTAGTCTCAATTTGGCTCGCCGTGCAACAAAATAGCTGGTATTATCGGTGAGCTTTAATCAGGGACTTGTAACGCGTTTCGGTTTCGGTTTCTGTTACACAGCTAAGTAACGAAACTGAAACAGAAACAAAACTCCTTTGTAACAAAAGTCGTAACAAAACTCCGAAACAGTACCAGCAGAAACAAAACCTATAACGAAACTAAATTAATTTTGTTCCTTGTAACAGAAACAGAAACAAAACTCCTTTGTAACAAAAGTCATTTGGTTTCGAATTTAGTTTCTATCGTTCTCTTGGAACAGAAACGCCAGAAACGCAAGTTTCGTTTCGTTACGAGCTTTGTTACAAGTCCCTGGTTTTAATACCGGTAAAATTCCGTTTTTTTTTTTTAAATATGTATAAATTAAATTAATAAATTTGCTCATACTAAATAAAATATCAAATATTATAAAAAAGTGAAATTTCAGTGTTTTTAATTAAAATGCTTGGGAGAAATACAGAAGTAGAGGAATTTTTATTAACAAGTAAATGAAAAGCCATTAAAATTTTCATAAAAAATAGTAAATATATTTGTTAATAGACACTCTTACTACACCTCCTGGGAATTGATAAGAGTTTTCGACTTTAATAATTGCATAAATCTCTTTTATTTTTTATGAATAACTCATTTTATTTTTTTTTTTGAAAAGGTTTTTTCAATATATTTAAAATGTTAAAATATACTCATTAAATCCGCTGATTTGTTTTGTTGATTAAAATATGTAAAAAACAAAATTTCATTTAAAATACCCAATATTTTGTTCAAATATACCCTCAGCCAAAAACTTTTGATTGGGCAACGCTATCCTAAATTTTTGACTTTGAGTAAGACGTCAAAAATCCATATTATAATCAAAAATGACAACGTCAAAGTGAAATGGAACTACCTTGTTTGATTGTATCATGTATATATGTGTTCACATGGAAAAAATATTAAGGTTGTTCTGTCAGTCTAATATTTTTGCCGAAATATCATGATATCTTGAGAAATTTGCCACACTGAGAGAGCGCACCTTTAAGAAAATAAATTTCGAACTGACTTCGACTAGCATGTTAGTCACATTCTTTCCACTCTTTATACGACTGTTGTCGCTTTGCTTTGCTTGGTTCAATTTCGAAATATTAATTTTTTTTTTCTGAATAAAACAAAATACTTAAAAAAAAAGAACTAGAAACATAAATTCCAACTCTCTTCTCATATCGACGCTTCCAAACAAAACTGTACTAAGTCTGAAAACTGTGTTTTGCAGGAGAAGCTCTCAAAGTTTAAACTCGATATGAAACTTCGGTTGTATGCTAAGTATATTTTCACTTGTAACTTCTGTTTGGATTGAACGATCAACACCAAAACTCGACAATATCAAAGTCAGGGTACGGTTTTATATAAAATAAAAATTTGCTACGTGGTTTTTCATGGCAAGCTCTCAAAGTTTTTATTCTGTAAAAATCTCGAGTTGTATTATATGTACACTTTTGCTTATAACTTTTGATTGGATTGTCCGATTGATACCAAAATTAGACAGCATCTAAATTAAGACACGCTCTACTTGAAAACGCCAAAAACGGGAAAATGTACTAAGTCGACTTAGTACAGTATTGTTTGGAGGCATCGATATAAGACTTTTGTGAATGTAATAACATGATTGTCAGCACTATCATGAACTTCATGTGAAAAATTTCCCTCGAAAAATATAAAGCAAAACAATAACAATTTTTCACATTTTGTTTTTGTTTTGCTTTGTAATTTTTGGGAACATTTTGTTCACATGAAGTTCACGATAAGGCTGTGTATTTCCCGTGATATTTTTCTCATGATATCAAATATCACGGGTTGAGGTGTAAGAAACTCGCCGAAGCTTCAAATTTGACAACACGTGTATTTTGTTGTTGTGCTCGGCAAATATATCACACTAACGTCATCTCGGCAAATTTGCCAGGCTAAAATCACACTGCTTGGCGATATAGCTAGTGAGCTGGCCAAATAAGTATTCTATCTTTACAATTCGTAAAGGGAAGGAAGTAACGTTAAAACAAAAAAAAAATCACACTGCCAGAACAACCTTATTAAGTCTACTTTAATGAAGCATTTCTTATTACTTTAATTTTAATTTTTTAAAAGAAAACTTTTATAAATTATTTTTAAATCCCACATAAAATGTAAATACATACATATGTATATAGATTAATAAAGAAGAAGATATTAGGGAAAATTAAAGCACGAATGATATTTAGTAGGGCTGATGATTTGACCTGGGTAATGAGATGCCCGGGTACTCGGGGCGCGAAAATCTACTTGGGCAGCGGCAGCGAATTTAGAATTTGGGCGCTGCCAGCTGCCTCTGCTGTATTATGTGCCGCTTCATTACAAACCGTAGTTTCTAAAAATCAGCTGATTTCGAAAAACAGTCGCTGCCACAGCCACAGCGCTATTGTAATTCCGGCTTTAAGCGTTGGCAGTGGCTGCTTTATTTGACATTTGACTGATATGTATGTATGTATATAAATATGGCATTTTTTCTTATCTTTTTAGCTGGCGGGAATATAAACCATTTAAACGAATTTTAAAATAAGTATATTAAATGGCTGCTTTAAGTAATGAAGAAATCGTGATTTTCGATTTGGGAATATTGTACTACGAGTACAAAAATTATAGGAGCCCAAGGATTTGGACCAGGGAAATATACACAGACGAAGAGCGGCACTCGCATGGATTTTTTGGGCAGGCGTATAAAATCATAAAAACAAATGACGATGGTGAGTTCCACAAGACGACACGAATGAACGTTGAGGTGTTCAATATTTTATGCTCGTTGTTGGGAAAAAATTTACAAGAACTTGTCGTAGGAAAAAACAAGAGTTTTAATGTATATAGAATTTCGTCCGCCACTATATGTATGTATGTATATGTAATTAATCATAAAACTTAATCAAAAAGATTTTGAGAAGAGAAAGACTTACTCTATTTATAAGTGCATAGTACATATGTACATTACCTCAACTGGATTCTGTTTAATATAACTTTTAAGTAAACAGAAGGACGCTTTTATTTCAATTTTATATTTTTTTTAAAGTTATATTAAATTAATGCGGCCTCGTACAATAAAAATCGACCAGTGTAAATATCGACTGGCTCAAAGTAGATTTGCGTTAAACTTTTGCATTACTCTACTTTTAAAAAAGTTATGAACAAAAATTAGTTGATATGTAAGTATAGGTACTGTGTATCTAAACTAGTTATATAAAAATGTTTATTTGGAAATTGTTTGTAATGGATAAATCCAACACAATTTATTTATGTAATTTATGAATTGTTCGTTACCTTTGTTTTGAGATTGGTTGTAATGGATAAATCCAATACAATCTATTTAGGTAATTTATGAATTGTTTGTTACCTTTGTTTTGTTTCTTTTAAAAGTTTTTATTAAACCAAGTGTTTATAACATAACTGAGTTTAAGTGTTTACATTTCATCCAATGGAATCTGTAGTACTGTGGATATATCGACGCTTCCAAACAAAACTGTACTAAGTCTGAAAACTGTGTTTTGCAGGAGAAGCTCTCAAAGTTTAAACTCGATATGAAACTTCGGTTGTATGCTAAGTATATTTTCACTTATAACTTCTGTTTGGATTGAACGACCAACACCAAAACTCGACAATATCAAAGTCAGGGTATGCTTTATTAAAACCGTAAGAAAAAATAAAAATTTGCTACGTGGTTTTTCATGGCAAGCTCTCGAAATTTTTATTCTGTAAAAATCTCGAGTTGTATTATATGTACACTTTTGCTTATAACTTTTGATTGGATTGTCCGATTGATACCAAAATTAGGCAGCATCTAAATTAAGAACCGCTCTACTTGAAAACGCCAAAAACGGGAAAATGTACTAAGTCGACTTAGTACAGTATTGTTTGGAAGCGTCGATATATTCTTTTTATGGCACTTATTGTATTTTGATGGCTTTTAATGTGTTTCGATAATGGGGTGGTCGCTTCTGCCTTTTTTTCATTGTTACGGGTAATTTAGGCAAACATGGACATTATACATATATTCCGTATGAGGTGTAGTAATTTTTGGACATTAACCCGTTTTGATATTGGTGAACTTTTTTTCGGGATACAATTTTACTATTGACTGATGTACATATATGCGAATTGGAGTTTTTGAGTATTTTTAAATTACTTATACCCTGTCGGAAAAACAAGCAACCAAAAAGTATCTTATAATTTCTTATTTTTTCTTTCTTTCTGTCATACCTACCATTGTCCACTTGTTGCATAAATAAAAACATTAGGAACATTGTTTAATAATTTTTAGCAGTTTAATAGCTATTTGCTATAAAGAACAAAACAATAATAAACAAACGCTTATTATAAGGAAAGAACAAATTATGTATTAATGTAATTAATAATAATAAAATACTAGCCGGACCCGTGCGCATCTTGCGCAAAAAATAACAAAACATACGTGGCGCCAGTCGGTATGGTTTGTGCTGTCACGCCCATTTTAAAAAACTTATTATTTATTTGGTTTGGTGGAACTTATGGAACTTTCAATGAACTACATACATATATGTTTTACAAAGATATCGCATAAAATGTTTTTATTATACCTATGTATATAGGTATGTGCATTATATTTTTATATAGTTTACATATATTTTTATGTACATACATACCCAGCCAACATTTATTATCGTGGAAGTGACTAAAAAGTAACTTCAAGATGTTTAATTCAATCGCGGAAGATATCGCTTTCTCAACTTTTTCCTATCTTCGTTCGGGAAAAAGTGTTCCCCGTCAACGTTACGTCCATAAAGAGTCATAAACGACACTTCAGGAAGTATCTTCCAAGTGGCGTTTGGAAGAGACAAAAACGTTACGTGCAAATAAACTAATAAGACACTTCCGGAAGTAACTTCTTGGTGTCTTCTGGGAGACACAAAAGCGTTAATTATAAATTCTCCTACTATTTTTTCACTTTATATAAAACTAAATAAAAGCGCAAATATGTACATATATATATTTTCTCAATTCTTTATTTTTTATTTACCACAGATACATACATACATCCACAAAGTTATGTACATATCACGTGTAGGTTAGCGCAAAGGTTTTCCTTCAGGAACAGATAATTCATTTTCCTTTCGAAGAGAATCTAAAAAGGAGAAGGAAACCAAAACATTTTAGTTCTATGAAGTCCTAGAACATTTTAACAGAACTTACCAAAAATTTTAGCAAGGAAAAACACCAAATGAAATTTTGAAGAACATGCTTTTCTTTAGGATTTATTTGATTTTCGCTTAATTTATAAATTTCAAATTTGTTAAAAAAAATAATTTTGACTTTGTTTTGGTTCTCAATACAAAAATATCTTCTCCATTCACACCAAGAAGTAAGATACGCGATAGCAATGACATTTATTTTTGTACAAATGGAGACTATCTGTCGAATGACGCCTAGAAGGGCCCCAGACGTTACGTAATTGAGATAGACGATAAACAGCTCTTCCAAATGCTAGCAGGGTATACATATGTGGTTCTTACCGACTTGGGTAATTTTTTTCCACACGTTTGCCTTGGCAAGCAAATCAGTGGTCGAAGCTTAATGGATTTATCTGCTACAGTTCCTGAGTTTTGACTTATAAATCTTTGAAAATTTGCCCCTCTTGGCCCTTTTTTTTAAATTTCAGTATATTTCCTCATAACGGCATAAGGTCATTGCATGGTGGAAATTCCATCACTCGGGCTTTATTAGTGACTTAATTATCATGTTTTACGTGTTTTTCGAAATACATACATATGCCTTATTTTCAACCTCAACCTTCTCTGTTCCCATTAGAATCTGTTTACCAAATTTCATTAAAATATTTCTATTTTTGCGCCAGTTAGATTATGTACGACCGGCCGTTCAATAAATTTTTTTTTCATCGTGATCGTTTTGATTTATGTAAGTCCATATCTATCTCAATATTTTATGGTCTTACGTACAACCGTTATTTGATCAAAACTAAATACATGTACATGTTTAATAATTTTTAGCAGTTTAATAGCTATTTGCCATAAAGAACAAAACAATAATAAACAAACGCTTATTATAAGGAAAGAACAAATTATGTATTAATGTAATCCTTTAGGATATCACGCATTTTGAAAGCGTCTTTTGGAGCATTAAAGCGAGTAAATAACCTTGTTTGTGGCAGCGCTGCCACTTCGTTGCGCCATTGACCTTGTACTTACACATCACCATCATAGTGGTCTACTAACGTAGTTGGACAATATTCGAAATCATTTTGTTTTACGAAATTATGGAGAACCACTACAGCCTTCACAATTTTTTCTGCATTATCTGGATGGCATAACATACCGTCGCATAAAAGACGCCACCGCATTGTCATTATCCCAAAAGTATTCTCTATCTTGCATCTTGTTTTCGAAAGGATCTCGTTGAAACGACTTTTATCTTGTGCGAGATATCTGCCTGGGTATGGTCTCATTAAATTTTTGCGAAGCGGAAAAGCAGCATCACCAACGAAGAAGTAGGGCATTGATATACTAGAGCCAGGTAATATTGCACTTTTTGGCAAGTTTATCGTGTTGTTTATAGTTCTGCTGCCAAAAGAGCTGGCTCGCAATACTCCACCATCACTCTGGCTTCCATACGCCCCTATATCAACAGCAGTGAAACAATAATTATGGTCACAAGCAGCAAGCAAAACTATGCTATGATATTTTTTATAGTTAAAGTAGAGTGATCCACAGCGTGGTGGACATCGAATGCGTATGTGCTTGCCATCAATACAGCCAACGCAATGTGGAAGTCCCGTTTTTTTCTCAAATTGATCCGCTATGATTTTATATTCGTTTTCATTGGGTGGAGGCAAATATATAATCCACAATTCATCCCAAATGGCTTCGCAAGTTTCATACACGATATTGCGGACAGTCGTTAGGCCCATCCGAAAGGTCCATGCAATCGTTTGCCATTTCGCACCTTGGGCTAGATACCTATCGAAAGAATATACAAACACAAACAATTTTTTAGAAATTATATGTATGTATATGTAGAGAACATTCCCATCATTAACATTATGAATCAAATCCACCAAAACCTACATCAATGTCAAAACCAGCCGGCACTCCGGTTCGATAGGCTTCCTACGCGAAGTTCTTGTCAATTTTTTTTCCAACAACGAGCACAACATATTGAACACCTCAACGTTCATTCGTGTCGTCTTGTGGAACTCACCATCGTCATTTGTTTTTATGATTTTATACGCCTGCGCAAAAGTTCCATATAAAATGACATACAAGAAATGCTCAAGAAATTTTTCTTGTGAAACTTTCTTGAGCGAGTATCGACCTCTCAAGAAATTTAGTACACTTTTTAAATACTATTTTTCAACGTTATGCGAACACAGCAACACAGGTTTTGCCAAGAAATATATCATCGAGCATTTATTTCTTAAAGATATTTTGACGTTTGTTGCGTGTTGAAAAAAAATCGTGGAAACCGTTAGTGAAAATGACAAAAAAAAAAAAACCAAAAAATAGAATGCACAATTTTTCTAATGATGCAAGGGCATAGTTGGCATCGATTTCTCATATTTTATTCCATTCCGGCCATCAATATAGCACAGTTTACCAGTAATATAAGGTCATCCTCGTCGCTTTCGATGATTTCCTAAAATAACAACAAAATAAAACTATTGATCACATATATTTAAAGCTTTTATTTAATATTTTTTAAGAACTTACTAATTGCTTATGTTTACAAAAAGGTTTATTTTGTTTACGTTTTTGATGCTCTTCTTCATTTCACTTGGTATTCACGGTGGATTACTAAACGTCAAAATTTCTTGCCTACTACTATTTTTTACTCAAGAAATAAATCCAAAAATTTCTTGAGCTGTTTCTTGAGAGGTCGATAGGCTTCATTTTTGCGCTCTCATGACCAATGTTTTTGTTTATAAGGAAAAAATGTATGTGAAAAATTTACTTTTATTATTGCGTCTACATAAAACAATTATCGGCTTGGCCTGGCTCACTGAGCTGGTGCTGAGAACAAGCTTCTCACACGTATTTAAAGGCTGGTATCGACCTCTCAAGAAACAGCTCAAGAAATTTTTTGCTTTATTTCTTGAGTAAAAAATAGTAGTAGGCAAGAAATTTTGACGTTTAGTAATCCACCGTGAATACCAAGTGAAATGAAGAAGAGCATCAAAAACGTAAACAAAATAAACCTTTTTGTTGTATGTTTTCAATAGTTTTATTTTGTTGTTATTTTAGGAAATCATCGAAAGCGACGAGGATGACCTTATATTACTGGTAAACTGTGTTATATTGATCATTGTGAATGGATACAAGTGGCTTGACTCTGGGATGTGTGTTAAAAAGGTCGAACAGCTGTGCTCAGCTGATTTCAGGGTTGCTGTTATGGCCCAATAACGATGGTGAAAGCAATAGAAGTTGCTCTTCTTCTTTCTGTTTTGTAGGTTGTTGATTTTACATTCTTGCATATGTTATTCGTGGAATAGCTGGCGTTTACGCTATCACCGGGAATTGCGTTTTAGGAACTCAGCCTTAAATTCTTTTCGGAATTATGAATTGGTTTTTTCAATTCCCAATTCCGGAATTGCGTTTCTGTCTTGATTGCTACGACCTTGTCATTATGGTCCCTTTTCTTACAACAACCACATCCGGCCGCCATACCAATCTGTACCCCCGGAAGTCGCCGCCATACCAATCTGTCCCCGATTTTGACATTTTTCGATGACTTATCGTCTTTTTTTTTATCGAATTTCGACTACGCATCCCAGAGCCATTTCACTGTATGCTATACACTATGATATTGATGGCCGGAATGGAATAAAATATGAGAAATCGATACCAACTATGCCCTTGCATCATTAGAAAAATTGTGCATTCTATTTTTCGTTTCTTTTTTGCCACTTTCACTAACGATTTTCACGATTTTTTTCAACACGCAACAAACGTCAAAATTTCTTTAAGAAATAAATTAGTGATGGGCGAGTCCGAGATGTTTTATTCGATTCTCTCGATTGTTGAAACATCTCGAATGCTCTCGATGGTTTTCATTCGTATTCGAGTCAAGTCGTAAATGGCCGTCAGTCGAAACAATCGCTAAAACATCTCGGACTCGCCAACGATTCCTCTCGTTTTCAAAGCAACCCTACAACATCTCGGACTCGCTGCAAAAAATACATAATGATTGTTGTTGCCGCTTGAATATTAAAATTGCTTTACAAAACATACAGAGTGGTACAAATCTATTGCCGTTGTTGCTACTCGTAAAATTCATTTGTTTCATAAGCGTCTCACTTCAAAAAGTTTATTAATGTTTAAATAATTAATTATTATTATTATGCACGACACTGTTTTCAATTCGGTTAATTTATTTATGTATTTGCCCCACTTCCATTAAAAATCCTACTTTCTTTATCAACAAACCTCATTCAGTTTATTTTATCAACTAAAATATATCATCAAAACAACAGCCGGCCCGCCGACTCGGAACAATCGCAAAAACATCTCGCTTGTGTAGTCGAGATGTCATCGAAACAACCTACGACTCGCCGACTCGGAACAATCGCAAAAACATCTCGCTTGTGTAGTCGAGATGTCATCGAAACAACCTCCGACTCGCCGACTCGGAACAATCGCAAAAACAACTCGATTGTGTAGTCGAGGAGCGAGTCAACTTTTGACTCGATTGTGATTTTGCAACGATGACGATTCTCTCGATTGTCTAAACATCTCGGACTCGCCCATCACTAAAATAAATGCTCGATGATATATTTCTTGGCAAAACCTGTGTTGCTGTGTTCACATAACGTTGAAAAATAGTATTAAAAAAGTGTACTAAATTTCTTGAGAGGTCGATACTCGCTCAAGAAAGTTTCACAAGAAAAATTTCTTGAGCATTTCTTGTACGTCATTTTATATGAAACTTTTGCGTTTCTTGAGAGGTCGATACTAAGCTTAATACGTGAATTTCATGCGAGCGCAATAGCTGAGTTCCCGTGGCAGTGATCCAGATCCGGATACGAATTTTGCAAGCAAATGCACCATCAATTTTGTGATCCGGACATTTATCTGGATCAAAAATATCTATTACAACCTATACGGATCCGAAATTGATCCAGATAAATATCAGGATCACAAAATTGATGGTGCATTTGCTTGCAAAATTCGTATCCGGATCTGGATCACTGCCACGGGAACTCAGCTAATAATTAAAACCGAACAAAGTGCTTAGTATCATCAAAGATAACTAGATGCGAAACTCCCAAATTTATCTGCTCTCACGGGGGCCTGAACTGTCTTTTCACTTTCAAACACTGACGAATCAGGGGGATCAGCTGACAGCAAAATCAGCTGATACCACAAACCAGATCAAATCCACCATAAATATTAAACAAATGAGGGATTTTGGATATTTGCCACCATTTCATGAAATTACTTTATTACTTATTATATTAATCGAGAAGTGAATTAAAAATGTATAATAAAGTTTGAAAAGGGGTGAGAATGGAATTGTTTGCATATTTACCTTTTTGAATAAAAAATATGTAACAAATATCTAGATATGGGAAGTAGGATATACTATAAATATAAAATATTTGCCTTAAAATTAATGCTATATTAATTGATTTCTCAATGAAAACACAATATTATTTTCCTTTTTAGCCTGGAAACAAAATTTGAATGAAATACTTGCGTGCATTTTATTAACTGGTTTAATAACATATAAACCATTTTACATGATCTTAAATACTCAAGATTATACTTTAGATCAAATTTAAAGTATAATTGCGAAGTCACTATCATATTTTGCAGCAAAAATTACGTAATATTATTAATTTGCAAGAAATAACGAAATACCCCCAAATTATATTTTAAAATACCCACATTCACTTTTTTACGCAGTGGCACCAATGGAAAATGATATAAAAAATGCGCATTTTTCAGCGCTCTCACGAAACAAAGAGTTTCGTATCTAGTTATCTATGGTATCATTCGCATTGTGAATGGATACAAGTGACTTGACTCTGGGATGTGTGTTAAAAAGGTCGAACAGCTGTGCTCAGCTGATTTCAGGGTTGCTGTTATGGCCCAATAACGATGGTGAAAGCAATAGAAGTTGCTCTTCTTCTTTTTGTTTTGTAGGTTGTTGATTTTACATTCTTGCACATGTTATTCGTGGAATAGATGGCGTTTACGCTATCACCGGGAATTGCGTTTTAGGAACTCAGCCTTAAATTCTTTTCGGAATTATGAATTGGTTTTTTCAATTCCCAATTCCGGAATTGCGTTTCTGTCTTGATTGCTACGACCTTGTCATTATGGTCCCTTTTCTTACAACAACCACATCCGGCCGCCATACCAATCTGTACCCCCGGAAGTCGCCGCCATACCAATCTGTCCCCGATTTTGATATTTTTCGATGACTTATCGTCTTTTTTTTTATCGAATTTCGACTACGCATCCCAGAGCCATTTCACTTTATGCTATACACTATGATCATTCGGTTTGCCATTCTAGCAGGTCGATGGCGGATCAAGTAATGCGTGTATGTTTCCTACATACGTATATATGTTCGTTTGTAGGTATGTAAACACATATGCGTATTTTCATACGTACGCCCGCACATCATTGGACAAACGTCTGTTGACAATACAAACAGACTAGGGATGGCAACAATAATCGGAAAAACGATTATAATCGGTTAATTTCTTTCGATTAACGGTTAAAATGTATCGATTTTTTCCTTTTGATTTTTTTTTCGATTAATCTTTTTCCACTCAAGTCGAAAATAATCGAAAGAAAATAATCGAAGTTGAGAGTTACCGCCTTTTCATCCGAGTCCGAATTCGGTTACCTACGGTTTTGTGAGTATATCCAAAAAACCGCATTAAATGTTCCCTCCAGTCAGCGTTGCCGAATTGACGATTTTATCGTCATTTTGACGATTATTCTATGCAATGATTTGACGATTTTTCCTATTAAATGACGATTTTTTCGTTTATTATACATATATTTTTTTAAGGAAAGTGGCATTATTAAAAATTTAAGCCATCTCAGTGCAATAATTAAATGATTATCTTCATGAAATAAATCCTTATATTTTGTAAATTGTTTTTCAAGGCAAAATGTTATGAATTAGTATTAAGTAATGAATGATTGATGATGTACGAAAAAGAAGCTCTTGATTACAAAAAAATTATGTCGGGAGTTTCAAATCTTTGTTTGACAACTGACATCTGGACTGACGTCAAAATGAATAGCTTGCTCGGTGTTACAGTCCATTGGTTATTTCAAGGCAAACAAATGGCTGGCACAATTGGTGTCTTCAAACTAACTGCAGCCCATACAGCTGCGCACATATCAGAAGTGTTCACAGATGCATTGGCAGAATTTTGCATCAGCAAGGACAATATTATGGCTGTCGTAACGGACAATGGTAGCAACATAACAAAGGCAATAACGGATACATTCGGGAAAAATAGGCATATACCTTGCTTCGCGCATACATTAAATCTCGTTTGTGAAACTGCATTAAAGGTGGAAGATGTTAGTCTGGTAATTAACAAATGCAGAGACATTGTCATTTGGATTAAACGACAAGTAAAAGCTAATGATTATTTACGTTCGCTGCAGCAGGACGCTGGCATCCCGGAAGGTAAATTCCTAAAACCGATATTAGACGTGAAAACCAGATGGAATTCTACATATTATATGCTCGATCGTTTTGTTAAAATTATTTCCTACATAAGCCAAATTTTGATAAAATTTTCCGATTCACCGCCTATGATAACAGTTCAAAATAAGAAAGAAATTATAGAAATAATTTCTTTGTTAAGACCGCTTGAGGCTATGACAACTCAAGTAAGTGGGCAAAAATACGCCACATTAAGCCAAGTTATCCCCCTTACCAATTGTGGGCGCCAACAAATAGAGCAAGTTTGTTGCACATTGTCAGTGGCAAAACAACTACAGCGTGCCATTTTGTCTCAATTCAACCACCGCTTTCGAGAAGTGGAGAATTCATTTCTATGCGCAGCATCGACTTTGCTAGACCCCAGATTTAAAAAAATCCATTTTCGAGATCCTCTAGCTTTAGCTGTCCGAAATTGGCCAAGCAGATGAAAGCTCTGGTAGCGTGGAGGAGAATTCATCTATGGGCGAAAATGATTTTGATCTATGGGCTCACCATAAGTCTTTGGTGCATAAACGCAAGAAAAACGACAATAATCTCCAGCAACCCCAAGATGAATTAACTTTCTTCCTTAATGCTCCTGTCATAAGTTTGAATCGCAACATATTTGACGCCTGGAACGAAATGAGGTCGGTGTATCCTAAATTATGTGAACTGTCCCACAAATACTGTTATCTAATAGGAACATCTGTTCCTTCAGAACGCCTGTTTTCGAAAGCGGGTAGCACCGCAACCGATAAGAGGAACAGGCTTACAACGAGTTTCCTATCAAAGTTGTTGTTTTTAAATTCCGTCCTCACGAACTAGTTTTTGTAGCTCTATAAGTCTAAGCACATTCGGACCTGCAACTGCAACTTGAAATTGTCGTACAGAGTAACTAAACAAATTTTTTCGACCATATGGTTTATTGTCGAAACGCGCACTCAAGAGAAATATAAACCAAGTCAATTGGAAAAGTTGATTTTTAATCAGTATTTTCTGGGCTTTATTTTCTGCTTAGAAAATACGTTATTTTTGAGCTTTATTTTTCGAGCAAAAAATAAGTTATTTTTTGTTTTGTTTTTCCCTCAGAAAATAATTTTTTTTTGTTTTTTAGTTTTATTTTCCCTCAGAAAATAAAAGTTATTTTATGAGTTTTATTTTCCCTCAGAAAGTAAGTTATTTTATTATATTATTATTATTATTATATATTTTTTTTTTCTCAGGGAATAAAAGTTTTTCAGTTTCATTTTGGCTGCAATTGTAGATTTCGCCATATAAAGAGGTAAAGTACATATATATGTAAATAAATTTTTAATTTTTTTTTTATTTATAAACTTTACCTACGTATTAATGTTACAAAATCGACAGCTGCAGCTAAAATTACACTGAAGAAACTTATTCTATGAGCAAAAAGATAAAACTCAGAAAATAACTTTTATTTTCTAATCGAAAAATAAAACTCAAAAAAAAAAATTACTTTCTGAGGGAAAATAAAACTCATAAAATAACTTTTATTGTCTGAGGGAAAATAAAACTAAAAAAACTTTTATTTTCTAAGCGAAAAATAAAACTCATAAAATGATTAAAAATCAACTTTTTTTTTATAAAAATCGAAAAAATAAAAGTTAATACACCTAGAGGTAGTCTGCGTTACGGTGATTCCATCTGTGTACTTCTTTTGCGTTTAGCATTTCTCCTTCAGTAACTTTTTTTCGTCAAAATTTAAAAAATAACGATTATTTGCAATCCCTGCTAAAATTCTTGCGCTCATAGCAACGTGTGTAATTCAATTTTAACGGGTTGCAGCTTGTCGCTTGCTCGTTCGAATGTGCTTAGAGTATATGATGTCTTTATTAATTTTTTTAAACTTTTTAAAGATGTGACAAAGTATAATTTACATATAAGATTAAATGTATTGAAGTAGATTAAGGCATGTAATGCAAAAAATCAAAGACTGTAATAGTACAACCCTTATTTTAAGTTATCAAATATTTATTGATAAGACTGCTCTACAGCCAAAAACTACTCTAAACGCGACCATCCTATCTATATGTAAAATCGGCCGCTGATTCCGAAAATTGGGTTCATTTTTAATGTATGGAAAGGTTTTTGAGATATCGGCAATTTACCGTTATTTGGCCAATGGCTCCACTTAATCCTGTGTATCTCTTTAACACAGTGACACCAAACGAAAGAAAATTAAATATCCTTTTCATGACTCCTATAACATTTTTCTCTAACTCTTATAGTTTCTGAAATATTGACCATTCAATTTGAATTTTTTCGATCTTTTACGATTTTTTTTTAGGAAAAAATTGACTTTATTAGGCAATATCCTTAAAACCACTTTCGATTTACTCCTTTACGTGTGCATAGAATGTACCGTATATTGGCATTGCGCGACTTGGCTGTATTTATATCATCGCCTATAACTTTTCCATTTTATCGTGGATTTTCTTCGTTGATAGCTTATTTTTTTTTTGCTAATGGAATGGAGCTTCAGAAAAATGTTATAGGAGTCATGAAAAGGATATTTAATTTTCTTTCGTTTGGTGTCACTGTGTTAAAGAGATACACAGGATTAAGTGGAGCCATTGGCCAAATAACGGTAAATTGCCTATATCTCAAAAACCTTTCCACAGATTAAAAATGAACCCAATTTTCGGAATCAGCGGCCGATTTTACATATAGCTAGTATAGTCACGTCCAAAGTACAGACAAAAAATTTCATTTTGTGATCCAGTGTAATCTGTAAATATTCGTGTAATCGCATATTTTTTCATAACTGCAATTGCGCGTCTACATACATATGTAGGTACCTACTACATCATATCCATACATTAAGCCAGTCGTTGATAAAAAATATTGAAAGATAAAACATAACATCAACTGAAATTAATTTGCACTGCAATGCTTAACAAAAAAAAAAAAAAAAACAGCTAAAACGACGTTGTGAACCTATTTTTTTCACCTAATTTTTCTGACAAATTTTGACAATTTTGTTTTTTGTTCATTGTTTTTCTTGTAAAGTTTGAAAAAAGGCACTTAGCCACTTTGTACTATAACTTAGCAATATGTGTGTATGTGTATATGTATGCAAACATAATATTTATTTATAAATTAATAACAATTGAATTGTGTTGTTTTTTTTTCTTTTGACCAATGTTGAATTTTTTATCATTATAATAAAAACGAACACACATACATAGTATGTATAAAAAATTTGCTTGTTTGTCCTCTTGGGGTACTACGTATTAATTTATCAATAATCGTAATCGAAAAACGGTTATAATCGATTAGTTACCTACGATTATTCGCGATTAATAATCGAACGCTTTCGATTAACCTAAAAAACGGTTAATCGATTATTAAATTTTTTTTGCCATCCCTAAATCTGACATCAACTGATCGAATGCTAGCGGCTGCCGAAATTGCCCGACAACGCTCCCTCACTAATACACATGCAACTAATAATTTCTTTGCATGTATTGGAATGCCGATAACTGACATAAAACATCCTTTAATGAAAAATTTCACTAAAAAGTTAAAAATAAATAATAGCTTAAAAAACTAAAAAACACGCTTTAATCTTAAAAATCGTACTAAAAATTGAGAAATAATTTAATTAGAAACAAAATGATGAACGAAAATATATGTATTTAAGGAAAAGCGTGGGGGTGCTCAATAATATTTGAACATGAAAATATTCGATACGTACAACTAGTACAAAAATATACATACCTAGTTGCGAAATTAAAGAGTACGTTACATGAAATCTCAAAAAAGTCAAAATAAAAATATTAGTAAAAAACAGCGATTTTAAATATTTTTTGACATACTGAGCACCCCACGCTTTATAGCATGTTCATGGTGAGCCTGCGTTTTGCGTTTCGGAGGCATTTTTGCGTTTAGTCCAAAACGCAACATTAAGGCACTCTGCACACGAGGCGTATCGTCATAGACGCGTACGAGACATTTCATGTAGCGTCGATTTCTCTACGCCTCAAGATCTGCACACGAAGCGACATGAAACTTCGCTGCACAAGGCAAACAAACAAATTAATAATACGGTATTTGCTTTAAATTTCGAAGCTTTAAATAGAAAAGATAAAAAATTTTACGGAATCTTCCATTTTCTTTAATTATACACTCATTTTTTTCGATTTTTTACACAAATTTTACTGCTTTCATAAATTCCACCAAGTGGAAAAATGTAAACAAACATCTTCTTCTTCCTCTTTTCTAAGCGTAGTACGCCTAGCTACCAGCACTGCTTTACGCCAAGCGACATGTAGCCAGCATACTTTGACGAATGCATGAAGCTGACGACTCGTGTGCAGCCCTCAATTGAAATATACGTGCGCGACATCAAAGCGTACAGCTTTCGTCTGTAGTATCTAATACGCGTCTAAAGCAGGACGCTCCGTGTGCAGAGTGCCTAAATGTTACATTTATCCATACAAATGCCACTACCAAAATGCAACTTAACGCAACTATTTTTTTGCGTTTTGAATGCTAACGCAGAAAGCAACCCTGAAATCTTCGAAAAAATTTGCCATTCGAATGGAAAATAGTGGCAACACTCTGGCAATACAAGAACGAAATACCTACAAGATTACGCATATAGAGCAGCATGAGCATGGGCACACGAGCTCCATGATGACGTCACTCTACATGTAATAAACGAAAGTAAACAAAACAGAGATCAAAATTAATACCAAAGCGGTTGGTACGTTTGGTTTGCAAAATTAGTGTATTATATTATTACATATTTTGCAAATTCTTGTTCTATATTTTTAATTAGACAAAACAAAAAAATAAACCTCAACACCTGATTGCGTAATCTGGGATATTAGCTCCGTTTGTTTCGAACTTCTCAAATGCGCATTTACAAAACGCGGCAGCATGAACACTTTTCGAAAAGCCATCTTCGAAAATGCAAAATGTTGCGTTTCAAATCCAGCATGAACATAGTATTACCTTAAATCAGGGCTGCTCAACGCTCTTGTATTGAAAGTACAATGCTCAATACATCTACAAATTTTGTATATGCACTGAAAAATTTTTTTGCTCATTTAAATTTTTTTATGAACTCCAATAAAATATTATTTTAGAATTTATTTTCAAATGGTAGTATCACATACATACAAATTTTTTAATTTTTTATATGAAAATTTTTTGAATACTAATTTTTTACAGTGCTTTCATTTTTTGAATTTTTTTTTAATTAGACATTTGTTATTGTAAATTTCGATTTCTTACGGCAGTGCTCGAGCTCCTATACAAAGTGCCTTTGCTCTGCACATTCAATATGAATCATAGGCACATACATATAAGATTTTTTTTATATCTCAGTGCTTATGGCAGTGCAAAGAAAATTTTATTTTCATATTTGAAGTGAAAATATGTATCTGTGCCTATGATTCGGTACAAAACAAAAACAATTGTGCTTTGAGTGCCTATGAGGTGAGCAGCCCTGCCTTAAATACTTATATTTTCGTTCATCATTTTGTTTCTAATTAAATTATTTCTCAATTTTTAGTACGATTTTTAAGATTAAAGCGTGTTTTTTAGTTTTTTAAGCTATTATTTATTATTGTTGAAAACAAGGCGCTCATATTCTGATTTTTAAGAAACAAATGTGTAATTCGATTTCCGATTGTGAATACATATTTCCGATTTTGTATATATTTGGAATGAAAAATCGCTGAAGGGTGTACTACGCAGAAAGACATCACCTTGGCGGTAGCCACGTTTAGGGCACACGTCCGGACGGATGGCGTAGCCCAGGGTTACATTTTTTTTTTTTTCGGATATAGTTTTTATTGTATTATTCTTAAAGAATATGACAATTTTTATAAAATCTTAAACTAGTATACAATGACGTTATTCGTTGCCACTGCTTCAAATAACATTTGGATGAAAAGCAATTTTATTTGACATAAAATAAATACATTTAATATGTGTATCGGAATATTTTTGTTTTTGTTAGAATATGTTCATATGTATGTATGTATGTAATTTTATTTCACATTCGTTCATTATGTTATTCATTTTCATTATTTACATATGTATGTATTTTTGCCGTTGGAATGGAATGGAATTCCAAGCAGCTGATTGTATAGTATTAAAAGTTCGTACGGCCTGAGAGGACAGGCTTATCGATGACACAATCGTGTGTTGCATTAGGAAGTGCTGTTGCAGTTTCGTATTGGAAGGAATTCAAATAAGCTGCGTGTATGAACTTATGTATACGTGTTATGTATATATGTTATACATGTGTATTAATAAATGCTGTTGTAGCTTTCTGAATGGAAGGAATTTCAGTAAGCTGCTTTTTATAATTTATTATTATTATTATTATTATTATTATTATTATTATTATTATTATTATTATTATTATTATTATTATTATTATTATTATTATTATTATTATTATTATTATTATTATTATTATTATTATTATTATTATTATTATTATTATTATTATTATTATTATTATTATTATTATTATTATTACTATTATTATTATTATTATTATTATTATTATTATTATTATTATTATTATTATTATTATTATTATTATTATTATTATTATTATCATTATTATTATTATTATTATTATTATTATTATTATTTTTAATTGTTGGGGTAAGTGGAAAACAATTCAACAACTATTTACAGCGAAGGTTGAGTGTATAGCTATTTCACGAAAAACCATTTTCGATCATCAGCACTCTTTTCGGAAGTGGAGAGGATTCACCGGGGATTGAACCCGAGTCCATTCCATCTTCAAATATTATTATTATTATTATTATTATTATTATTGTTGTTGTTGTTGTTGTTGTTGTTGTTGTTGTTGTTGTTGTTGTTGTTGTTGTTGTTGTTGTTGTTGTTGTTGTTGTTGTTGTTGTTGTTGTTGTTGTTGTTGTTGTTGTTGTTGATATTATTATTATTATTATTATTATTATTATTATTATTATTATTATTATTATTATTATTATTATTATTATTATTATTATTATTATTATTATTATTCAGCGACGTTCATCATTATCTAAAGTTACTCTCGAGATATTGGTCTAACAGAATATGACCTTATGCACAATTGAGTTTTACATCCTTTCTCTTTAACCGCCTAGGATAGCTTTGCTTTAGGAGACTTTTTGTTGCTAATTAGGATGGTTGGCTAATCTTTTCGCATAATTTGCTTGCATTTTCTCTATCTCTTCGGCCACCGTATTTATCTTTAGGTTACTATGTATAATTGAATTTTTTACATACCAAGGCGCTTTGCATATTGTTCTTAATATCTTGGACTGTAGCCTTTGAATTCTTTCTACGCTAGATTTCGATGCTGAGCCCCATAGTTGAATTCCATACATCCAAATTGGTTTTAAAACCATATTAAATATTAATATCTTATTATCTAAGCCCAGTCTAGAACTTGGACCAATTAACCATTGCAGCTGGCTTATTTTCAACTTGGATTGCATAATCTTTTTGGCAATGTGATTTTTCCAAGTCATTCTTCTATCCAGTGTGCTTCCAAGGTGCGTAACGAAGTCTTTCTGAGTTATTATTTTCCCATTTATTGAGACTGGTGGACATGTGTTTTTCTTCATGCTAAAAGTTACTTGTACACATTTAGATTCGTTGACCTTAATTCTCCACGTAGTAAGCCATTCCTCTAAAGTTTTTATATGTCTCTGCAATTGGATAGTAGCAGTTATGGGATTTGCGTGCACACTTAGTATAGCCGTATCATCTGCGAAGGTCGACGTGACAAGTCTCGCGTTCGTTGGCAGATCGCTTGTGTAAATTAAGTATAATACAGGCCCTAGAACACTACCTTGTGCAACTCCAGCAGAAATTGGATGACTTTCGGTTGTAAAACTTTTGTGCCTTACCCGAAATTTTCTACCTGTTAAAAAGCTTTCTAGGATCCCGCAAAGATTATATGGAAGTGTTTGTTTTATTTTATACAAGAGCCCTTCTTGCCATACTTTATCGAAGGCTTGTGCCACATCTAGGAATAGTGCGGTGCAATATCGTTTGGTTTCAAAAGTTGACCTTATTTCTGGAACAATTCTATGCACTTGTTCTATCGTACCGCGATGCTCTCTAAATCCGAACTGGTGACTTGGTATGGTTTCGTGCAGTTCTAAGATGGGCTGAATTTTTCTCAGCAATAATTTTTCGAATAGTTTGGAAAAGATAGAGATTAAGCTTATTGGCCTGTAGGAGCTTACTATTGTCGGGTCTTTGCCTGGTTTTGGGATCATGATAATTTCAGATAGTTTCCATGGATTAGGAAAGTGACATAATCGGAGGATACTATTGAAGATGTATAGTAGTTGCTTAATAGCTGCTATGGGAAGCGCTTTTAACATTTCACCCGTTATTCTGTCATACCCTGGTGCTTTCTTATTCTCTATGTCTTTGGATATAGTTTTATTCAAGTCATCTAGTTTAAATCCAAGTGGGATTGCTGGTAATTGTGGAGTATTTTCTTGGAGAACATTTTGGCCTTCATTTGGAGTAAATACATTTGAAAGATGGGTTGCAAAAGCTATTCCCTTTTCGTGGTCACTTCGAGCAAATTCACCATTTTGCATTCGTATTGGAGGATCCTGCTGAACCGGCCGTTTTAGGTATTTGAGAGAGCGCCACAGGGAATAATCTGTACCGGGTGTGGCCGTGAGGGAATTAATTCTATTTTGAAATGTTGTTTCCCTTTTCTCCTCTAGGAGCATTTGGAGCTCTTTCGTGCATTTTTTTAGCTCGTTTTTCAGAGTTGGAGATCGCAACCTTTGCCAGTCTCTCCTAAGTTGCCTTTTCTTGGAAACTAGCTCAATGATATCGTTTTCATTGAAAGAACTAAAGCTTTGCTGCTGGGTTGTATTAGGACGTAAGGGCGTTGAGACCTTTGCTGCCACTTGCAGTAAGTTTGTGAAGTCAATTATCGCATATTCCACTTCGGAGGCTGATTTAAGGCTCACATTTGGATTAATATGCGAACTTATAAATTTTCTGTACTTCAGCCAATTCGTCAATCTAAGATAAAAAGTTGCTTAGTATGTATGTACGTATGTATTTAGATTTATGTATGTATGTATATAAAGAAAAAGTATTTATTAAACTAAACTAGTGATGGGCGAGTCCGAGATGTTTTATTCGATTCTCTCGATTGTTGAAACATCTCGAATGCTCTCGATGGTTTTCATTCGTATTCGAGTCAAGTCGTAAATGGCCGTCAGTCGAAACAATCGCTAAAACATCTCGGACTCGCCAATGATTCCTCTCGTTTTCAAAGCAACCCTACATTTCGGACTCGCTGCAAAAATACATAACATTTGTTGTTGCCGCTTGAATATCAAAATTGCTTAAAAAAGTATACAGTGGTACAAATCTATTGCCGTTGTTACTGCTCGTAAAATTAATCTGTTTCGTAAGCGTCTCACTTCAGAAAATTTATTAATGTATTAATGTATAAATAATTAATTGTATTTATTAAGCACGACACTCTTTAATTGTGATTGCAAAAATGCAGCGTCTTTATATATGTAGCATATTTTTCAATTTGGTTCATTTATTTACATATGTATTTGCCTCACTTCCATTAACAATCCTACTTTCTTCATCAACAACACTCATTCAGTTTATTTTATCAACTAAAACAAATCATCAAAACAACAGCCGGCCCGCCGACTCGGAACAGTCGCAAAAACATCTCGCTTGTGTAGTCGAGATGTCATCGAAACAACCTCCGACTCGCCGACTCGGAACAATCGCAAAAACATCTCGGTTGTGTAGTCGAGATGTCATCGAAACAACCTCCGACTCGCTGACTCGGAACAATCGCAAAAACATCTCGATTGTGTAGTCGAGGAGCGAGTCAACTTTTGACTCGATTGTGATTTTGCAACGATGGCGATTCTCTCGATTGTGTAAACATCTCGGACTCGCCCTTCACTAAACTAAACAGCCCTCAAATACTTATCTTTGGAATTTTTCACAATCCCGTCGGAGGGAAATAGCCATTGTGTAAGGAGAACAGTGAAATAACTCTGGGATGTGTTTAAAACAGGTCGAACAGCTGTGCTCAGCTGATTTTGAAGTTGTTGTTATGGCCCAATAACGATCTTGAATGCAATATAAGTTGCTCTTCTTCTTTCTGTTTTGTAGGTTGTTGATTTTACATTCTTACACATGTGATTCGTGAAATGGCTGGGATTTACGCCCTCTCTGGGAATTACGTTTTAGCAACTCTGCCTTAATTTCTTTTCGGAATTATGAATTGATTTTTTCAATTCCCAATTCTAGAATTGCGTTTCTGTCCTGCTTGCTACGACCATGTCATTATGGTCCCTTTTCATACAACAACCACATCCGGTCGCCATGCTGAACTGCCCTTCAAAAATGGCCGCCATGCTGGTCTGCCCATCATTTTCACATTTGGCGATGGCACATCGACCATATATCGACTTTTTTTAATCGATTTTTCGATGAGCTGGCTCACTCGACGTTTTACACTATGGAAATAGCTTCGCGGTTTTATCGGCACCGATTTTACTAAAAATCCGATTTAGGGTTGGGCGATATATATCGATATATCGATATATCGATATTTTTAAAATAGTACAGCCGATAATATCGACGATATTTTGAATTACCGTGCATCGATAATCGATAATTTTTTGCCATTTCGAGCCAAATTCGATATTTTTCATAAATTTCTGATTCGCTTTGAATTTAACACCAGAACATTTTTTAAGAAGTGTTATAACCATAATGTTCGGGTGCTTGAATTTACATTACTTTCTTCTTCAAGCAATTCTTAATGATTTTTATGTTTATACTTCAGGATTCGTAGAATATCTGTAGACCCATCGAACTTTAACAACAAATATCTAGTAAACTATAAGTCTCCGGCAAGTGTGGATTTCAGTTTTGAGATCTGTGAGAGCACCTCTAACCCCGTGAAGAAGTGGTTTTTAGCGTGACGTGGTTCCTTAGTGTAAAGCCGCCCCTTTCGATATATTGATATATCGATGTTTTTACACGGCATAAATCGATGTTTTTTGAAATATCGATATAATATATATCGATATATTTTTCCAATTTGCCCATCCCTAATCCGATTAAAAAGCGAGTGCAAACTAGCCATGGGTAATGGCGCAATTTTTTTGGCGCTGATACAATAACTCCAGCGCCACTCGTGGCGCCAACTCACGGTACTGGCGCAATAACACCTTTAGCGCAATTGTCATGGAATAATCGATAAATAACATTTTTTCGTTTGTTACTGTTCACCATCCCCGTTTTATTTCTTTTGGCGCAATTCTGCTTACATTTACGAGGGCACAATTAATTTCAATTTTCATAATCATTTGGAAACATATTCCGTATATTTGTGAAAATATGCTGGAAATTAGAGTCACTTAGATCACTATCAAGCATACATAATTGTGACGGTGCCATACGTATACATATACTATGGTGCTGTTATTGGCGTTGTGGTTGCGCCATTTTACACTAGCGCTATATTGGTGCTGGTGTTAGCGCACGAAATTGAGTCGGTTTTATATTACAAAATTGAGTTGGCGCAATATTGAGTTGGCGCTATATTGAGTTGGCGCATTTCACAAATCGGAGTTAGCGCAATAACGCCAGGGTTGGTGTTAGCGCAATTGCGCCGCGCAGCGCAGTGTTACCCACGCCTAGTGCAAACGAAGATTTAGGCACTCTGCACACGAGGCGAATCGTCATAGACGCGTACCAGACATTTTATGTAGCGTCGATTTCCTTACGCCTCAAGATCTGCACACGAAGCGACATGAAACTTCGCTGCACAAACAAACAAACAAATTAATAATACGGTATTTGCTTTAAATTTCGAAGCTTTAAATAGAAAAGATGATAACTTTTATGGAATCTTCCATTTTCTTTAATTTTACACTCATTTTTCCGATATTTTACACAAATTTTACTGCTTTCTTAAATTTCACCAAGTGGAAAAATGTAAACAAACATCTTCTTCTTCCTGTTTTCTAAGCGTAGTACGCCTAGCTACTAGCACTGCTTTACGCCAAGCGACATGTAGCCAGCATACTTTGACGAATGCATGAAGCTGACGACTCGTGTGCAGCCCTCAATTGAAATATACGTGCGCGACATCAAAGCGTACAGCTTTCGTCTGTAGTATCTAATACGCGTCTAAAGCAGTACGCTCCGTGTGCAGAGTGCCTTACAATAAAAAAAAAACACGGAGCGATATAAATTGGCTTATTAAGCTGCCTGTGTTGCCGTTGAATGGGTTACAGGAAATGTCTAGTACGCGTCTATGACGATACGCCTCGTGTGCAGAGTGCCTAACTATGCAGCCTTCAATTTCAATTACTGTCAACTGTAGCTATACTGTGGAATTTTTTACAGGCAAACATATAATACGTTTATACGGCAGAATACGTTTAAACGTACGTATAAACGTAGTATATGTTTTTAACATTAAACTCTACCAATTACAATAGCAAAATAAATTGGAAATTTCTAAATACCTACTTCTTTTTCTTCATTTTCATTCAATAGACATTTTTCGCCAGGGTCATACTTGCATAGCATGGCAAAGCAGCACAGCGCATAACATATAGCGCATAGAGCTGATTATTCTTCGCATAGCCGTGCAACCATGGTTCAATAATAAAGGTTTTCGCATCCCGATATTGTTACATACATACATACATACTAAATGTAAATTGTTTGTGTATTCTGTGATTATTCTTCGCATAGCCGTGCAACCATGGTTCAATAATAAAGGTTTTCGCATCCCGATATTGTTACATACATACATACATACTAAATGTAAATTGTTTGTATATTCTGTGGTGCTCTGTCAAAATCATAGTTGGCCTTTGTAGAAATCATATTGCGTCATGCTCAAAATTTACCCAAGTTTGATATAAGCACCATTATTAACTCATTAGTGGTCAAAGCCAACCTACAATAAATGTAAAATATATCATTGGGTGTTCCCAAATTGGCACGGCAACCACTAATGGGTTAAAGTAAAAAAGTTAAAAATCAGCTGTTTAGTAAGTTAACCTGTATAAATTAGCCTTGCGTGCAACCTTTCGCAAACTCAACACACATATTCGTGGTGCCAAATGTCAAATCGCTTAGCACATAACACAGAAATCAAAATTCAACAGACTGGTATGCTGTGCTATCCAAGTATAATCGGGCCTTTATCTTTTACCAGCTTCTCTCCGCATTTATCAGTAATGGTCCTAGATTAAAATATCGATATCGGAGAAAAAATATCGATGTATCGAAAAATTTCAAAAACATCGAAGAATCGATATATCGATATCGTTTCCAGCACCGTGAACTAATCATTCATCTAGAAATATGAACTATTTCATTCAAGAATGAACTAATTAAATCATGAACAACACAATAGGTCTGTTTGGTGAGATTTTGGGTAGAATGCTATTTTATGTCAAACTGAAGATGAAGGCAAAAGTTCAACAAACGCATTTGTGCGAAATGCTATTTAGTGTCAAAAATGACGCTTAGGAACAGTGTTGCCACAGCCTCAAAAATTATGGTAAAATGCCTTCATGGTTTTTTTTCGTGGTCACGCTTTCCTTTACCGATCGTAAAAACCGTTTATAAAAGGGGCGTTGCACCGTCCTCCGATCCTATATCTGAAGACGGAACAGTCCGGAGGCCGATAGTTTTCGAAATATAAATATTTGTTTTTTCAAAATACCTTTATTTTGGTGATAACGGGTTGAAAGGACCACATAATCTTTCTGGGGCAAAATCTACGTACCTATCCACAGTAATCCTGCATGGAATACCTTCATCGCCTTCATGAGGGAGTACTTAAATTTATATAAAAAAAAAAACCTAAGCACAATTACATATGAATAATACGTAGATATTTTTTATTTTGGCTTAGAACAAATTTTATTTTTATCAAACTTTTGGTTGGACCACTCCGCATAGCAGGCATTTTGACTTAAAGGAGGACAGAGCGACAAATATTTAAGAACTGATTCAATGACTCCAAATCAATTCCAGAATCAGCTCTGGCAACTAGATCACCCAGCTCGTTTGACCCATTGCATTTTATAGACCTTCTATATTACTCGGTACAGTACCAAAGTATTCATATTTATTTGCATGTGAAATTTAAGTACTATCTTTATATTTTTATATTATAAAAAAACGATATCGTTAAAACCACGAAAGTAGCTTACTTTATTAATTTTAATTTTTTTCTCAAAAATTTTTCTGTGTTAGAACACCAAAAGCAGCATATTTTATTAATTTTAATTTTTTTTTCCAATATTTTTCGGTGATACCAAAAAAACCATAAATGTATCAATTTGTGATACCAAATTTTTTGAGGCTGTGGCAACACTGTTCACAATTTCTTCCTCTTCTTCAGAGATTTTGACACATTTTAGGAAAGTACCCACACAAACTGCTTGCCCAGAATGGTGTGGCTGTAGTACGTAGTAAGAGCTGTCAAAAGTTAAAACAGTACAATTGCATTGCAATGCCCACAATGTGTAGCTGTGTCTGTAGCGTGTAGTTGTGGCTGTAGTAGAAGTAGAGTTAACTTTAACTTTGTAGCGCGCTACAGTGTGACAGCTCAATTTTTTAATTCGAAATAAAGGACGAAGAAACGGAAAAATGAATTGAACTTGTAAAAAATAAAGCGTTTTTATGGAATTAAAGGAATCCCCTGTACAAAAATATAAAAAAGATGACATATATGAGATACACTGAGCTACACCATTGTGTTCACATTTTCGAGCGTTGCCACAAAATCAGTCATCAGCTGATGTAGTAAGCTATGTAGTCCGTAGCTGTAGTCAGGGTTGCCACTTTGAAATTTTTTTTCCGACCAAATTCGTCTCAAAAACCTACCAAAATAGCTTTCAGCCGACCAAAATTTTTGTTTTCACAAAATTCGTCATTTAAGCTGGTTTTTGAAAATTTATGTATTTTTATTTATTCATTTAACTGGTACATATATAGGAACTTATACATACATATCACTCTTCAAGTATTTTCACATGTTTTAGCTTAAAATAATAAGGTACGAATGCGTTTCTACATATGGATGTACATTAATTTGTGTATGTAATTTATGTTAACATTTTAAAATAGTTACGACTATGGTTTAACAGGTCTCCAAGTAGGTATACAAATGAGATCAGAACTTTAATTAAATATCGAAATTGAATCTGAGATCTTTTTTAGTGCATAGTGTTTTTTCATCAAACTAAAAAATGAAGAAAGGGTTTTCATGTGTATGCGTTCACCTTCTTTTATCCACTTTACACAAAACTCTGCCGAAGAGAAACATAAAAAGTATTCAAGCAAACTGTTGCTGTGAGAAAGAGACATGAATACATGAACTTTCAAACGTTCTTTCAACAGTGTTGTGGCAAAATCTGGCAAATCAGTGATGTTACTTGAAGGAAGGTAAAAACCTACCAAAATTCAAATCATCCGACCATCCGACCAACAGAAAAAAAACCGACCAGGGCCCTCACTCTGTAGTTCGATTCGAAAGAAAATTCGTTCGTTTTCGAATTCTATTCCATATATTCTATACAGTACGAATGTACTTTCGAATCGGATTTCGCTTTCGAATCGAACTACAGAGTGAGGGCCCAGTTTTGGTAGGAAAAGCCCACTTATCACATCCCTGGCTGTAGTACAACATTCTGGGCAAGCAGAAATTCTGTGTGCGGATTCCTACAAATAGCTGGTCTTCTTTCTCGCTCACATCCTCTGATCCTCTCGCTCTTTTGTGGTAAAATACCTGCAAATCATACGCTTTCCTACACTCAACAAACGCTATTAATTCTAGAAAGGATAGAAAAATTTTACGCGCGATAATGTCATCTTTGGCGATAATGGCACCAGAGTCCGAAAGGAGAGTAATTGAATGTAGTGATTTAAAAAAATGTGGTGAAATTACGGCAAAACTCACTATGCATAACAAGGAATACTTCCTAAATTGCGATTTCTGTGATTTCTCCTTCCTTCTGCTCGAAAATTTCATGCAACACATTTATGAAGACCATTTTATTGAATTCTATGATTCTGAAGACAATCGAAATGGAGAGGGTGGTACCAGCCCGAAAGGAAAGCAAATTTACGACACGGCAGTAAGTTTGACAGACCAACAATTTGGAGTCGACATCCGCAAATTAATTCCATATTATAACCTACATTTCTTCATATTAACTACACTTTTAAGAATACAACTTCCTTGGATGATGGTTTAAGAGACTTTGAACAAGTTGAAATTGAATTGGATACTTCCGAAATGGAAAGTTCAACGGACATCGAAGAGGAGGCAATTACGCCAAATTTGCCAGATGACAACAATGTAAGAGTAAGAGATGCATGACAATCTAAAAGGATCAGATTTCCATCTGTCTACCAAGAGGGTAGGCCTTAGATTAAGGAACCACGGTCCGAGAAAAATGACTATTTCAGGGAGGTAGAGGGCCTCTCACAGATCTCAAAACTAAAATCAAAACCTGCCGGAGGCTTATAGTTCACGAGATATTTGTTGGTAGTTTATTGGTAGTGTGATGGGGTTGGCTTTCCAATAATGTCACACGCTTTGAGAAAAACGACTTTTACTTACGTACGTCCGGCGCCTAAATTTTACGGATTCAGAACACCCTTCCCTTCCCCTACCTACCGGTAGAAGTCATTTTTTTGGGGGCGTGTGACATTATTAGAAAGTTTCCCCCATCGGTTGGAAAATACGTGCACAATCGTCGTTGGAAATTTTCTGTGTAATTGTTGTTGCAGAAAATTCCTATGTTATTGCTATTTTAAAACGCAATAATGTCATATTTTTTGTTGCCTACTTTTAGGCGCAGGTATTGAAAACTGCTTTGCCGGTTTCTGTATAACCAGAAGCGCCATTTGTCATGCATGATCTGTGTCCAAACTAAAACAAAAAAACCAGTACCATCCAAACTAAGGTAAAAAAGAGTACCTTCCACACCAGGAATTTTGTATGGAAATTTTTAATTAATGTGTCACTTATATATGCATTTTATCATTACATATTTGTATAATTATATTAGTGGTCTTCATCTAAGGGTATAAAGTAATAAATTGTTAAAGTTTATCAGTTTATACGCATTTTTACATGAACGCACCTTGGTAAATACCCTGCTAGCATTTGGAAGAGAGGTTTATCGTCTATCTCAATTAAGTAACGTCTGGGTCACTTCTAGGCGTTATTCGACAGATATTGTCTATTTTACAAAACCAACCCAGCCAATTTTATTATCGTGGAAGTGACTAAAAAGTAACTTCAAGATGTTTAATTCAATCGCGGAAGGTATCGCTTTCTCAACTTTTTCCTATCTTCGTTCGGGGAAAAGTGTTCCCCGTCCATAAAGAGTCATAAACGACACTTCAGGAAGTATCTTCCAAGTGTCGTTTGGAAGAGACAAAAACGTTACGTGCAAATAAAGTAATAAGACATTTTCGGAAGTAACTTCTTGGTGTCTTCTGGGAGACACAAAAGCGTCAATTATAAATTCTCCTATTTTTTCACTTTATATAAAACCTTAATAAAGGGCAAATATGTACATATATATATTTTCTCAATTCTTTATTTTTTATTTACCACAGATACATGCATACATCCACAAAGTTATGTACATATCACGTGTAGGTTAGCGCAAAGGTTTTCTTTCAGGAACAGATAATTCATTTTCCTTTCGAAGAGAATCTAAAAAGGTGAAGGAAACCAAAACATTTAAGTTCTATGAAGTCCTAGAACATTTTAACAGAACTTACAAAAATTTTAGCAAGGAAAAACACCAAATGAAATTTTGAAGAACATGGTTTTCTTTAGGATTTATTTGATTTTCGCTTAATTCATATATATAGTACTCCTATATTCGTAATACCTACGAATTCCATCAGCCAACATTACAGTACAGACATATAAAAAAAGAAAGAGAAAACCGAGCAATCAAATTTGAAAAATGACATGAATTCAAAATAAACCGCAGTGACGGCACATAAAAAAAAATTATAGGGAATTTACATATTTATTATTTGATTCTCGTATTAAAAAATTAAAATATGTCGAAGCGGTGCTATATTTGTGATAATAAAAGGGATAAAATAAATAAAATAGCTTTACATACGTATTTCGTTTTGGTTATATAAATATATATATATATATACATATGTAAATAGATTTCCAAAAGACGAAACCATTTGCAAACAATGGATGCATGCGTGCGGTCTGATGCCTGACGACGTTGTTAAAAACATTCGAATCTGCAGCAACCATTTCCAAAAAAGCGATTACACTGGGAATCGCCTGTACGTATCAATGCCTGAAAGATACTGCAGTAGTCCGGGACTAAAAAGGATTTTTTAATCCCAAGCTCCAGACGAAACACTGCAGCTCCCACCCGTCCACCTTTTATCCGCCTGTAAATATGTGGAACATATAGCGTTTGGTTCGTAGTCCTTTCTTCCATCCGTCTTGTTATATTATTACCTGTGGTCCCCTGTTGAGGTCGGTTTGGAGAGTAACGTAGTCTGAACTTTGGTCCTCATATGTTGCTGTGTCCAAAAGTTCGTTGTCTAAATTGCCCTGTTATTCACCTTAGAAATTCGCAGTACTCACCGTGTTGGCGGCATTCGAACGTACATACTTTACAAACATAACCCTCAAACGGCAGAATTCGACTTTTTGATATAATGCCCATGGATCGGACCACAGGATTTTAACATGAAACGCTTTCCGCCGCGATTCATAAAAATATGAGTGCATAGAAAATAGATTTTTCTAGAACATTTCCACTAATTTTCATAAAAAAAATTCACAAAAGTTTGCATCTTAAAATAAATGTGGCAAATTTCTTATATTAATTATAAACAAATTCAAAAACTAAAATCAAAGGGGTATAAGTCCCCTAGAACACAATGATGCCTTTCAATTTTTTTTTCAAACGCCTCTGAACTCAATTGAATGTATTTGTCACACATATTCACAGATGACATTAAATGTAATTGAGGCGCATGCGCAGAACTGCCAGTTGCACAAAATTTTTGGATGAATTCATACACATTGCACATATAGAATATTATCAATATAGAAGTACTATATATATGGCTTAATTTATAAATTTCAAATTTGTTAAAAAAAAATAATTTTGACTTTTTTTGGTTGTCAATACACAAATATCTTCTCCATTCACACCAAGAAGTAAGATACGCGATAGCAATGACATTTATTTTTGTACAAATGGAGAATATGTGTCGAATGACGCCTAGAAGTGCCCCAGACGTTACTTAATTGAGATATACGATAAACAGATCTTCCAAATGCTAGCAGGGAAATTTCATTGCTATCGCGTATGTTGTTGTTGTTATAGCAGTACTAAGCCCTGCTTAGCCGGCACGATAGGCTCATAGATCATCGTCAGGCTCACTTAACGGGAGGCCCAGGAATGAAGCTGCATTTTTTGGGCTAGTCCATAAGGACAGGGGGGTTAAGTGAGTAGGTTTGAGTGGACATGAGAAGAGATGCTGTGTGTCATGCGGCGTCTCTCCACATGCCGGACATGTATTAGGTATTTCGGGATCGATTCTGGCCCTATATGAGTTTAGGCGGCTGCAAAAGCCTGATCGTAGTTGCGCTAGGGTGACGCGTGTTTCTCTTGGCAGCTCCAATTCTTCTTCTGCTATGGGGGGTGGTTGGTCTCTCAATATTCTGTATGACGGACGGACTGAAACGAATGTGGCTATCGCGTATCTTACTTCTTGGTGTGAATGGATAAGATATTTGTGTATTGACAACCAAAACTCAAAATATTTTTTTAACAAAAATGAAATTTATAAATAAAAAAAATCCATCCTAAATCCTATAGAAAACCATGTTCTTCAAAATTTCATTTGGTGTTTTTCCTTGCTAAAATTTTTTTTGGTAAGTTCTCTTAAAATGTTCTAGGACTTCATAGAACTAAAATCTAAAATGTTTTGGTTTCCTTCTCCTTTTTAGACTCTCTTAGAAAGGAAAATTAACTTCTGTTCCTGAAGGAAAACATTTTTTCTTACCTACACGTGTTTATATGTTGATATGTACATAACTTTGTGGATGTAAATATCGATGTGCTAGTTAGGGATGGGACTATTCGAATAAAAATTATTCGAATAAAAAATCCTTTTATTCGAAAGGTATTCGTAATTCGAATAATATTTATTCGAATAATTTATTCGTATATTCGAATAAATACTATTCGAATAGTGCTATTCGAATATCACTATTCGAATACCACTATTCTGGAATAGCTATTGTATGTATGTATGTATGGTTTTGCTTTTGTAATTGCATACATATGTATGTACATATACATATACGTACTCCGGCTTGCGCGGAGGCAAGTGAAATTCCCAAATCATGCATGTACATACATACTACTATTCGAATAGTATTATTCGAATAGTGTTATTCGAATAGGATTATTCGAATAGTACTATTCGAATAGTACTATTCGATTTTTTTCCCTCGAATATTATTATTCGTTTATTCGAATAATATTTATTCGAATATTATTCGAAAAAAGTCCCACTACTAGTGCTAGTGCACAAACCGGATAAGTGCAGGTTTTGGCGAAACCGAGTTAATTGCATTTTTGGAATCATGAACACTATACCTACCGCGTGTGCAATTTTTGTAAGCAAATTATCAATAATGACGGAGATATGCGATGGCATAATCAGTTAAGTGCTTCGAAAATGAAATATTTGTTGTGCACAAACCGGATAAACGCGCTTAGAAATTAAAATTTTCTATAAACATAATTTTTCTTGTGCACAGAAATTCCAAGTGCCACAAAAAATTTATGCTTGGTACCCTATAGATTATCATATATCGTCGTACCATACGAAAAGTAGAAGATTTGACTTTTGGCCGACGAAAAGTAACAAAATCGCGTTTTGGCTGACGAAAAGTAACAAGTTCAACTTTTGGATGACGAAAAGTATCAGTAATTATATACTGTTTTTACATTAAAATTGTTGTTGTTTAAACGAAATTGATAGAAGTGAGAAAATATGTATATATAAGTACATATTTGCACTTTTATTTAGGTTTTATATAAATTGAGAAAATTGTAGGAGAAATTATAATTGACGATTTTGAGTCTCCCACATGACACCCAAGAAGTTACTTCCGGAAGTGTCTTATTAGTTTATTTGTACGTAACCTTTTTGTCTCTTCCAAACGACACTTGGAAGATACTTCCTCATGAGGTACTGCTTGTGATTATCACATTTGCGACTTTCGGGAAAAAAAATTTTGAATGAAGTGATAACCAAAAAAAAAACACCAAATTACCGTTATCTCAAAAACCCAACCATACTCGTACAAAAAAAAAAAAAAAAAATAGTTCCGAGCTCAGCAGACCCATGCCTATCTTTCCACATACCTGAATTTCTTGGTATTATTATTTTTTAATTATTTCTTGCGTAGTGTATTTTTGTGTACCTACTACGTGTACTACCCAAACGAAATGAAATACATACATTCACAAACAAACGTATCGAGAACTGCAGCGCCGGCTATCAAACTTGTACTTGTACCCACGGTTGTCACTTGCAAAAAAATAGCCAACTAAAATCTGGAATAAAACAACCAAATTAAAAAAAATATCAAATTTTATTTCACGTATTTAATGCAAAATAAAAAAATTAAAAAAAAACGTTGCAATACAAAATCATATTACATAAATTTAACCTCTAACGTAAAATATCATCCTATTTCAAAACTTGTTTCAATAACGACCTATTTCAGAAGTTGATTCAAGAACGCCTCAGTTCAGAGAAATTTTCATACATATTTTATACATCTCTAATTTCCACTCTCACTTGATACCACTTAGATGGTACCCATGCTCAGTGTTGCCAGATTTTTTTTGTCCCAAATCGTCAATTTAAAAATAAAAATCGTCATCCATTTTTTGCCCCATCTGCGACAAATGCATATGTTGTTTTCATAAGGCACATTGTTTTCGATGAAATACTGTTTTATCGCATTATGTAAACTGATAGCGTCGCAGGTTTCAACACGGACCAATCCATGGTTCAATGATAGGTTTTCGCAGTACGACATACGTACATACATACATACACACTATGCAAATTGTTTGTGTATCCTGTGATGCTTCTGTCAAAATCATAGTGCGCCATTGTAGAAATCATTTTGCATCAAGAGCAAATGAATAAAAAAAAGTAGAAAAAAGTTAGTAATCAGCTGTTTAGTAGGTTAACCTGTATAAATTAGCCTTGGACAAAACTAAAAAATAGTCTTTCACTGAAAAGTTTATACATACATACTCTCACTACAAGACTGAGTAATTTCGTATTACTTATGTATATCAGTGGATTCATCAACGCACAATGAAAATTTAGTTGTTCGGAGTATAGCACATAGCGATTCTAGCTGGTACTGCCCAAGAGCGTTGTGTTCTTCCACACGATAAAGCTGCCGTCGTTTTAGAATCGTCGAAACTGCTTTTTATACACTTTACAAGATCATTTACGGCGGAGAATGGTAGATTATGTTGAGCAATGAATGCACTTATTCCATTCGTGTGGCAGTGCGCTCATAACCAAGGCAATGTTGCATTTTAATGTAGTAAAAGGATTTATGAAAACCATAATACCAGTGTTGGAAAAGGATTGAAGAAAACTAATCAGATTGCCTTAATTTTTTTTTTTTAATTATGGAAATTTGTATAAAGTAATTAATTTTTATTACGAATAAATCTATATTTCTCTGTACTTCCTAAAATCGTCATTTTGTGACATTAAATCGTCCCATCGTCATGGAGTCCAAAAATCGTCAAAATGACGATGCCATCGTCATTCTGGCAACGCTGCCCATGCTAGTATCAACACTTTTCATTTCAAATGAGTACGAGTAGTACAGTAGTTGAAAGCAAAAACTACACGAATCAAGACTTGTTTCTTTGCAATGCTCTAGTAAATACGTATGTATGTACATTTGGAAGGTATGCAAAAGGTATAGAATGATGGGCGTTTCACAAGAACAGTAATGCCATGTCTCCACATAACGTGTTTCGCTCTTTTTTTCTGCACTCGCTCCCTCAATCTTGTTTCGACCTCAAAACGAGTGCCGAAACTCGCCAATTTCCATACAAATTTCTGAGAGCGAGTGAAGATTGAAACACTTGATTCGTTCTCAATCCTCTTGCTAAACGCGATGATATCGATGCCTTCTCTAATTTTGTATCGAAAATCTATCGAAATCTCACACAGGCCAAAACAAAAACGCAAAAATAAGCAAGCATTTAAGAAGAACAAGAAAGAGAAATGGTAAACTGAATCACGACCAGCCACGTGGAGACGGGTTATTTAGCGAGATGTTTTGCTAGATGTTTCGCTGGCGAATCAAGTTATGTGGAGACGGGTTTTAACTTACTGTCAGTGATGGTGAAAACAGAATCGGAACGTAACGACACGACATTGCGACAACGACAGCCTGTCAAAATTAAAACCTATGCATTCTTATGAAAGCAATTATAATAAAGACGACGCGGCACGACGTCGTCCACCGACAAAATTACGTTGTCGTCAACTTAGGCCGTTTTCTAATTTTGGTGACGACGAGCGGACGATGAGTTGCCACTGTATTATAAAATATGAAAATTTTGACAACTCAATAAATCTAACGAAACTTTACAAAAAAAAAACGCAGAAGTATTTATACACAACCAAATATAACAGTTTAAAGCATTCAATTAATAAATTTAACTATTTAATTTATTATTTTACATTAAAAAATTACGATCTAAACCAACAACTTTTTAGATGTGAATGAAAAACTATAATGTGGCAGCAACGAGCCTTCTGTAGGGGCGGTCGTTGCCGCATTTATTATGTTTCAGTCGCTGGCTTCGCTGGTACTGTCGTTGTCGCAATGTCGTGTCGTTACGTACCGATTCTGTTTTCACCCTGAGTATTGAAACTTTTTGCTAATAAATTGCATACTTACAGGGAGCAACAATTCCATTAGGACGAATGCATGTATGCAGTAATTCCTCAAATTTTACTGACCGGTCTTACCGCGCTGCGGTATACCGAAATTAATCCGCTCCGATTTCATGTATGCAACACTAATGTGAAAGTGCCAATTGAAATACATGTGGTCAGTAAGGTTTCGGTATACTTTCGGTAAAAACCAAAAATGTCGATCCGATACCGCACCGAGTAATGTGAAAGCGCTCTTAAGTAGGCAGGATAAATGTCTAAGAACATTATAAGGTCTATTCGATAAACGCACTAGCGTACTCTAGTGCAGATAAAAGCGTTCGATGAGCATTTTTTTGCACTAAACTGTTCAGAACTCAGCTTTTGAGTTAGCACCAACTTACACTTTACTGCACTAAACTACACCACCTTCATAGCTATTGTAAGTTATTGCAGCATATGAAAACAGCTGTTTTTAAAAGTTAAGGAAGCAAAATAATTGAAAACCAAAGGTAAATTTAAAAATATGGGGTTTTCTTCTCTGTATGGCAGATTATATTCATTGCGTGGTCAAAGCCAAATGGGTAGGCAACCAAACGAAATTGCTCATAAATTTTTTGAAGGAGCACAAACCGCAATTGGGGAAAAGTTTACGAGTGAAAACAAAGCAAATAATTTGGCAAGTTATCCGATCAAATATAGAAAATTTGTGTAAATTTAATAGCTATAAATTTGATCATTGAGAATTGTTTGTTTACATAAATCAACTGGTTTGTACTAAATCAACATTTTCGTTAGTTTTCGTTCGTTGAAGCCTTTGCACTAAATTGCTCTGCCAACTATCAGATGTCGTTCTGCCCTACACTGTTCTACACTTTCAGTGCACTCACCGAACAGACCTATAGCGTTTTCTTTTCAACACAAAAATGTCGCATTCATGTAGGGCCATCAAAAAGTTGTGATCTATTGTTAAATGAGTGTAACCCTAACAAAAGGCAGCGCTATTTTTTCTCAACAACCTACCAATAAAATATTTAAGAGTGCAACATTTCTAACCCTGACCGTTTGGACAATTGTCCTCAAGCAGGGCAAAAGCAAACAAAGAAAGTCTCTGTCGGTCTCTTTTCATTGCACAATTTAGCTATAAAAAAGCGGCACAGATAATTAAGCACATATTGTACTCTTTTAAACTACAAAGCCTCCATTTAGACATACGCTTATCGTTCTATTCGAATCATGCATATTGACACTGCACCTTTAAAAAGGCAGCCATTTAACCGCTGAAGTGCAACGTTTAACAAATTTGGTGTAGAAAAGAAAACGCTGTTAGTTTGAACCGTAAAGTGGCGTGTTACTAGTCGCCAAAATAGGACATTTTAGCTTTGTTCGCGTACTTTCTCCAACAGCGTTTACTCAGCAGCCTCCAACAGCCAGGTGTTGGAGAAAAATGTCACCTATCCTCTCACAAGAGAAAAATATCGTAAGAGGTAAACGAACACAAAATTTGCAGAGTTCAACAGCTTTGGCAAACAGCTGATTTTTATTTACATTCACAAGCCCCAAATTCAAAGGATTAAAATTAAAATGATAATAAAATTGGTGGAAATTATTGCTGTTAATTATGTATATATGTACATATAACATAAAAATAATAAAATAAAACATAGTTTTTTTCTTATTTAATTTCTTTTGATTCGTTTTGGTCAGTCTTTTGTCACCTCGCGATAACCTCCTCAATCTAAAAAATCGTTCGCATAGGCTCGCAAAAAGGTTTTTTGAAGTTCGGAAATGCATCCGGAACTCTCTTTTACAATAAATCGGCACTGTTTGTTCTACATAAATGCTAATGGAGTTACAATTCTGCCTGAAAACAGTGGAGATATATGCACATATCGTCGTTTAGAGTGCATTTTTGCGTAAGAGGTATTTTCATTTTCGAGTAAGGGACATTTTTGCCAAAAATGAGATTTTCCAACCCTGAGGTCCTGACGCTCAGCGCTATCGATCCATACCAAAACTTTGCAATTCTAACAACAAAAACGCATAATAACAGTAAATTTCATAATCGCTTATGAAGAGTATTGTTAAAATTTGGCAGCATTACCGCGTATGATTTCAGTTCATTCATACAACCGAAGTTATATGTTATTAGGTAAATAAATTAAAGGACGAATTTATATGAAAGGGAGCAAAAGTTAAATATTTTAAACAAATAATGTCAGGTAAATATCAAGCAGGTATTATTTTAAACAAATTAAATGAAGTTGCTAATTGGTAAGATCTGATACTACGTTTTTTTGCTACAATCTTTACAATTTTCCCAACCAAATTATGACTAAAGGTATCAAAAATTAAAAAAACAAAACAAGAAAGGAAGCCTCAGTTCGAGTGGAGCCAAATATTATAAGCTTTCATAGTTTTTTTACGTTTTCTGGAAACACGGTGTAATTTATATAAAGCCCGTGCCGCACAAAGTGGCCGCAGCCACGCCCATTTTGAAAATTCGTGTCAATAATTTGACTAAACGTATTAATATTCTTGTTATTATAAAATTTCACTTTTAGTTACAGAGATGTCACGTTACAAATTTCTGAAGGGCATTCGAGAAATATTTTTACTAAAAAGTAGGCGTGGTTATAAACTTTCGCTAAAATTTTGCACATATACTACCGCAAGTGGTAGAAATAAGTCCACCAATTTTCGTCATAATATCTCAATTATTTGTTGAGTTATGGGCTCCGAAATCTCGTAGATTCCTTTGTCTAATAAGAGGCGATGCCACGCCCATTTTCCAAAATTTTTCTGTTTATGGTTTTCTATCTATCGTGGTACTTGTGCCACAAAATTTCATTGAATTATCTTTATAATTGACGAAGATATCGCTCAAAATGTTTTTATTGGGCTCCTTTGTAATACCCATATATAAAAGTGGGCGTGGTCATGGTCCGATTTCGCCCATTTTCAACCGTCCCAGTCTGGATAGGAACCTGTATACTAAATTTCATAAAAATATTTAAATCTTTGTACTATTACAGCTGTGTATAAAAAGTAATGTATTACATTGCGATAAAAACATGTTTTTTGTAGGCCATGATTCTTATGCGAAAATTTATAAGACATTCAAGTCAGGTTATAAACCAGATAGAACACGGATGTTCCTAATCCTATCCACAAAAGTCACCTCAAAGTTACAAAAAGCAAATATCAAGATTTAAAACTTAAAACGAATGATACCCTACAATTGTCACAGCTTTTATGACAATTTACCACATTTACCTTACGACTTCTCCAGCAATGTGTAAACAAACCCAATAAACACAGCCGCGAGGATGATATCGCGGCGAATTCGAGGCGAGTTCGCGAAAGCAGATTTTCGCGAATGTAATTTCTCGGACTCGCCTCGAGTTCGCGGCAAGTCCGATAAAATCAGTTTTCGCGATATCATTTTTTTTATTTTCCTCGAGCTCGCCTCGAGTTCACGGCAAGCCCGATAAAATCAGTTTTCGCGATATCATTTTTTTATTTTCCTCGGGCTCGACTCGAGATCGAGGCAAGTCCGATAAAATCAGTTTTCGCGATATCATTTTTTTTATTTTCCTCGGGCTCGCCTCGAGTTCGCGGCAAGTCCGATAAAATCAGTTTTCGCGATATCATTTTTTTTATTTTCCTCGGGCTCGCCTCGAGTTCGCGGCAAGTCCGATAAAATCAGTTTTCGCGATATCATTTTTTTTTTTTTTTTTTTCATGGTTTTATATGTCAACAACTTTTTTGTATAGTCAAACAAATTGTAATCAATTTCAATTTGGAATTAAAGAAATATATTAAATAATCAAAGCAAAAAAACTTCAACATGAGTAAGCGAAGGATTAGTTCAAGTTCAGAATCGAGTGCATCCGAATCATTTGAGGAACAACCTCACGGAAAAAATCGTAAAATTGATCTAGGTAAGCAGCTATAATATGAACTTTCAGAACCGCCTAGTCGACATTTATGCCAAAAATCAGATTTGCTAAATCTAAGTTCCATGGAGGATTACATTCCCACTAGGTCGCCAACCAAAACAAAAATCGTTAGCAAAAAATTGCGTGAAAAAACACATACATATGGCCAAAATCGCCGTCTGTTTTGTTACAATCAGACGCACTTTTCAGAATAAACTACTACAAAAAGAGATGGATTTGGCCACTTTCAATATTTTTGGCATATGTATCTTAAAGTGCACTTCTGAAGTAACATTTTCTATAGATATGAAAATTTTTGTAGGTCTTCTTATTTAAAAGTTATGGACCACCTTGTAAGGACTGTTACGTTACACTTTTACTTCCATCTGTTTTGTTACAATCAGACGCACTTTTCAGTATAAACTACTACAAAAAGAGATGGATTTGGCCACTTTCAATATTTTTGGCATATGTATCTTAAAGTGCACTTCTGAAGTAACATTTTCTATAGATATGAAAATTTTTGTAGGTCTTCTTATTTAAAAGTTATGGACCATTTTGTAAGGACTGTTACGTTACACTTTTTGGAAGTAAAAGTGTAACGTAACAGTCCTTACAAAGTGGTCCATAACTTTTAAATAACAAGACCTACAAAAATTTTCATATGTATAGAAAATGTTACTTCAGAAGTGCACTTTAAGATACATATGCCAAAAATATTGAAAGTGGCCAAATCCATCTCCTTTTGTAGTAGTTTATACTGAAAAGTGCGTCTGATTGTAACAAAACAGACGGCGATTTTGGCCATATGTAATTTTATTCACAATTAATATGGGAACAATTCTTTTATATAAAGTTTTGATGCATTTATATTAGACGGGGTTGGTCGCGATACTAAATAAAAAAGTTGTCAAAGTCCGCCCCTAAGTATGAAGGTTATGTTGAGAGGGTTAAGGGACACAAAAAAATTTTTTTTTACTCCGCGAAATACCGCCGAAATGTTTTTTTTATTGTAACTTTTTTATTTGACATCCGATTTTTAAAATTGATACGTCATTATTTTCGTATTTCGAAGCTCCATATTTTCTTGTAATGTCCTTTAGAACTCTGAAGTCAAATAACAAAGTTATAATAAAAAAAGACATAAGCTTCAAATTTAGGGATGGACTTTTACTTGTATGTACATAAGAAGTGAAAATACCTACAGCAAAATCTATTAAATTTGGTCTCATTAAAGGGCATTAAATAATGGATACACATATGTATGTACATCGAAACCTTATATGAAAGAACTGTGCAAACATTAAATCTGAGTGAAATTGGTTATGGAACCGTTTTTAATTAAAAAAGCTACAATCTCTATTATGTATATTTCAGCTGCATTCCAACTCAGTTTTCGAAAAAGAATTTTCAATACTGCGCAGATCGCATTAAGAAGAGGAAAGGCTACACAAGTGCTACAAAAA
Source organism: Urophora cardui (assembly GCA_960531455.1). NCBI lineage: Eukaryota > Metazoa > Arthropoda > Insecta > Diptera > Tephritidae > Urophora > Urophora cardui. Next base: position 37,247,357 of record OY482671.1, read on the forward strand.
GCAAAATAAATGAAAATAATACTGATGTCCTTTCATAATCGTTCATGTTAAATGTCATATCGAAAACACGTATATATACAAATACATACATTTAATTTTCTTTATAAAAATATTTTAAATGCTTTATATTATTTTATGCGGATCTTACCTATTGCCATTAAACCAAACTCTGAAATAGCCAATAATCGCCACCGATCCGAGAATTTTTAATTTTTCGAATCGCCGACGATCAGAGAAATTACAGATTTTCGAATCGCTAATGATAAAAAATTCGAATCGCCAACGATCCGAGAATGTACAAATTTTCGCATCGCCAGCAATCAGAGAAATTAAAAATTCTCGAATCGCTAATGATAAAAAATTCGAATCGCCAGCGATCCGAGAATGAAGAAATTCTCGAATCGCTAGTGATAGGTGACATTCCTACGAATTCGGATTCGCCGATCTATCGCCGCGAACTATTGCCGCGATAATATAATCAGAGAAAGCGAATCCGACGCGAATTCGAGGCGAATCCGTTGTGTTTATTGGGAAATTACGTTTTCTTAATTAGAAATATTAATTTTAGCTTTAAATTTAATATAAGTATAAGTTTTGTTACTTTTTTTCTTTATAAAATACTAAAAAAAAGAATTATATTGAACATTTTGCCATTTCATAACCGCTTGTGCGTGATTTTTGTGCCAAATAAAAATTGCACAACCGCACATGAAAAAAAAGAGTCCTAATAATTCAATTTGTTTCTTTTTTTACACTAAGTTGATGTTTTAGCTAACAAACTGATCTAGTGATGGGCGAGTCCGAGATGTTTAGACAATCGAGAGAATCGCCATCGTTGCAAAATCACAATCGAGTCAAAAGTTGACTCGCTCCTCGACTACACAATCGAGATGTTTTTGCGATTGTTCCGAGTCGGCGAGTCGTAGGTTGTTTCGATGACATCTCGACTACACAAGCGAGATGTTTTTGCGATTGTTCCGAGTCGGCGAGTCGTAGGTTGTTTCGATGACATCTCGACTACACAAGCGAGATGTTTTTGCGATTGTTCCGAGTCGGCGAGTCGTAGGTTGTTTTGATGATATGTTTTAGTTGATAAAATAAACTGAATGAGGTTTGTTGATAAAGAAAGTAGGATTTTTAATGGAAGTGAGGCAAATACATAAATAAATTAACCAAATTGAAAAATATGCTATACATAGACGCTGCATTATTGCAATCGCAACTAAACAGTGTGGTGCATAATAATAATAATTAATTATTTAAACATTAATAAATTTTCTGAAGTGAGACGCTTATGAAACAAATGAATTTTACGAGTAGCAACAACGGCAATAGATTTGTACCACTCTGTATGTTTTGTAAAGCAATTTTAATATTCAAGCGGCAACAACAATTATTATGTATTTTTTGCAGCGAGTCCGAGATGTTGTAGGGTTGCTTTGAAAACGAGAGGAATCGTTGGCGAGTCCGAGATGTTTTAGCGATTGTTTCGACTGACGGCCATTTACGACTTGACTCGAATACGAATGAAAACCATCGAGAGCATTCGAGATGTTTCAACAATCGAGAGAATCGAATAAAACATCTCGGACTCGCCCATCACTAAACTGATCTACGTAACTATTTAAATTTAAGTTTGTACGCAGAAAGAAGTAACGGTTTTGAAATGAAACAGTTTTTTTGCTCTCCTGTAAAGTTCAACCAATGTCCGCTACGCGAAAATGAAAATACCTCTTACGCAAAAATGCACTTTAAACGACGATATGTATGTATCTGCAATACAATTAACTTCATGTTGTTGTTGTTGTAGCCACCAAGACACTCCCCGAAGGTTTTGGGGAGTGTAGGGGATGTGACAGTCCTTTGTCGGATAAATCCGGCACGCTCGGGTACTAGTCCCTTCTGACACTAGCCCGACTGTCGTGCGAACGATTTTTTCTGGCCATAATCAACCTTCTAGGCCGGTGGATTTTAGTCGCGTCTTACGACAGGCATTCCTTACAACGGGTATATTCTAGACCCCCTAACCCGCTGGGGTTCGCTGTTACTATCTAATAAATAGGATTTCATTGTAATAATTATCACACTAACAATTGCCTTTCTTTGTACCCATGTCCATACTGTTTTCCACCGCAGTATGTCTTCGCGTCTGCTGCCCCGCAGAAGAGATTTCAATTTAATGCACCCGGCCCTGGCCATGCTTTAAAAAAATAACCCTCTATGGACCGATCCACAGTACTTTTGAGTAGAACAAACTTTTGCGTTGGCGGCATTTGGCCGCGCTTTAAAAAAAAAATAGCCCCAGCCAGCAAAATTTCCTTTCTCGAATTATATGTGCGGAGCGATCGGGAGTGTTATAATTAGTAAAATTAACATCCATAGAAGATTTCCCGAAAGTTCCAGTGGTTTGAAAATAAATACGGCGGGCGCATTATACTGAAGCCGACCCACTGCAGAACTACTCTCGGAGGGTGTGCCACCCACTGCCTACAGTGGCTGCTATTTTTAAAATCCGGATAATTGGGTTTTAGTTAGAATTTGTTGTCTATCCAGGCTCAGTGAAACTTTCAAGAGTTATTCTGTAGATGATAATTCATCTTATCTTATCACTTTCAGCTATTATTAAATTATAATATTAAAGTTCTCCAGAAATAGAATTCTCCCGGCTGAGGGTTATTTTTGTAAAGCGCGGCTGAAGGCAAAAGGTGTTCTATACAAAACAACTGGATTGCTCCATGGATATTAATCCAGAAAGAGAATTCTGCCGGCTGAGGGTAATTTTATTGAAGCGCGGCCAAAAGCCGGCAACGCAGAAAGATGTTCTACACATACATACATTAATTTAACAAGGAATGTCTCCTGAACTATAAGCGTCCGGAGGGTAGTACTTTGTTTTTTGTGATCTGTGAGACCACCCCTACCCTCTGGAAAATTAATTGTTATCGGATCGTCGATCATTATATACAAATTTTCCCTCTATCCAGGCTGGGGATCCAACCCATGACCTCTGGTATGGCAGACTAGCCACTGTCCGCCACACCACAATGGCCACAACACTCCCCACTGCACCACAGCGGCCCCGTTAATATATATTCCCGCAAAGGATATTACAATTTACTAAGGTACATAATATGCATATAAATACTTCTCAAAAAGTATGTAACTTATTTTGCATATTTAATTTATCTACTTTTTGGTTGCTTGTTTTTCCGACAGGGTAGGAATATGATGTATTGTGGAACGATCTTCCGTCATCCCTTGTCAAGTTTGGTTTGGAGACAAACCGGTTTCGGCTAATATGCGCCATCTTCAGTGTCTTTTTTCGTTCTGAGTTATTTTGTGTAAGTTCGATAGTACTTATAGTAACTAGCTTCCATCGTATGGTCACGTACTTCGTGTTCGTGTGATGTGTTCGTGTGATGTGTTCGTGTGTTCGTGCATTCGTGTGTTCGGGCGACGTGCATGTGTGCGTGCGTGCGAGTCTGTGCGTTTAGGTATGAAGATGGCGCATATTAGCCGAAACCGGTTTGTCTACAAACCAAACTTGACAAGGGATGACGGAAGATCGTTCCACAATACATCATTTAATTTATCCATATTTGTTGCCAATTTAGTGTATTTTTCCAATTTTATAATTGATTTGTATATTTTGCAAATCTTGCTACTTGCAAAAATTCAAGTCAGCTGTTGTTTGATCAGCTGTTTTCCTGTTGGAAAATTGCTGTTGGCAAAAATTTGTCCAACAGAATTCAACAGCTTCTCACAAACTGAAATGTCAGTTTTCTGTCTCAGTTGGTTCTCTTCTGTTGGAGATTTGGCGTAAAAAAACGGCGACAAAGTGTTTGTTTTTAAAAGTTTTCGAAAAACATCATAAAATATCCGTAAACGAACAAAACTATTATCATTCCGTGTTGCTTTCCGTTTACTTTTATAAGCCTAATTCCATGTGTACAATGTCACATAAAGTTCCTTTCCGTTAATAAATTGATTATCCACTTAATACCTTAACTAAGATCATAGGTTTTCATTGCTATTAAATGATGAATGGTAGTTTCATTCCAAATTACAAATTTGACTTTTACTATCAATCAAAATAGCGTATGCATGTACAGCAAAAAAACAAAAGTCCGAACAAAAAAAAGGCAAAATATAACGTATTGGAGGAACACCATTTGATGTTTAACCTAATACTTCTTTCCATACTATGTTGCGGGTATGCCGAGAATTTTGATTTGGAAGATGGACTTTTAAGGCAGTTGGCCGATTAACGCTAGAGAATGCCACATATAACATGCCATGCATGACAACCGGACTTAAGTCCACTCTAACAGATTCGAATGTTTGACCCTGGGATTTGTGCACTTCTTTGCCTAATTGTTCACCAGTAATAATTTTTGCGTTTATTATGTGATTGCACAACCTTGTGACAATGAGTCTTATACCATGTCTCCACATAACGTGTTTCGCTCTTTTTTTCTGCATTTTCCCTCTCAATCTTGTTTCGACACGGAAACCAGTGGCGAAACTCGCCAATTTCCATACAAATTTCTGAGAGCGAGTGAAGATTGAAACACTGTTTCATTCTGAATCATCTTGCCAACCTCGATGATATCGATGTCTTCTCTAATTTTGTATCGAAAATCTATCGAAATCTCACATAGGCCAAAACAAAAACGCAAAATATAAGCAAACATACAAACATTTAAGAAGAGCAAGAAAGAGAAATGTTAAAATGAATCACGATCAGCCACGTGGAGACGGGTTATTTAGCGAGATGTTTAGCTAAATGTTTTGTTGGTGAAACAAGTTATGTGGAGACGGGCTTTTACACCATTGCATAGTCCCTCTGATACGTCTAAATTAGTGATGGGCAAGACTTCGTTGCAGAGGGGCTGAGCGAAGTTATGGAGGATAGGGGAACAAAATTTGAACCGAGGGGTAAGAAGCAGCCGTGTACGTATATGTTTCTTTTGCATATGTGTTTGTAAATAAGAGAGCATGGCAGAGTTTTACTCTAGGTTGCCAGATATGGAGACCACCCATTTTAAGGGATTTTCGGAAACATTTAGGGATTGATTTTTTTGTGTGGATATTTTTTTGAAATTTGTTAAAGCGTGTATATAGCAATTTAAATTAATTTTGCTTTCAAACTTGTAAACATTGGCTCTGTTCAATAACGAAAAATTTTTACGAATTTTTCCAAAAATATGTCATTTTTATATGGAGAGCTGTCATTTTTTATGAAAAATTCTTAACAATTTTTCGTTATTGAACAGAGCTATTAGTTTGAACTTCGGAATGAAAAAATATATATATTTTGTTGGGCAATTATAGACCTAATTGGAAGGTTATAAGCATGCAAAATGTATAAGAAATGTGGCAGTTATAATTGATAGTACGACATAAAACCAATATTTGACAAATTAGTTGGAGAAAATTATGGAGGGTAAAGCTTTCTTCCGCTGTGGTGCAGTGGGTAGAGTGCTCGCCTGCTATGCCAGAGGTCTCGGGTTCAAACCACGGTCCGAGCCAAACACCAAAAAATTTTTCTAATTAGTAAAAATCCGATTATTGGATTTTTTAAGAGCAGCGGTCACCTCTCGGCAGTGGGCGGCATACCCTCCGAGAGTATTTCTGCCATGAAAAAGCTTCTCACAAAAAAATGCATTCGCCGTTCGGAGCCGGCATAAAACTGTAGGTCCACCCAATTAGTAGGAAAAACAAAAAGGAGCACACCTCGAATTGGGAGAGAAGCTCGGCCATAAAACTCGTCAGAGTTATAATAGCGCCATTGTATTATTATAAAGCTTTCTTCCTGAAGAAAAAAATATGAAAAGAGTTGTAGATACATTTCGTCATTGCATTTGGTATATTGGGATTTTATTTGTTTAGTATAAACATTTCAAATGAATTCATTTTTTAGAAAATGAAAATCCAGATATTTCGTATTATATGGGGGAGATTTTGTGGGAATATCATACAAAATGGAGTATTATTTCTAAAAAAATGGGCATTCCTTTTGTATATCAGCCTACACGCCATTGGCTATTTCTTTTGAAGTTTAAAAAATATATATTTTTTTGAGCGAGAAAAATTTAGGACGGTCAAGTTCTGGAATAACGATACATTAGATACCCGCCTGTGGAATTTAATAACCAGGAAGGACTACATAAATACACTCAGAAAAAAAAATCATCAACACGATTCATGTAAAATTAACACGATCGATCTTTACACATAGAACAGCAACAATTTTTTTCAAATTACACGATGTTTGAAACCTGATTTTGGCTTTGTAACTGTCATCTGAAAATTTGGTAAATTCAACCAAAGATTTATTGTTGATACAACATGAAGAAATTTTAAAATATACAAGATGATTCAAATATAAAATTTTATTCCTAAATTTCATTTGGAATTTGGTTTATTTAACATGATGATAGTGTCAATATAAACTAAAAAAAATGTTAGAAAAATGACGTCCCAATTTTAGTGTTAATACAACATAAAAACAAATGTGAAAACAACAAGAACCACAATTAACAATAAAATTTGGTTGATATAACACGAAACAATGTTCAAACACAAACGTCATTTGTAATTTTGGTTTATTCAACACGATCATAGTGTCAATGTAATCAAAAAAAAAGTGTTAAAAAAGAACGTCAAAACTATTTTGAAACATACATAATTTTTTTGATCATTTGAAGTCTGATTTTCGTGCAAAACGCAAATTATTTTAAAAAAAAAAAGGAAAATTTTGTGCCGTGGCAGTGATGCGAGTTTAGCATATTTGTCAGTTCGCGATAGTGGGTTTTCGATTTATATTTTCAGTTTGCAGGTGAGTTAAAAGAGGATTACATTTTTGTTTCTAATGGTATTTAATGTTCTATATTTTATTTTTCCTCTTCATAGGTTGCAATATCACGAGGAGGTTTTTTAGCGAATGGGGGTTTGCGTGCAGCATGCGGTTGTTGCATTAGCGGCCAAACATTACTCGGTGGAAGTGATAGTACTATCGCCCATGTATAAACTATCGCCGGTACATTTGTGTTCGTATTAGAAGGACGCCTTCAATTTGGTCAGTTGTGGGGGTGATGTACAAATGTGCTTAATAGAAGTGATGATTATATATTTTATGTTTTATATGTTTTTTTATTTAAAAAAATAAATTGTACAATCAACAAGACTTTCTAGTTAATTTAACAATAAATTTAATGTAAAATCAAAAAGATGTTATTGTTAATTCAACAGGACCATTTCCTGTTAATTTAACCAGCTTTTATTGTAACATTAACTAGTTAAAATTGTAAAATCAACAGGAAGACTCAATACTTTTTAGTGTTAATTCTACAGTTGTCATCCTGTTAAACTAACACTTGACAGTAGTGTTAAATTTACACGATTACATGATGGCATACATTAAGCATCGTGTTGAAAAAAATTAACCACAAAATTTGTTGATTTTTGGTTGATTTCACACTATTTTTTTTCTGGGTGTACATGTATGGAGAAATGTCTAGCTGAGTTATTCACAGTGTACACAGATATTTACTATGTATGTATCTATGTATATGGATTTGTTGCGCATTATACTGAATAATATTGGAGGTAGCAATTGTTAATTTTTCTAACTTTTTATTTCGATTTGAACAAAAAAATGAAACCATAACAAAAAAACAATGTGACAGCGAAAGATTTAATTGCATATAACTTCATAAATTTATCTATCCAATAAGTGGAAAAAGAAATTGAGAAAACGAAAATATACTTACCGGCATGCTAAATGGAGCTGTAAAATTGAAGACTATATGAGAAATCATTTAAAATATTTAAATCGATTCAAATATTTATACCATCCTCATATATTGGTCAATATACTGGGCCCCTAATACATTTATATATGTATGTACATATGTATACATGAATAACTTAGCTAGATATTTCTCCATCTATCATCGCTTGAATAATGAAACAACATGTATAGAGGCGCCATACATTATATGTTTTTTCATTATTCAAACGAATATGTTTTAGTTTTTCCTTGCAATGGAATCCAACAGGCGGGTATTTAAAGACTATATCGCACCCTAAATCATAAAGTGACACAACTCAAAATTCAATAATTTTAAGGAGAGCCAAAAAAACTTTTTTCTTTGTAAGCAATCGTACGGCAAAAGGCCACGTAAAATGGTAATTTTTTGGTCAGAAGCACTTATTGAAATGTTTTCTCTTCTCAATCACTACAAATATGTTCTGTGCACCCATTTATGCAAAAAAACTCGATTTAAAAAATTTGAGTTGTGTCACTTTATGTTTGCTTGACTCACAAAAGAAATTTTTATAGTCAAACTTCAAAAACCAAATAAGGCCACCAAAAAAATATTTCGGGGGGAGCCCTTGATTTTTTTCGAATATTTATGTTCACCATAATTATATCTACATATGTTTTATATTTACTAAAATAATAATCAGTGCTTAAAAGGCGAAAGAGACTAACAATATCCAATATATATCTATTAATATATACATATGTGGGCAATTCCGTAGAAAGGTGTGACTAAAAATTAAATTTTCAAACTCAAGGAGTATTTCTCCAGACATATTTGAGAAATTCGGTATATGGATGAATTTTTATGACTAAATGATCATTTGTCGGTAGTATATAGCTCCCATACAACAGATTGTTCAAATTATAGATTTTGGGGTATAAGTAACTTCTCCATTTGAAAAGCTAGGGACAAGAAACTTTGCAGTATTGGTACCCATATTGACCCAAATAATGTGACTAAAATTGTCGACATCCGACCACTATAACATATAGCTGCCCTACGACCGATTTTTCAGATATAGCCTTTTTGGGGTATAGCTTCTCCATTTAATCTACTAGAATGTTTCTAAATAATCTTTATCCAGATAGCCTTCCGAATTAACAATGAAAATTAGTAAATATTTGACAATGTAAAATTTCATTTTTCCGCGATTTTGCGCGTTCTTCTTAACTATTATTCTAATACCACATTCAATTTTCATTAATATTAAAAATTAATGTGGAAGTCCCTAAATTTCTGAGGGGGATGTAACCCCCAGAAAACCCCTCGAATACGTACCTGCCTAGTAGTACATATTTGTATCATGGATATAAGAATGAGCACAGTGTGACAAAGTCAATAAAATATTGTTAATATAAAATAAACATTTTTTATTTCAAAATAAAAATATATTGTTAATTCACATTTGGAATTAACTGATTTTAACACATACATTTTATATTAATATTAAAGAAATCCAAAGAATAATGAAAAAACATGACAGGAAATAAACATTAAAAATGTCATTTTCGTTACCCTTTTTTCGTTAGCTCCTCTTTATTAGGAGATATTTTCTTCGCTACAGCTAGTCGCATAATATCTCCTACATTGGTATCAGAAAGTAGATTTCTCAGCTTAATTTTTTATTAAAATTTACTAATTTTATTTTATTTCAATTAATACACATTTTGTAAAACATCAAGTGACTGCTGTGGTACAGTGGGTAGAGTGTTGCCTGCTATACCAGAGGTATCGGGGGGAAATGTTTCCATTATTCCAGCACGCCCCGAGAAAAATGACTTATACAGGGGTGTAGAGGAGCTCTCACAGATCCCAAATCTGAAAACCAAACTTGCCGGAGGCTTATGGTTTCTGAGATAGGTAAAATTTTAGACGAGTCCCCCACGGCTAGAAAAAAATGGTTTTTTAGGAGGGTAGAGGGGGGCCCCCAGATCACAAAACTGAAGACCCCACCTACCGGAGGCCTATAGTTCCCGAGATATTTGCTGTTAAAGTTCCCATACAAATTTCACCACACATGGAGTTTAGCGAAAATTTTGCAAAAAAAAACTTTTCTGCGTTGGCGGCCTTCGGCCGCGCTTATAAAAAATAACCCTGGGCTACGCCATCCGTCCGGACGTGTGCCCCAACCGTGGCTACCGCCACGGTGATGTCCTTCTGCATAGTATTTTCACAACTTTAAGAAGGAATATCTCGGGAACTATAAGCCTCCGGCAAGTTTGGTTTTCAGTTTTGAGATCTGTGAGAGCCCCTCTACCGCCCTGCATAAGTCATTTTTCTCAGGGCGTGCTGGAATAATGGAAAGCCGACCCGTATCGGGTTCAAACCCTAGTGCGGACAAACACCAAACAAATTTTTCTAAGTGATTAAAACGCAATTATTGGGTTTTTAGAAATAGCGGTCACCTCTCGGCCGTGGGCGACATATCCTCCGAGTGTATTTCTGCCATGAAAAAGTTTCTCACAAAAAATGCATTCGCCGTTAGGAGCCGGCGTAAAACTGTAGGTCCATCCTATTGGTAGGAAGAACAAAAGTTAAGGAGCACACCTCGAGTTGGGAGAGAAGCTCGGCCATAAGCTGATGAGTCTTAGAGGGATCTAAGGTGAAACATCTGTAGTTGCATCTATGCTTAAAATTTTTTTCTAGTTTCTAAAAAATAAAAAACAAACGAATTTTGGTTTTAAGCCGTAAAGCTAATCAGCTGATCGATTTTTTGTTACAGTTTTTCACCGTCATGAAGAATGTAAAATTAATACAAAATATGATAATTTGGCAACCTATAAAACCGAAAGAGTGACTCTCTGCTATGACCATCTTTATTGGGATATTGTCATAGTTCAGCTGTTTAAGTATTGTTAATTTAAGCTTAAACCTCGTCAGAGTTATAATAGCGCCAGTGTATTATTATTATTATTATTATTATTATTAAGTGTTTTAATTTTTATAATGTTGATATTTTATTTTCTCCTCCAACTTCTTATTTTAAAGTGATATGAAATTAAATTAAAATAGAAGCTAATACAATTCTGGATTACAAAATTTGTTTGATATTGCCCACAGTGCACTCCATTTTGACGAAACTGAGAGTTTTTAAAATTTAAATAGAAAAATGGGGTGGTTTTTTGAAATGTAAAAACTTCTAAGTAAGAGTTGCCGCAGCTACTTATTGCAGAGATCAATTTTGGACATTTTTAGTTTTACTATTGTTGATTATATATGTATGTGCAAAATATACTAAATTTGATCTCCTGGCAGTGCACTGTGGTATATGCGAATTAAAGTACATATATTTATGTATGTTCATAGGTAAGTACATATTGCTATGCACAATAAAAATGCTCAAAATAAATCGTCGTACCATACGAAAACTAGTATACGATTTTTTGTGGCTGACGAATATAAGCACTTTAAATTTTTGGATGACGCAAAGTCGCAACTTTGACTTTTGGTTGACGAAATGCAAAAATTTCGCTCAAACCACAACAATTTTAATGTATAAACAGTATATAATTATTGCTACTTTTCGTCAGCCAAAGTTAAATGTGCTACTTTTCGTACAGAATTTTTTTATTGCCAGCTTTCGTCAGAAATTTTAAATGTACTAGTTTTCGTATGGTACGACCAAATATCAGAAAAATAATTTCAAGGCCAAATATTTGAATATATTCAAAGCCCCGAGACATAAATTTGCTATTAAAACATGTATAGTATTAGTAAATTTTTGGATCATTTTACTGCTTCATAGAATTTATTTTCTTAATTATTATGGCCGCTGTGGTGCAGTGGGTAGAGTGCTCGCCTGCTATGCCAGAGGTCTCGGGTTCAAACCACGGTCCGAGCAAAACACCACAAAATTTTTCTAATTAGTAAAAATCCAATTATTGGGTTTTTTAAGAGCAGCGGTCACCTCTCGGCAGTGGACGGCATACCCTCCGAGTGTATCTCTGCCATGAAAAAGCTTTTCACAAAAAATGCATTCGCCCTTCGGAGCCGGCATAAAACTGTAGGTCCACCCAATTATGTAGTAGGAAAAACAAAAAGGAGCACACCTCGAATTGGGAGAGAAGCTCGGCCATAAAACTCGTCAGAGTTATAATAGCGCCATTGTATTATTATATTATAATTATTATATAAGTAATTTAAGCGTCAATTTATTTTTAAATAAATTTAAACAAAATCCACCGAAAAAATTCTTAAATTGAAACTGAAAGTTGGCATCCCTGGTAATAATTCGTGAGATACAGAAAATTAACCCATTAAAGTATTATTATTTATATCTAAAATAAAGTTTAGTGTGAATTATGGGCCCGTCAGAATGAATACTTTTCCGGCAATCCAGCAACGTTTAACTGACACATACTTCAATTTCATATATTTGTTACGGCAAAGTTGAAGTACTGAATGTGTCGATCGTCATTCAATTACATATAATTCCACTCTGCTGTCAGTTAAACGGATTGCTGGATTGACGGAAAAGTATTCATTCTGACGCCCCTATTAGTTCAACGAAGCAAAAAACGAAGAAGGGGTCTTTAAAGCTTTTGTGATAAATAGTAGGGAGCGAAGCGAATATTAGACCACATAGGGTTAATTGAAAATTTTGTGAGTAACAAAAAAAATTCAACTGTCAATTAATGAATAATTTTTCTCCCATTATGCTCACTAATATAGACACAACTCGCTCAAATTTTCGTCCCCCTCCTTTGTTTTGAAATCCCCTCTCACCCAGGAAAGTCTCAGCTGGCAGAATTTTTGAGGGCAAATGGGCAACTTTTGCCCATCCCAAGTCTAAATTACGCAACAACATTATTAACGAATTTTTCTTCAATTTTAGTTCGTGTAGTGGTAAATCTGAAATGTCGACCCTATTGAGGAATTCTGTTTTAAATTCAACTGCTCCTTCGGTTATAGTATATTTTGTACTCTCCGGGAAGTTTGGCAACTATGTCATCATTAAGTTTTTCCACATCTTTTTTAAGAGGTGCGGGTATCGCTCTATCTTTCATCGCCTCATAATTACCATTGGCTAAGCAGTTACCAAATACTTCATCAATAAGATTGCTGCCTGAAATAGTATTCTGTGGTAATTAAATTTCTTCGATAGTATTAAGGGTCAGCTCACCGCTATATCAACGCGCATATTTTCGTCTAGTTTAAAAGTCTTAAAAATGGGCCATAAAGAGCATCGTTTAATAGAAAGATCTAATAACTCATTTTTATTCGCATGCCCTTGTACAGGCAGATATTGGCGAAAATCTCCCCCTAGTACCATTACTTTTCCACCCAAAGGGAGATCCGAATTTCCATTGGATGGCAAAAGTTGATCAGTTCTGCAAACCATACTTGGGAAGCATCGGAGCTTCATCTATAAGAAAAATATCTATTTCTGCTAATTGTCTCGCTTTAGAAGAGTTGGGTTTAATACTTGTTACTGAATCTGGTATCAATGGTACTCTTAGTCCAAAAGTTTTATGAGAAGTACGTCCATTAGGCAATAATATGGAAGCAATACCAGTAAAAGCCATACATTTTACTTTGTATCGTTTTCCAGTCAGCAAGTAGTAGGCATAAAGTTTTATATATGAATGCCTTCCCAGTGCCCCTCGGACCATCAATGAAGAAGCACTTCGTTTCAGAAGGCGTATTATCTACAGCTTGAAGAATATAATTGACGAATTCAATTTGTTTTCCTTTTAGTAACTGGTACATTTGTTCCGCTAATAATGCTGATTCATCCGTGTTCAAATTCTCTTGATTATCTTCAAGATCGTAGTTATCAATGTCGTCAAAGCCAAAAGTTTGTACCCAGTATTGAAAATTTCGGCTTTCTGTTGCTTCAGTGTTTAATTTTTTTGGCAATAATTCTGTAACCGCGATTAATTGGATTTTCTATAGACTGTCCATTTTGCCGGGCTCCATGTATAAAATCTTCCGACAAATTTTCTTTAAATATTTCCAACAGACGCTTTGGATTTTCAGGAGATCCGTAAATTAAAATTTGAACAAAAAAGGCTTTTGGACAATGCAGATTCTTGCAGTCCTTCTATCCATTGTTGATCGTCGTAAGTCAAACCTCGTGCTAAGCAAGCTTGTTTATACGTCTGATATTGGATGTCGGTTACTGTTCGAAGATCTTCAAAACTTGTTGCATCTTTTACATGAAATAATAGCAAACACAAGTGGTAGAACTCCGGTTGGGAAACGCAGTTCACATTATGAATTCTACCAATGACTCGCCAAATGGCGAACTCTTGGCTCCCATTTGCTAGACCTTCCGGTCCATTTAAAGCGAATACTGCGAATAAAAATGACATTCACGTGAAATATTAGGCTTGTTTAATGAGACCAAAAATAGAGTAGAGCAGCTCCAGTTAGATCAAAATAGAGCAGCTGTCGAAAAACCAATAGAGCAAGTTAGAGTAACTCAGAGCAAACATCTCATGAAACACTTTTCCAGCGGCGAACATTGCCTATCACACTACTCCCCAATGATGTATACTACACATTATGAGCAATGCCAACTAACATACAAATGTGTATGAAATAGTAAGTAGGGTTCACAAAAATGAATTTTTTTCACGTTCTCCAAACTTACCATGAATTGTGAACATGTTTGGCTGCAAGTGGTGTGTAATTTTAAAGAAGTAGAAAAACGAAACAGACCCAGTAAAACCACCGTGACCGAAACTCTAACACTATTACAAAAATTTGATAGTTACTAACACAATCGCACTCGTATGTGAGTCAGATGATCCACTTTTTTTTGTTATGAGCAGTCAAGCTGCTTGATTTCATTTCTGCTTACATCCGTTTTCTCGCTTACACTTCAACAAAAGTATAGTGGAAGAGAAAAAAGAGAAAAATTGTAGGTAGAAGAATTATAAAAGAAAATGGTGGTAAACGTCAAACGCAAATTTTCTAGTGGATTGCGCGCGTGGGTGCTTCTGAAAATTTTAAAATGTGTTTTAAATTTAAATTAATTCATTTTTTAATTAAATTTGTGTAATAGGTACAAAGCAGTGAAGTGCGAAACCCGTTCCAGTTACAGTTGTGTGCAGCTCGTGTTTTTTTCTTAACAAAAAACCCTAAATACTTCCCAAACATTTTCTCGCGTAGGCAAATTGTAAAATACATATACATTGTAAAAGTTGTTACGTCCATCAGACAATACTATAAAAGAGGGCTGAAATTTATTGATATTGTATTTCAAAACATACAAAATATAAAAAAATTGAAATTCACGCTCCCATGGACATGGTACCAGCAGCAGCAGTAGCAGTAGACGGCGTTTGCGTGACCGCCATCGATGGCGTCGGTCACGATATCATGAATGCACCAATCGCCGACGGTCAGGCTCTCGTGATCGCAGTGAACGTGGTGGCAGACGAAAGCGTTCACGATCGCATTCGACTGAAAGTAAGTAGTAATTTCAAATTACTTATTGAATAGAAAACTCTGACAAGCGATTTTCACTCACAGGGCGGTGGACAACGATGAAAGTGACTCACGCAAGTGTGTGCGCATATCCAGCCCCGAACGTTGGGAAATCAAGCAAATGATAAGCTCGGGTGTCATCGACCGCAGTGAAATGCCTGATTTTAATGAGGAGACAGGTGCTCTACAAAAGGAAGAGGACGATCAGGTGAAAGACAGACATGCCATTGCTGGAACAACGTCGTCTACAAATTGCGTGATCTCGTCAAGGATGTTTCCGACAATCAAATTTTAATTGTGATCGGTGAAACGGCAATACAACACAAATCCCACAATATTTAGCGGAAAAGGTTTTACGGCACGTGGCAAGATTGGTTGTACACAACCGCGTCATGTGGCCGCCATGTCGGTGGCAAAGCGTGTGGCAGAGGAGTTTGGGTCAGGAGGTGGGCTACACAATACGTTTCGAGGACTGCACTAGCCTGAAACGGCGATCAAATACATGACAGATGGTATGTTTTGCACTGAGCTAAGTAAAGCTTCCTCTAATATTAATATCCCTTCACTTTCAACAGGTATGTTACTGCGTGGATATTTAATGGAATCGGATTTAAAGTCACACTCGGTTATCATGTTGGACAAGGCACACGAACGTACCATAGACACAGATGTGCTCTTTGATCTGCACGTTTATGTCGACGTATGGCCGAATTTCCTCACGAGCCTAGTCTTTCAAAAATGCTTATGATGTCCGTTGCCCTACAATGTCTTGATGAGGTGCTCACAATTGTATACATGTCGAGCGTGCAAAATGTATTCTATCGCCCAAAGGACGAACAATCATAAACAAATCGAAATTCTTTTTTTTTATTATTCTTCGATATCACATAAGCAAAAAAAAATGTACTTACCCAATTTGCACTATAAGCTAGCGATATATTTGTTAATTAAAGCTAAGATCACATGAATTGTACATTTTGTAAATCCACATCATAAACATAAACAAAGTTTATACTCGTATTGTTACATCATATCGTTTACCTCCTGCCAGAAACACGAATGAGACAATATTTTTAAGTGCGATGTGTGATCTTTATTTGATATATATCAATCTAATATTAATACATATATATTTGTGTATATGCTTGTTTAAACATAACACATAATATCGAGCCCTAACCGCCATAAAAGTGTATCCAACAAAATTATCAATTTTAGCTTTTTTATGGAAATCAATAATTTATTATCACACGCATCAACTCCCCAAATTTCATAGCTGTGAAATTTGCGCGTCGAAGTTAGAGACTATGCAAAGAAAATTTAAAAAAAAAACATTCTGTAAAATTTACTTTTTGTTGGACACACTTTTATGGCGGATAGGGCTCGATATGTTCGTGAATGCACATAAGCACATATGTATAAAAAAATTATCACATTCTTGTTTCCGGCAAGAAACTGGCGATATATATTTTACATCGATATTGAAATGGGTAAACGTTAAATATTGAAATTTGTTATTTTGTATATGCATGTATGTACAAATATGCAAATCATGTGATCTTAGCTTAATTAAGTAAATTATATTTATATTCTCTTATGATCTCAGATTTTTGTAATTACATTAATTGTTTATTCGAATAAAATGAAAAGAGGACATACATACATACATTTTACATGTGTTTTGTTTTTGTAATTCTTTCAGGTTAATGTAAACAAAAATCAGCTGATTTTTGTTTACCTTTTTTCATTTACATGTGTTTTGTTCTTGTAATTCTGTCAAGCAAATGTAAACAAAAATCAGCTGATTTTATTTACTTATTTCACTATGCTAAAATCAAACGCAAAAAGCTATTAGTGCAACAAGGATAGATATGCCATATCGGGCTATGTTAAGCATATGTGTTAGAAGGTGATAGAATGTCACATGTATACAAATAAATTGGCACTTTTTTCCCAACGCCCTTAACAACGTGATAGGAAAAACAAGAGATTTGTTACCATTTAAGGGTAACACGTGACCGTAACGTTACCGATCATATTACCGGGACTGTTCTTGCTGGGAGAAGGACTATAGCAAAAACAAAAGGACAAGGAATAAATACGATAAAGAAGAATACGTAGGAAAGAAATTGAGGAAAAGGAAGTAGTAGAAATAGAATGAAAGAAGTAGGTACAATAATTAGGAAGACGAGTAGCAACAATAACAACAAAGACAACAGCAACAACAACAATAAAGACAACAACAACGACAACATCATCAACAACAACAACAACAACAGTACCGCCAAGACATTCATGTTGAAGTGCTGTTCAAAACCATTCATTTGATACAAATATAGCTCACAAACATTCCGGGGTCATCCAAGTCCATGTTTTTGCCCATATATTGGGGCCCGGCCTAGTAAAAGAGTATTTTGTTGAAGTCCTCATCAAGACCTTTCATTTGATACCAATATCGCTCAGAAACATTCGAGGGTCATCCGGGTCCACGTTTTGGCCCATATCTCGAGATCCGGGATGAAAGTGTATAAAAAAATGAATTTTTTCGAAAGTTCACCCCCAAAGCTCCCTGCATACCAAATTTTCTGAAAATCGTTGGAGCCATTTCCGAGATCCATATATACAAGAATTGCTCGTTTAAAGGTATTAGATTATTATTACAGAAATATAGTTTTAAGAGTAGATTAACGTGTATAACTCAATCCTTCCTAAGTCGATTATTGTTTGTTGTCATATACATATACATATGTACATATATACTTTTAAGTTTACTTTATCAAAGTTTTACAAAATTTTTTACGCCACAGGGAACTTTGGAAGTGCCAGAAGATACAGAATTGAAAGTATCTCCATTTAAAAATGACAAAGATACAGATTTGAAAGCACACGAGGCTGATTATGCTTATGTCGACGGTGAAAAAGATATGCAGACGACTGTGCAAATTGAAGAAGACGTTAATGAATTCGATGAGAAGCAAAAATTTATCATCGATCTTATTCTTTTGTATCGTGCATTACCAGCGCTTTGGGATCCGGAATGTCCAGATTACACGGATAGAATGATGAGAAATCTACAATATGAGAAATTGCTAGAAAAATATAAGGAACAATATCCCGATGCTACTAAAGAAGATGTTAGACAAAAAATCTACTCGTTACGTTCAACTTTTCGCAAAGAATCGAAAAGTGTGTCGCCACTTGAGAAGGGGACACTTTATTACTATAATGCAATGAGCTTTTTATTAAAAAATAAGAGACGTGATGATACGCTGGCGCATAAGCAAAATTTGAATCGCATGCAGGTATGTTATTGATAAACCAATTTTATTTATCCTCTTTTTTTAGAGGTATCAAACCACTTTACTATCAAGTCGGTAGTAGGCTCTACGCACGGTGGGCGATTTGCTTTCGCTAGCGGGGGAAAACTCAAATTGTGAATTTCAATAAAGCGATTTTTTTTTATTTCCTGTGATTACATTAACTTCAATTTGCTTATAATCGATTTTGAATAACCACTCCTAAATACATATGAACAACTTTTCGTTGCGTAACACTGCATATGTTTAAGTATGTGTTTTACGCCATTTTCGCGCCTGTTTGCACGTGATATTGCTTTCGCTGTGAAAAAGACTAATTTAAATAAAAATGTAGCTTTTTCTTTATTAATATCAAGATAGGTATTATGTGTAAAATATGTTTGGGTTATCTGTCTATATATTTGTGCTTCTTAAACCTAGTTGAAGTTGAGTATATTAACAACGTGCCCTTGGTAGCGCACACTGTTCTTCGTATACCGTATACAAGTAAAATTTCATTACCACTTTCAGCCGCAGGTAGCAGGCTTGATTTGATTGCGCTTTTTAAGCATACTGTCAGCAGAAAAATACGAACTTTATTTAGTATGGCACGACGAAAAAGTCGCGTACTTTAAAAGCAGTTTCTCGCTATGGCAAACTACATATCGTCGTACCATACGAAAACTAGCATATTTAAAATTTCTGGCGAAAGCTATTAATAAAAATATTCTGTACGAAAAATAACAAGTTCGACTTTTGGCCGACGATAAATAACAAAATCGACTTTTGGCTGACGAAAAGTATCAGTAATTATATACTGTTTTTACATTAAAATTGTTGTTATTTAAACGAAATTGAAAGTTTTCGTCAGCCAAAAGTCGAACTTGTTACTTTTCGTCAGTCACAAAAAAAACGTATGTTAGTTTTCGTATGGTACGACGATATGTATTTGGCACAGTTCTAAATAATAATGCTTAAAATAAGCAGCAGTATGACGAAGTTGGCTGAAAATAACGAAATTTTAATAGTAGGATTGCTGAAAGATGGAATAGTTCCGAATATTTAACTTTTCTTATCCAAATACAATTTTTTTTTTTTTAGTTTTTTAAAAAATATTTATATTTGACTAACAAAACAAACACAAAATTATACATTCTTTACTTTGGAATTTAGTAGTTTTCCGCCGCTAACGAAAGCGATTCACCCAGTGTGCTTAAGAAAGTGAACATTAAATAGCACAACTTAAATACATCATTAAAAACAAAAAAGGTAGCGGTAATGCCTACCTTTTCTCTAATATATTGTTAAGAACAAAAGAGTGCAACAGTTTTATATTGTCCGATTACTGCTCTCTCTGGTGTAGATGCTTGATAAACGAACCGATTCTATTTAGTTTGGTTAGTTCGTTAATTCACAACACTAAATTATCAAAAGTAATTCGTTTCGCTAATTCACAATACTAAATTATAAAAATGTAACCGTAATTGTAATTGTTATGGAAGATCGAAAAAAATATCAACCGCTCGTAACAATTATGAAGTGTAGTGAGTTTCTGTAACTTATATCGATCAATGTTCTCTACTGAAATAGTCGATCTGACGTCATGCGTTTCTGTATGAGAATTAGTCGAATGGATCGATTGACAAATCAGCTAATATGTTCCATTCCAATTCAGTAGGAATGATCGATTAAAGGTGTTTCCGTAAGCAAAATACGATATATTAGCTTTGTTCAATAACTCAACATTTTTAATTGCTTTTACAAATAGTTGCGAATTTTATGTTCAATAACCCAAAAAATTTGCAAAAGAGAGCCAAATTGGGAGAGTAAGACTTCGAGAGAGTTGAAAATAGTTGCAAGTAAAATTATCACTTGCAACTACTTACAGCTTTAAAAAAATAGAAGCAAAAATTTCAATTGGAAATATGCAAACATTTTAATCGCAAATTTCTAATTGCTTACTAAATAAATTAGCGTAAAAAGGAATCTTGACGATGTTGTGGAATATCCAAAGTAGATTTTCGTCTTCCTAATTCAGTTATTTACATTCATTTTCAATTTCAAAGATTTCAATAGGGGCATCTCAGTTATTACATCTGGGTCTGGGTTAGAGCGCTTTCACATTACTCGGTGCGGTATCGGATCGACATTTTTGGTTTTTACCGAAAGTATACCGAAACCTTACCGACCACATGTATTTCAATTGGCACTTTCACATTAGTGTTGCATACATGAAATCGGAGCGGATTAATTTCGGTATACCGCAGCGCGGTAAGACCGGTCAGTAAAATTTGAGGAATTGCTGCATACATTTTTGCGGCGTAATAAAAGAAGAAGAACAAAGTCAGTAAAAACTCGTTTCGGCTATAAATGTAGCAAGTTATAATGTCTTCGTCTTCGCTAGAAGACATTATTGTTATTATTGAGTGATTTGTTGAAGTTAAAAAGTATTCCCACAAGTGTGAAAAACACAGCAACGCGGATTCGTTTCGGTAAGCTGGAAATACCGAGCAAAAAAATGTCCATCCGATGTCGTACCGAGTAATGTGAAAAGGCCCTTAAGATAAATTTTTACTGAAGCAATCCATAATGAAAATTGGGTGCACTTGAAAAGAACTAAAAAGAAGAAGAAACATATACAACACATACCCAGCAGTAAAAATCTGAAATGAATCCTTTATTAATCACTGATGAAATTCATCATGAGGAGGCATCAGTGAATACTTTCATATAAAGGCTGCTGAATTTTTTCAAATGGTTTGCTTTCCTCATGCCTATATGACTCCGTTCGGAGCCGGCATAAAACTGTCCAATGGTAGGAAAAACAAAAGGAGCACACCTCGAATTGGGAGAGAAGCTCGGCCATAAATCTCGTCAGAGTTATAATAGCGCAAAAACAATTCTTCTGTTCGTTGAAAAGAGACAAATACTCCCTCAAAAACAATTTGATTGACTTTAAACTTCAAACTAAATGAAAATAAATATTTCAAAAATAATTTTTTTGGAAATTTGAATTTAAATTACTGAAATAAATTATGAAACTCAAATGGCGGGATAGCTATGTATTCCATGTTATAAGGAGAAGCCAGTGCGCAGTATAATTTTTCTTCCAGACTTCTTTCCCCTTACGGCCAAAGCATAAGCTTACAAGAGGCAAATTTGAAATTTGTATTTCCATATATTTTTTATTTTAAATATAATTTGTTTTATAGTTGTCAAATTGTAAAATTTTTCAGAAAAGCTGCCGAATGTCAAAAAACCTACCGAAATACAAGCTGGCTCGTTGGTTTTTAACCGCCTATATGGTATTTCATTTGGTTTTTTCAATATAGCTTGCTCGCTTGCACCAACGCAAAACGATAGTGATGAATATTCAACAAAGAATGATCATGATCATTTCGCAGTGAAACAAATATACTGCAGGGTATATGTATATATATGTATACATACACAAATGTCACTTTTCAGTTCTGCCAAATAAAAAAAACACTGTGCTGCCAAATCAGCACGGAAAAAACAAACCGAACAGGGCGGATCAGAAATTGAACCAGCAATTTATCTGGTTTAATCGAGCTGAAATCTTTGTTGTTGCATTTACATGCAAAAATTTTTATCTGGGTTAGGATCACCGTATGTGAAACACGGCTAATTACAACCTAACCTAAAAATCAAATTGTGAAAACAGCGCATCAGCTGTTTACTTGCAAAGGTTTACGATTTTGTGTTCAATAACTTTGGTTGATAATTTTCTCTTTTTCTCGTGTTTACTCTTAATTTGTCACTGGCGCTCTTCTTGCAAGTAAAGTTGTTGAACAAAGCTACTATCTATCACTGTACTCACCAACTTTAAATGGTGAGAGCGCTTCCACCGGTCGAAAAAATGGAAAACCGCCGATTTCAGCGGAAATGTAGGTATATTTTAATTAAAACAACTTATTTATGTATATGTATGCTATATATGAATGAATATATATATGAATAACTAATTATGTATTTTGTTACAGAGAAATGTGTCGGGAAGTCTTTGCACTCTCAAAATATTTCTCCTGTCCTCTTGTATGGCGAGTGTCAAAACTAAAGCCCATATGACACTACATTTTTTTTCTGGTATTCTACCAGGTTTTTTGTGTGAAGGAGATGGTCAAATACAGTTTTGCGTTGGTGCAAGCGAGCAAGCTATATTGAAAAAAACCAAACAAAATACCATCTAGGCGATTAAAAACCAACGAGCCAGCTTGTATTTCGGTAGGTTTTTTGGCATTCGGTCATTTTTTCTGACAATTGTTTCAATTTGACAACTAGAAAATAAATTATATTTAAAATAAAAAATATATGGAAATACAAATTTTAAATTTGCCACTTGTAAGCTTCTGCTTTGGCCGCAAGGGTAAAGAAGAAGTCCGGAAGAAAAATTATATTGCGTACTGGCTTCCCTTTATAACATGGAATACACAGCTATCCTTCCCTTTGGGTTTCATAACTTTTTTATTTCAGTAATTTAAATTCAAATTTCCAAAAAAATTAATTTTTGAAATATTATTTTCATTTAGTTTGAAGTTTCATGTCAATCAAATTGTTTTTGAGGGAGTATTTGTCTCTTTTCAACCTACAGAAGAATTGTTTTTGTATTTTGACTTTCGGTGGGTTTTCCAAACCAAAAAAACCAAGAAAAAAATGTAGTGTCATATAGGCATAATGAGCTCATCAATTAAATTTTATTTTGCACAGTTTGTTTTGCATTTTTTTCAAAATTTTAACTTTATTTTGCAATTTATTTTTGTTTACATTTATTAATTTAATATTTTGGCTTTAAGTTCTCGACTGGTGTTCCATTTCCATCACTGTTCCAAATTTTATCGATCAATAGTTTTGATAGAATCGACGTGATGTCATAAAAATAGACAAATCTACTCGATTTCTTACAGAAACTCACTACTGATCTAAAAAATATCATTCATCAAGTAATTGTTAAGGCAGATCGAAAAATATATCAATCACTCATAACCAGGATACGTATTGGCACGCACAGCACATGTGCTTTCTGTTAATTGAAAGCACAAAATACACGTGCCTGAAATCCGAATGTGCTTGTGCATTTATATAAAAAAATTTCACATAGTACCTACATGTGCCATGTGCGTTGTGCTTGTACATTTCAGGCACAATTTTATATTATATATTTTTTCAGTGCCTATAAAAAATGTGTGTACAAATGCGTACCCTGCTGCATGTAAACAAAAAAGTTCTAAGCAATTCAAACAGCGATGGTAGTGAGCTATTTCGAACAAACCCAATTCTTTATCATCAGACTTCTTTTTGGAAGCATCACTCAGGGCCGTTTACTCAAGCTCCGGTTAAGCACTTAACCACAGATTTTTGTCCGGTTAAGCAATTTATTTGACAGCTCACCATACAATTTACGTCAAACTAACCAGCGGTTAAATTAATCAGATGTTGAGTAAACGGCCCTCAGGCTTCGAACCTAAGCTTCAACCATCAACAATCGAATATTAGCGAAGCGTTAAGCACTGCGGCTATTGATGGTTCTGCTGAGTTGTTGGATACACTGCTCTACAGCCAAAAATACTTTAAGCGCCACTATCCTATCTATATGTAAAATCGATCGCTTATTCTGAAACTGTAGTTCATTTTTAATTCTATGGAGAGGTTTTTGAGATATCGGAAATTTATCGTTAATTGACCAATGGCTCCACTTAAGCCTGTATATCTCTTTAACACATTGAGCTATCTAAATTGGAGGGACACCAAGCGAAAGAAAATTAAATTTCCTAAACATGGCTCCTATAACATTTATTTCTAGATGTTAGTTTCTGAAATATAGATAATTCAATTTGAAAATTTTCAATTTTTTACGAAAATTTGTAGAAAAAATTGACTTTGTCAGGTAATTAATTTGATATATGTACATGTTATATATGAAAAGTAAGCGGGGTAAAGATGGGGTTGACCCCCACAGGGGGTGTCATGGAACCCACATGAAATGTATATCAAAGGGAATCAAAATACCTATCGAATGGTATAAAAATATTCGAAATCGATTCAGTAGTTTTTAAGTAATTGCAATTTAAAAAATGCATAATATAAACTTTGACCTTTAATAACTTTTTGTTTCAAGAAAAAATAAATTCACCTTAATACTCAGCTTAGCCATCTTTATCAATCCTCATACTTCGTTTTTTGATTTTATAATTTTAGAAATTTTACATTTGTACCAGGTCGTGCTATTTTTTTCAACTTTGTGGGGCTGGGGGCACCTCTAAACATGCGAGTAGGTCAATAAAATTTTACAGGCTTATTTCTGGGCTACAAGGGTGCCGTTCTGGCTTTGGAACAAATTGAATTTCCAAAAAAACATTTTCACTCCACCTTAATATACATAGGTGGCAGTTCAGTTTTATAAGCAAAAACAAAACGTAATGTGCATATTCAGTAATTCAAAAACAAAAACAGACAAATAGTATAAAAATTCAGGCACTCAGGAATCTTAAAAATATTTCTTAAATTAAATAACTAATAAGGTACCATTTCAGTTTAAAAAAAAAAACTTCAGCCACATATTCAGTAATTAAAAAAAAAACTCATTGTATAAAAACCAGGGACTGTAACGGTTATGAGTTATATCCAAAAAGTTGATTTTTAATCATTATTTACTGAGTTTTATTTTCTGCTCACAAAATAAAAGTTATTTCTTGAGTTTTATTTTTCCCTCAGAAAATAAAATTATTTCTAGTTTTATTTTTCCATCAGAAAATAAAAGTTATTTTTTGAGTTTTATTTTTCGATCAGAAAATAAAAGTTATTTCTTGAGTTTTATTTTTCCCTCTGAAAATAAAAGTTATTTCTTGAGTTTTATTTTTCCCGCAGAAAATAAAAGCTATTTCCTGAGTTTTATTTTCCATCAGAAAATAAGTTATTTTTTGAGTTTTTTAACAAACCATTAACCCATATTAGGTGTATTTAATTTTTTTTATTTAAATTTTTGTTTTACTTTTACTTTATTTACTGATAGGCTTTTTTATTTTCATTTATTTATTATTTCATTTCTCTTTTTTATTATCCTATTTCTTTTTATTTTAATATTTTTCCTTTTTATTTAAATTCTACTTAATTCGTATTTATTATACTTTATTTTACTAATATCTTTAGCTGCACTGGCTTCAGGTCAAAATAAAACGCAATTAATTTTGCAGATTGCCGATATATTTCGGTTGCTGAACTGCAACCGTCTTCAGGGCAAAACTATTGACAAAAATAAAATCAATTATAAAAACATATTGCTTACAAAAAGCACAATTAATACACTAACAAATTAAATTAAACCTGTACGTACATTTATTAACACGTCCGTACCTAGTGACGTGGAGTTCTAAAACTGTCGGTTTGTTAGTAAATGTTTATATCATAGCTGTCCAAATGCGACTCATGTGAGCAATGAGAGTAAGCACTTGTGTACGTATACTCACCGATTGTCACTACTACAGACAAATAAAGAGCGTAAAACGAGCGCTTACGATGGGACTGGGCGATCGCCGATTAGCAAAAATAATTAAGTTGCCTTCGACTGGCATGAAAGCAAGTGGTCGCTAGCTGGTCTTAGCTTGAAATTCTTTTGTTCTAATTACAGATGCCAAACAACAAACAAAAGTACGAAGATCTTGCATATAACGTGTGTACACAAATGTAAATATGTACGTGTATATTTCTGTTGTTTCATAATTTCGCAAAGCGTGCGCACGTGACCCTGCTCGCTCAACATCTGCAAGCAGACTGATTATTTTTAGTAATTTTTCACTTTGGCATACGGTAGGCGCACCAACACACATTCATTTTTCGGTCGTTGCTTGATTGTGGTAGTGAATCGCATTTGGACAGCCCTGGTTTATATATATGAGCGCAATTATCTGTATCGGTTTTGTAGTTTAGTCTTATGTTTGGTGGTGTGTTAATTATGTGTAACATTTCCAATGTAAAGCGCTTACTATATTGTTGTTCTTGTTGGAGAACTTTCGCTTCGTTGAAGTTCGGACAGTGGCCGGTGGTTGCACAGTGGGCCATAAGTGCTGTTTTTTGGTTGTTAACTTGATGGCATTGTTTGAAGTCGGATTTGTGTTGTGTTAATCTAGTTTTTAGTTTTGATTTTGTTGTACCTACATACACACTTTTGCATGTTTCATTTTTGTTGCCGTTGCATGGAATCTTATACACTATATTGCTCTTTTCTGTAGCGTTTATTTTAGAGTTTGTTTGGTTAAATAAGTTATTTAATGTATTTGAGGGTTTGTGAGCAATTTTTATTTTGTCTTTGTCGTAAAATTTGGATTTTGATAGCCGTTCAGATAATATAGGTACATAAGTTACAGATTTAAATATCACAGGTGTTTTTGGTTTTTCTGGACTGTTTTTATTTTTGAATTTTCTTAAAAGTGTTTTAAGTGGTATAAAAAACCAACATCATCAGGACGAATCATCAACTTTAATTCAAAACACCCAAAGTCGATGATAATTACAGTCGAGTCTGGATATAGTGAACCCCCGCTATAGTGAATACCTCGATATAGTGAACACCGAAATATTTACATAGAGTACTCTAAATAGTGAACTATCGAAAGCCTCTAAATAGTGAACAAAATTTTAAACGCAAAAAGTAAGCAAAAGTGACAAACAAAAAACAAAAATTAACCAGAAATATGTATGTAAAATCGGGTATTCCTCGAAAATGCTCATTTTATGTTTATTCCTGAAAAATCTGATTCAATTTGATGCCAGTGTTTATTTGTTTCCTGTCGGATGCAGACCGCTTCTGAGTGAATGTGTGCTGTTTTATCTCTTTCTAAAAGTTTTTGTGCGTTAATAAATTAAGTTTTATTATGCCTGCGAGAAAATTCCTTTCGTTAAAGCAAAAAGCTGAAATTGTTGGGGAAATCGAAAGAGGCACTATTGTTTCACCCTTGGCAAATATGTATGGTGTAGCCAAATCCACAATTTCGGGAATAAAAAAATTCTCGTAATCGCATGACCTGAAGCCAACACTACTGACTTGCTGGCATACTAGCATTGACAAGCCTGCGCGAGAAAGTGGTCCAAAAATCACTTACCGAACGCAAGAAGCAAACATCTATTCGCGAATTCTTTAAATAAAAATTCATATAAACATTTGTATTTTCCAAAGTATTAATTAATTCCAATGATATGTTAATCTTGCATTTACAGACATGAATTTTTACGTTATTTAAAAAAAAAATGTCAACCTTAATATAGTGAACAGCCTGGATACTATGAACAGGCCGTGCAAAAATTAGTTCACTATATCCAGACTCGACTGTAATACAGCAATGGGCTGTATACGAAGGATGATGCAGGCTTCAGACCAGACTTACCACAAACAAATTGAAAAAGAAATAACTGTGATATTGAAAGATAACGATTTTCCGAGTAAAACAATTAAAACACTTTTAAGAAAATTCAAAAATAAAAACAGTCCAGAAAAACCAAAAACACCTGTGATATTTAAATCTGTAACTTATGTACCTAAATTATCTGAACGGCTATCAAAATCCAACTTTTACGACAAAGACAAAATAAAAATTGCTCACAAACCCTCAAATACATTAAAGAACTTATTTAACCAAACAAAATCTAAAATAAACGCTACAGAAAAGAGCAATATAGTGTATAAGATTCCATGCAACGGCAACAAAAATGAAACATGCAAAAGTGTGTATGTAGGTACAACAAAATCAAAACTAAAAACTAGATTAACACAACACAAATCCGACTTCAAACAATGCCATCAAGTTAACAACCAAAAAACAGCACTTATGGCCCACTGTGCAACCACCGGCCACTGTCCGAACTTCAACGAAGCGAAAGTTCTCCAACAAGAACAACAATATAGTAAGCGCTTTACATTGGAAATGTTACACATAATTAACACACCACCAAACATAAGACTAAACTACAAAACCGATACAGATAATTGCGCTCATATATATAAACATTTACTAACAAACCGACAGTTTTAGAACTCCACGTCACTAGGTACGGACGTGTTAATAAATGTACGTACAGGTTTAATTTAATTTAATTTGTTAGTGTATTAATTGTGCTTTTTGTAAGCAATATGTTTTTATAATTGATTTTATTTTTGTCAATAGTTTTGCCCTGAAGACGGTTGCAGTTCAGCAACCGAAATATATCGGCAATCTGCAAAATTAATTGCGTTTTATTTTGACCTGAAGCCAGTGCAGCTAAAGATATTAGTAAAGATGAAGAAGGTCGCAAACGACAACAACAAATACTTTATTTTATTTATATTTGTACAATTTTGATTTACTTCGTTTTTGCTTCGTTGACAAATGTGCCCATTATCTATATTAAAAGACTAACTTTTTTTCCATATATACAATTGCCTCGCTGTGTAGAATTTTTTATAATTATTTTTCATTTAAGCGTTTTAAATTTCAAAATTCTGTAAATGGTCTATGCACGATGGGGACCACAAAAATTACCCACTTTCAGATTCATGAAATACAGATTCAAAATTGCCTTTACACTTAGCTTTTTCATTAGTTTTATATCAGTACTTATAGAGCTCTTCCCCTTCCAGTGATATCAAAATTTTTAAACTACGTATGTAAAAAACTAAATACTTTTATCAAAATTTTAAATTTTTATTTGGAATTTTTATAATGCTTTGAGTACTAAGTTTGAGAATCCAGTACAAAGTTGAAAAAATAAATTGCATGGTCGAATTTCGACCACGGGCGATACTAGTGTTAAGTATTACTCTTAATAAAGTTTTATGAATAAACCCAATTTTTGTTTTTACATGGCCGTTTTATTGCTAATAATTACTTTATGTATATGAGCTATTGGCCAATTTTTGTTGTTGAAATTTTATTCTTCCGGAAAATTTTAGGTTAAAGACTTCAATAAAAATAGGCAAATTTAAAAAATGGTACATGCGATTATTGGACAATTAGTCTTAAAATGTTCACAATTAAATTCTCTATAGAATAGGGAGGCTAACTCTTTATACCTTCAGATATATGGATTCGCACCTTTATTTTATTATTAGAATAAAACTCACACTTATTAACGGCTACCAATATATTTTTGAATCAGTCCGAACGCAAAACCTTCAATATCTCGATACACAAAAAAATATTTATGCCACTCAAAAATAACGGCTCGTATATGGCCTAAGTTCTATAATACCGTACATATTTAATTTTACTCTATGAGCTGTAGAATGCAGCTACTCTTGAAAAATTTTCGTCTGTTGTTAGTTGAAGCGTAGGTTCTAAGCCTGTTTGGGTTCCTTCGATTTTCCACTTATCCCGAATTCTCAAAAAATTTCAAAGGTACATACATACATATACATATATCTCGCTTTATTGAATTTATTTTCTTTCTTTAAAAGGCAAATCGTATACCAAAAGGAAGATCTCCACCGCCCGAAAGCAAACTGAATAGCGATCAATTTGTCATACTTGCTAAAATATACCAAAGTTATCCGAATCTATGGGATGAAAACGACATCGCATATAGATTTACTAACAGACGACGAGAAACTCTAGCGATTGCGTGTCAAGAATACAAAGAAGCAACTGGAGTAAGCTTAAGCTCGGATGATTTGGAAAAAGAACTGTTACGGCTACGTAGGACTTGTTCTATTGAGAAGAAACAAAAAATTTATTGTAAACGAAACAACACAACTTATGTGCCAACATGTACGTTTTACGAACACATTACCTTTCTTGAGGAATTTGTAAAACCTTTCGAATGTACATTTTGTGATCAATTAATATCTGGTGTAGCTCAATATAAGCAACACTTATCCTCGCATGATGGTAAATTACCATATCAATGTACAATATGTGGTCACGGCTTTAAGTTATCTTCAAATTTAACCGTACACTTAAGGCGGCATGTACAAGATTACACTTATATCTGTGAGCTGTGCCAGAAGGCATGCGCTACAGCAACAGAATTAAAAATTCATATGCGTTACCATACGGGCGAAAAAAATTATGTGTGCGATGTATGTGGTGGCAAGTTCTATACGGCATCGAAATTTAATACACACATGCGGCGTCATGAAAACCGGCCACGTCATAGATGCGAAATATGTGGAAAGGGTTATATTTCACGCGGCTTGTATTTAGAGCACTATAGTACACATGGTGAAGTGAGAGATAAAAAATGCGATGTGTGTAATAAAGGATTCAAAAATAAAATGCAATTGAAGCAACACAAACGTATTCATGATCCGATTAAAAAATATCTATGTAAGATTTGTGGGAAACGATTTGCACAAAATGCTGGACTTCATGGACACATGAAATCGCATGGTACAAAACTGACAGCGAAAAAAACGGGAAATGAATCGGAAAACATAACTGTTATTTTCTATAATGATATTTTAGAAAATCATGTATGAAAATGATGAAAGTTCTTTTCAAAAAAAAATAAATCTCAGTCCAGGGTATAGTGAGAATTTGGAAAAGAGCCGTGTACGTTCCCAAAACATTTCGATGTTTTTTGCTGTTAGCAAAATGGTTTACCTTAAATATATATTACATAAACGAGTATTTCATTATGTACATTAGATAGGGTCGAAAAAAAAAGTTTTCAAATTCCGCCCCTAAATTTGAAGCTTATGTTGAGAGGGTTAAAGGACACAAAAAGTTTATTTTTTGATCCCGCGAAATACCGCCGAAATTGTTTTTTTCTTGTAACTTTGTTATTTATCATCCTATTTTTAAAATTGATACGTCATTATTTTCGTATTTTGAAGCTCTACACTTCCTTCTAATGTCCTTTTGAGCTCTGAAGCCGTTTTCACATAGTTGGGTCAGCTAACTGTATGTCCATGAATTATCTTCTTTGTTTTGACAAATGAGCTTCAAAATTCATTACAATGTTGCCTTTAAACGGTTTTACTAAATTAATAAACAAAGAAGTTACGTCACTACGAATATTTAATGTAGCTATTACACTATACGACAAAATCAACTTTTTTTCTGGGTATTGGGCCAAACAAATTTTTTCGAAGAGATTGAGACATGAAAACAATATGTATACGCCATTTTTCGAAGTTAGCCTCCAAAATTTAGTAATGGGGTTTCGAATTTCGAAATTTGACCCTCCCTAATTTGATTGCAACGTTTAGAAAATTGAAAAATAAAAAAATGTGGGTGTGATCCGTTTTATTTTCGATCTCGACTGGTATACATTTTTTTTTTTGAAAGCTTATGCAGCAAATGTTAGTAGGAGTCAAAGGTCAGATCTTCGAAAAAATTAAAAGTCGAATATATCCATATTTTTCCAACCGATTTCGAAAACCTTCATAGCGTTGTAAAGGTGATTGAGTTTCCTTTCATTTGGTATGCTCACCTGTATCCCTTTTTAAGTAAAAATTTCATGAAAAAACACTTTAAAGGAAAAAATGCCCGAAAAGAATGTGTTAGGTAGTATATTTCGAACTTTTTGCCAGCGATTTCGAAAACCTTCACGCTGTTATGTAAGTGCTTGAATTTCCTTGCCTTTGATATGCACAGCTTTATGGTCGATGAATCAAAATTTTATAAAAACAACACTTAAAAAATACCAAAAAAACTAAAATATTTGAACACATATGTAGTTTTATCCACTGTGCTCACCAACAATTGAAATTGATGCTGTTCAAGTATGCCGTGATTTTAAAGTGTGTAAATGCGGACAATGATATTTAGTATTAAATCAATCGCACCCGATTTTACACCGAGTTAATATTAGCAGCTTTTTAATTAAAAAAAATGGTGGATAAAGTATGTCAAGCAATTATGCAATCGAATTTTTGTTTTGTTTGTGCTAATTTAATATAAAAACAAGCTACTAGAGCTCCTGATTTTTTTGAACATTTTCGAGTAGCCCGAACAAATGTTCAAATGCTCGAACAGTCGTTTGTTTGTTTATTACCCGTATGTTTGTACGGGCATTTGAACAACTCGGGCATTTTGAAGTTTGTTTTTTTCTTTTGTTTATTATTTTTTTTCTTCTTCATATGTAGTTGTTTTTATTTTTGTTTTTTCGATACACATTTTTTTTGTTTGTTTGTAAGCTCGAATGCTCGAATGTTTGTACGGGCATTTGAACAACAACGATCAAACAAACGGTTCAAACAAAAACGATCAATTCGAACTGTTCGATACCCGGGTATCTAGGGCTCTACAAGCTACAATTTGGTATAAACCAGGTAACTCCAAACGGAAATTGCTCAATTTCTTTCTTCCACCATTTTTGTAAATGGTTATAACAGGTTCTACATATCTTCTTGGGAACTCAAGACTCACCTTTGATAATCGGCTGATCAAAATAATCTTTATAAATTAATTCCACAACTGGAGTTACATATTAATCAAGCTTGTTTTTATATTAAATTTACCACAAAGAAAACAAAAATTCGATTGCAGAATTGCTTGACATACTTTATCCGCCATTTTTTTAATTAAAAAGCTGCTAATATTAACTCGTAGTAAAATCGGATACGATTGATTCAATACTGAATATCCTTGTCCGCAGTTACACACTTTTAACTCACGACACACTTGACCAGCATCAATTGCAATTGTTGGTGAGCACAGTGGATAAAAGTATGTGTTTAAATATTTTAGTTTTTTTAAGTGTGGCCGCTGTGGTGCAGTGGGTAGAGTGCTCGCCTGCCATACCGGAGGTCTCGGGTTCAAACCACGGTCCGAGCAAAACACCAAAAAAATTTTCTAATTAGTAAAAATCCAATTATTGGGTTTTTTAAGAGCAGCGGTCACCTCTCGGCTGTGGGCGGCATACCCTCCGAGTGTATTTCTGCCATGAAAAAGCTTCTCACAAAAAATGCATTCGCCGTTCGTAGCCGGCATAAAACTGTAGGTCCACCCAATTAGTAGGAAAAACAAAAAGGAGCACACCTCGAATTGGGAGAGAAGCTCGGCCATAAAACTCGTCAGAGTTATAATAGCGCCATTGTATTATATTATATTATAAGTGTTGTTTTTAAAAAATTTTGATTCATCGACCATAAAGCTGTGCATATCAGAGACAAGGGAATTCAAGCACCTATATAACAGCGTGAAGGTTTTCGAAATCCCTGGCAAAAATTTCGAAATATAACACTTAAAACATTTTTTTTTCGGGCATTTTTTCCTTTAAAGTGTTTTTTCTATAAAATTTTTATTTAAAAAAGGATAAAGGTGAGCATATCAAAAGAAAGAGAATTCAATCACCTTTACAACGCTATGAAGATTTTCGAAATCATTTATATATTCGACTTTTAATTTTTTCGAAGATCTGACCTTTGACCCCTTATAACATTTGCTACATAAGCTTTCAAAAAAAAGTGTATACCAGTCGAATTCGAAAATAAGGCGGATCACACCCACATTTTTTTATTTTGCAATTTTTTAAACATTGCAATCAAATTAGGGAGGGTCGAATTTCGAAATTCGAAAGCCCATTACTAAATTTTGGAGGCTAACTTCGAAAAATGGCGTATACATATTTTTTTCTTATGTCTCAATCTCTTCGAAAAAAATAGGGTACGTTCGCGACGGCAATCAGAACCGCAGTGTTGCAAGTATCACGTTCTTCGCGTGTTTGTGGCAACACCTGCAAGAGTCAAACGTTCGTTTTGCACATCAACCGTGCAGTTTGTTTGAATAATCGGCAATAGAAAATCTGTGTCTGCAATTTTTGCTTTAAAAAAATGGAAAGATAATGGTAAGCATGATTGCTATATATTTAATGGAATATGCAATAATGTAATTTTAATAACACAAATTAATTGCAAATACTTTTAATAATGCTGTTATAGCAATATATCAGCTGAGTATCAGCCGACAAGTGAAAAATAAGCAACGGGGTTGCTGTACTGCTGCAATTATAAATTTTCATGAACGTACCCTTAGTTTGGTCCAATACTCAGCCGGGTCCTGTACAGTGTTATTTAACTCATTTATTTTAAGCAATTCAGTATATGTAAAGTTGTGAATGTCCACCCCTAAATTTGAAGCTTATGTTGAGAGGATTAAAGACAACATTTTTATTTTTATTTTTTTTTCTGATCCCGCGAAATACAGCCGAAATTGTTTTTTTTTATTGTAACTTTGTTATTTGACTTCAGAGTTCAAAAGGGCATTAGAAGAAAATATAGAGCTTCGAAATACGAAAATAATGACGTAACAATTTTAAAAATCGGATGTTAAATAACAAAGATACAAGAAAAAAACCATTTCGGCGGAATTTCGCGGGATCAGAAAAAAAATTTTTGTCTTTAATCCTCTCAATATAAGCTTCAAATTTAGGGAAGGACTTTTAAAACTTTACATATACTAAATTGTTTATAAAAAATTAGTTAAATAATAGCTACGTTAAATGAAAGGCCGGCAGGAAAAAGTGTACATATTTTTTGGGTTTATAAAAGGGAGACTTATAAAAAAATCTGTAAAAAGGTGTACAAAAAAAAAATCCGTAAGAAGTGGACAAAAAATTTTTTTTCCATAAAGTGTACAAACAAAAATTCCGTAAGAAGTAGATAAAGCATTTTTTCCGTAAAACGGGGACATAGCAATTTATTCCGTAAAAGGGGGACACAGCGTTTTCTCTATAATAAGTAGGTGGACATATCATGTTGTTTAGAAAAGATTGGATGGATGTGCGTGTTAATTATTATAAAGTTAAGTGCATACAGATGATTTGTAATCATTATTATTTTTATTATAGTTATAATTATTATTAGAATATTGAATTAATTAAAAACTAAATTTAAGTTAACTGACTATGTGAAAACGATTTCAGAGCTCAAAAGGATATTAGAAGGAAGTGTAGAGCTTCAAAATACGAAAATAATGACGTACCAATTCTAAAAATCGGATGTAAAATAACAAAGTTACAATAAAAACGATTTCGGCGGTATTTCGCGGGGTCAAAAAAATGGCGGACTTTTACAACTTTTTTATTTCGTATTGGGACCAACCCGGTCTAATGTACATACATATGTATGTATATGTATGTATGTATTAGCATATCTTTATATATATTACGCTAAGCGATCCCTGCAAAAAATGCGATTAATCCGGGACGTGTCCGGGATCAATCGCAAGGGAGCATGCGACTAATACAATTTTACATCCCTTCATATGGAGTGAATTGATCGCATTTGTTCGAGCATGTCCTATGAAGAGACTAATTGTTCAACTTGTATACCCTAACGGGTACAAATGTAGATCAATCGCTTTCATCCCGAACGGGTACAAATGTAGATTTTTCCAAGTTGTTAGCCAAGGCAATTTTTAATAACAATCATTAAAAAATTGTAAATGTTCATGCATATTTAAATAAAAATTATATGTTTTACTTTTATAAAAAAATCTCAATAAATAAATTAAAAAAAAAATGTGAATTTTGAGTATGCATTATAAGACGTGATGTAAAGGATTTTTTCATAGAATATTTTAGGCAACATTTTGTTAAAATTATTATTCGTCATTGTTATTAAAAGAAAGGGTGTTCAATTCGTTTTACTGGTTCTACAATTTTTTAAATACATTGCATATTTTTGTAAAATTTCCACATTTAATGAATCTAGATTTGTACCCGTTCGGAATGAAAGCGATTAATCTACATTTATACCCGTTCGGGATGAAACCGATTAATCTACATTTATACCCGTTAGGGAACAATTGGTCTACAATTAGTCTACATCTATACCCGTACGGGAACAATCGGGGACTAATTGTGGACCGATTGTTCTCGAAAGAGATCAATCCGGGACAAATATCTTTCGGTATTAATCGCATATTTTTTTGCAGGGTTTTTTTATACGCACCATACAATTTTACGCTATAGTTTGTTTGATTTTTAAATTTGAGGTGTCATGTTAAAGGGCCATGCGTGAAAATAAGTATTATAATTTTTATAAAAAGGATTGCCACCTGTGTACAATTTATTTTTATGCTATAATCAGTTAAATCTAAAGATTTAAGGTATGAAAGTGCTTTGCCACAAAATGAGTAATTTATCATAATTTTTACAAAACGTTTTGCCACCTGTTCAAAAATTTATTTTTACGCTACAGTTTGTCCGGTTTTCAAATTTTAAGTATCATGAAAGGTCTTGCCCTGTAATAAAAAGAAAGGGAGGGGAAAATGAAAGGAACGGTAATGGCGAAGGAAAGGAAGCTAAAGAGGGTAGAGTACGGAAATTAAATATAAAACTTCACTATGGGACTCCTCGGACAAAATCTTTATTATGTATATGCTTAATTTTATATTTTATTAATAAGAATCTATGGGCTTAAAGCCGATATATATTCTGCCATTTTTAAGGGGAAGCCAAATTTAAAATGGCAATCAAAAAATTGTTAAATGTAGCAATAAGTGGTCTTCCACCCTCAAATTGTTGCAGTGTAATTGAAAGCCACAGCATCGCGTGGCCAGGTTTACTAGTATATATGTATATATTACGCAAAGCGATTTTTTGTACGCACCATAACTTTTACACCTTTCGAAATTGGGGTGTCACATGAAAGGGCTTGACCTGTAGATGTGCAGGAAGGTTTAATATGTCTGAAAAGGGTTGCCGCCTGTTTAAAAATTTAATTCTCCTGTATAGTTTGATTGATTTTTAAATTTCAGGTACCATATGACAGGGCTTGAGCTGAAAATGAGTAATTTATGCCCTTATTATACAAAACGCGGTGACTCTTTGCGACGCAGTCACTCACTCACGCTCACCTTCGCCCAAAAGTTGGTATTATATAAGATTTTACGTTTTCGCGTTCATCCTGTTGCGTAGTCACGACGATTGTCAAACGATTTACGTAGCTTATGTGCCACCCATTTTCTTTTTTTAGTTTCCTTAGTAATTTTTAGTGCGTTTTTTTATTAATAGAGGTATTTTGTCGAGTAGGTAATTCTGAAAAGTTGGCAGCTGGCAACCCAATAATCATTTTTCTTCATTTTTAATTTGAGGTTCATTTGGGAAGTAACCCTATTGTCAAATATCAAACGTTAGTTATCAAATGCACCTCAAATTTCTCTTGATAGCGTTCTCAAACAAAAAGCCACATTTTTAGTATGGGATTTTGGGCTGATTTTCAATTTGATAGATTTCATTTTCTTAAATCAATTTCAAAGTCAGTACGAAATGGAATGCAATCAATAGATGTATGTATATATTACATATTTGTACTCTGATGTGATGTTTTTCATTTACCCGTGCGGGTGAATTTCGCCGGTGCCTATTGTACAGTCACATGAGTATATTAATATCTTTTTTAATATCCATACACACATGTGAGAAACAAACTATGGCTTTAATAAAGTTTGTGTAACTTCACAAAAAGCAACAAACAAATAAAATAAGAGTAAGAAATACAGAATCATTATTATACACAATCATTGTCAACCATCATTTCAACCGTTAAGAGACTGCTCACGTAAAACAACGAACGCTGATTGAAACTTGCTAACATACAAAATGTCTTCGTTCCTTGAAACCTTGACATGATGAAATTCGTGAAATGGTACAAAATGCGAAACAAGTTTTTTTTTCGAATGTGTTGTAAGTTATTCTAAAATTGATTAACAATGTTTGTTGAACACTTGAAAATATGTTTATTTTCAAATTATATATATGCTGATTCTCAAATTTAGAAACAATATTTTCTCAAACGTTTGAGAATTTCTTTTTCAGTGTTTAGTGGGAAGTCAACAAAAATAAAAAAAAGTATTTGTTGACATTGTGTGTAAATACATACATACATACGTGTTTTGTTTAGTTTTTTTTTTAATAAAATATATTATTTATATATATGCAAAATATTAAAAAATGTGTGTGTTAGACATATACGCCGCCGATTGACGCCGCCGCCGCCATAATCCGTGAAATCGGCGTATCGGCGCGGCGGCGTGCGCTGGCGCGCCATACCCGTATGGAGCGAGATGTGTACATATTTTCCTAGTTTTGCTAACTGCTAAAGTTCTTCAAAATTAAAAAAAAGGAACCAATCGACGTGTTTTGACCTTAGGAACACGAAGCTGAATGCGGAAATGTTTTACTTTTTGCCGGTTAAAAGTTATTAACAAAAACTTTGGCTGTTCCCTACTTTACTAGCCTCAGTCGTAAAGAATTTAAGCTACTGGAAAATTTCAGTTCGTTGGCTTACATAATTTTTTCTCAGATACGGAACTTTTCTGGGATCTCTTCCATTTAGTCCTACTTATCGAGATCTGTTGCTAATTGTTCTACTCAAAACTGCACCATTTCAACCCTCCTTGATATCATTAAATGCCGAAAATGATCCCAAACATGCCTCCTGAATCGAAAACTCATAGTTTGAACGTGAGAAAGTTGCTGTTTTTGAGTAGCCCTCACAGTTGTCGAACCTCAACCCTATAGGGAATATTAAAGAAGACGATGGGGGATCAAAAATGGAAAAATAGCAAGAGTTATGGAAAAAAATTAAAGAAGCTTGGTACTTCATACCAGTTGCAATTGCGCTGATTTGGACAACCCTATGCCACGAAGAAGTAAGGAAGTTATAAAAAATAAAGGAGCTTCAACTAAACATTAGTTTAAATCTAGCTGCAGCAGTAATGTAGTTTATTTGAAAAAACAATCGAATTTAAAGTTTGTCCCTATTATTATTTCCAACTTAAATTATACATTTCATTATTATTATTATTATTTTTATTCATAAAAATTAAATTATTATACAAAAACCACCCCAGAGTCATTGAAGCATGTCCTCTCTGTGTAAGCATCAATATATGGTAATTATTATTTGGTCTTAAAATTAAATAAATGGAGAATTGCAAAATTTTGTCCCTATTATTTTTTCCAACACTGTATATACATATATTTATTTTAAAGTGCCTTATATATATATAAATATGTACATATGTAAATATATGTATGCATGTTTATTATCATACAAAATAAGCAAATGAATTTAAATTTACCCTTACATATGGATTTGTGTATATTCTTTAATATTTATTTTCTTTATTTTATATTTTAGTTTATTTAACAATTGTTTTTTGCTGTTAATAAAAAAGTTTCAACAATTTAAGGTGGAAATTAGTTCATTTATTCCATTCAGCCAGCGATATTAAGGTAACTAAATAAAATTAATATTTGAATAAGGATTGTGATTTGTAGATTTGGGGCAGGCGCGCCGGCGCGAAAAAGCACGCCGGCGTCGCCGCCGCCGCCGAAATGTTTTTGGAATAGCGCCGCCGCCGCCGGAATCACTGTCAGCGTATATGTCTAGTGTGTGTAATGCAGTTAATATAAATATATGTACGTGTTATCCAATGTTAAAAAATAAGATGCATTTGTGTGTTCGTGTTTGTGCAAGAAGCAAGACAAAAGTTAAAACGTTTTTATTAACAACTGTTTTATTTAAATCAAAGAAAAAATTAGTTCAGCATCATATTCGGGTTCGCGAGATTGAAACGCGTAGATTGATACCCCGTTTTTTTTTTAATTGGCTAATTTTAGCCGTTGCAAATTAAACTATATCGAATGCTCACTCGAACAAAAGGAAGCGACTCTTTTGACAGTTAAAGTGACCGTTTTCGTCACTTTGCTTTTTATAAAATACCAAAAACGTAACATACTCACCAAAAAAACGTAACACATTCACTTCGAGTCGCTTACAGTCACTTTCAGTCACCTAAAGAGATACAAAATACGAACACGACAATAAGTGACTCCGGGTGACTCGTTGCGTCGCGTTGCGTTTTACAAAATAAGGCCCTTATTGGCAGATGCTACATTATCAATATATATTGATGAAATCCGTCGATCGCGATTCATATTGACAGTGTAGCATCGAGTATTGATGGATCGCGAATTTTTAGAAATTTTGCGATCCGCGATCCGGATCGCAATATTGACAATATGGATTGACTGTGTAGCATGAAAATTTTGCGATCCATCAAAATGCGTGTATATTTAGAAATTTAGAAATCCGCGATCCGGATCGCAATATTGA
Organism: Urophora cardui; assembly: GCA_960531455.1. NCBI lineage: Eukaryota > Metazoa > Arthropoda > Insecta > Diptera > Tephritidae > Urophora > Urophora cardui. The sequence continues at coordinate 37,287,976 of OY482671.1, forward strand.
CAATACGGATTGACTGTATAGCATGAAAGTTTTGCGATCCATCAAAATGCGTGTATTTTTAGAAATTTTGAAATCCGTGATATGGATCGCAATATTGGCAATAAACGAATTGAAAGTGAAAGTGGGAAAAGGACGGAAGTAAAATATTTTCAATCTCAGAGCGAGAAAAATATCGCAATATTCATATTGAACGTGTAGCACCAGTTTGCGATTCATCAAACCATCAATATGAATCGCGATTCATATTGACAGTGTAGCATTTGCCATTAAAATTTTTACCAAAAGGGTTGCCACCTGTTCAAAATTTCATTTTTACGATATAGTTTGATTTTTAAATTTCAGGTGCCATATGAAGGGGATTGAGCTAAAAATGAGTAATTCATTAAAATTTTTACGAAAAGGGTTGGGCGGCAACGGAAATTTCGCCGGCGGTAAAAATATTAGGGCCAGTTTCACCATATCCGGTTTATTTAACCCTTCTGTTACATTTAGGTCATTTGATGACCTTTTTTTGTTTAATTTTCTCATAAATGCTAATATGAACAAAATTTTAGAATTTCCCTCAATGTATTTCTGTATTGAGGAAAATCCTTTCGCAAAAGCATAAAAGGAAGGATTTTGCATTATCAAACAAGTGGTAACATCAAGAGTTACGTGTGCGCCCCTTCAGGTCATTCAGTGACCGTCAGTGTTATTTTGTGTGCAAAAGCTGATTTTTATTAAATTCGTATAAAAATGAAAGAGTGAAAGCTTCGGTAAGTATTTTAATTCCAATATTTTATTATTTGTGATATATTTGCAGATTAATATATGTATTTCGTTGATCAGAGTCTAGCAGCTGCTGTGCCCCGTAACACCAAGATGAATGGTGAGGGTTTTGATGCAGCCACCAATTTATTATTGCTCAATAGTTGTACATATGTACATATGTACATATATATTGATGCATCATCTATTTGTTCAGAGAGGGTGACAATTAAATTTCATTGGCATAGGTATAGAGATGGTTGATCGTTGCTCATCAACGAGGTTGATGGGTTGGCCATCAACAAGATGAACTGGACAACATTTTTACATTTTCAAAATTTCGAAAATTTTAAAATAATTAAAAAATCGATGTGGAAATTGTAAAAATACTCACCGGTTGTAGCAAACTGGTGCATTGTTGTATGGTTTTTAATACAGAAAATGCATTGATGCGCAGGTTCGAGTCCCAGTAAAGTCAAATTGAAATTAATTTTAATTGATTTTTTTTAATTTTTAATTCATTTGTAATTCAAATTCGATAAGAAAATAGTTAAAACACCAGTGGTTTTGGGAAATTAGTGCATCGATGGAATTGGTGTATGGGAGGAATAATGAGCCTTATCAGCAGATGTGCAGAAATTTAATATAACATTCCTTTCTACAGACGAACTCGCTCTACTTCTGTTATTTTAACGGCCAGCTGTGTTGAATTAAAATTTTTTATTCACCAGATCCACTAACAGAATTTTGTTGGGTCTCTGGCTTCCACGATTATTCGTAGTTGCAACTTCTCTGTTCATCTACGTTCTCTGTTGAATGGAATGAAATTCATAGAGGCTATTTTGAAGAGAGGTAACATAAAAGCCTCAATGAAGCATGGAATATAATGTTGAATGTCTCTATATGATGTCGTTGGGTTGAATGCCATGTTGATGTGACGTTACGAATCCGGAGGTGAATAGAAATAATAGAGGAGAAAACACAATAAAAGTAAAGTGAATGTTTCAAAAAAATAATAATTGAGTTAAACGTTTGCAACTTTTAGGATGGGATGAAGTTACATACATACATACATACATACATACATACATACAGGTGAAACTAATAAAAGCGTGTTAAAAATTAAAGAAGCTTGGTACTTAATACCAGTTGCATTTGCGCTGATTTGGACAACCCTATGCCACGAAGAAGTAAGGAAGTTATAAAAAATAAAGGAGCTTCAACTAAACATTAGTTTAAATCTAGCTGCAGCAGTAATATTGTAGTTTATTTGAAAAAACAATCGAATTTAAAGTTTGTCCCTATTATTATTTCCAACTTAAATTATACATTTCATTATTTTTATTATTATTATTATTATTTTTATTCATAAAAATTAAATTATTATACAAAAACCACCCCCCCCAGAGTCATTGAAGCATGTCCTCTCCGTGTAAGCATCAATATATGGTAATTATTATTTGGTCTTAAAATTAAATAAATGGAGAATTGCAAAATTTTGTCCCTATTATTTTTTCCAACACTGTATATACATATATTTATTTTAAAGTGCCTTATATATATATAAATATGTACATATGTAAATATATGTATGCATGTTTATTATCATACAAAATAAGCAAATGAATTTAAATTTACCCTTACATATGGATTTGTGTATATTCTTTAATATTTATTTTCTTTATTTTATATTTTAGTTTATTTAACAATTGTTTTTTGCTGTTAATAAAAAAGTTTCAACAATTTAAGGTGGAATTAGTTCATTTATTCCATTCAGCCAGCGATATTAAGGTAACTAAATAAAATTAATATTTGAATAAGGATTGTGATTTGTAGATTTGGGGCAGGCGCGCCGGCGCGGAAAAGCACGCCGGCGTCGCCGCCGCCGCCGAAATGTTTTAAATAATAAAATGTAAATATATGTACGTGTTATCCAATGTTAAAAAATAAGATGCATTTGTGTGTTCGTGTTTGTGCAAGAAGCAAGACAAAAGTTAAAACGTTTTTATTAACAACTGTTTTATTTAAATCAAAGAAAAAATTAGTTCAGCATCATATTCGGGTTCGCGAGATTGAAACGCGTCGATTGATACCCCGTTTTTTTTTAAATTGGCTAATTTTAGCCGTTGCAAATTAAACTATATCGAATGCTCACTCGAACAAAAGGAAGCGACTCTTTTGACAGTTAAAGTGACCGTTTTCGTCACTGCGTTTTATAAAATACCAAAAACGTAACATACTCACCAAAAAAACGTAACACATTCACTTCGAGTCACTTACAGTAGTCACCTAAAGAGATACAAAATACGAACACGACAATAAGAGCCTATACACACTTGCGACTCAATCGATTTGGTCGAATTGGACTGTTGTATTCACACTACTCCAACTATTTAGTCGAATCGGTGGCAGCTATTCACACTTGAGACTAAATAGTCGTGCGATTGACAATGACATAGTGTTGCCAATGTTCACATTTTACTCAGCAAATTTTACATTAGTGGTCTTCATATCTGTGGCCACAAGCAATAACCGCTTAAGTCGATTAGGAAGGTTTTAAGTTACATATACCACATTATTCTCCTTTTATAACTCTATATTTCTGTAAAACCCCCCTTGCTTATAACTTAATTCAATAAAAAGATATAAATAAAAACATGTAGGCTTAACTTACAATAGAGGTATATTAAACTTGCTATAACAGCCAAAGTAGACGTATTTACTTAATAAAATTTCTTCATCACACTTTGCTTTATTTACAAAATTTGATCGTAATATTGTGGATGGCTTACTGATTTTGCGTCCATAGTTTTTAAACGATTTTTATGATTTGTTAAGAAACGCCTTCGAATATAAAATTCAATTTATCTCGAAATCATATTTTTCGACTTAAGCGATTATTGCAAATTGCCACAGATATAAAGTGATGAAGTATTAAATTGTTAAAGTTTATCTGCATTCTTACATGAAAGCACCTTCTTGTCAGCTGTCAACTTGATTAATAAATAAAAAACAATAAAATAAACAAAAAGTGCATACATTGTTTGGCTTTGTTTCTTATTAAACTAGCAACTAGCTGTCAAGTAAATGAAAAGAGAAAAACGGAAGGAATTACGCTCATAAAGGCGAAACGAACAGAAGTACAAGAAACGGAAAAATAGTAAAAATCAGCCATTAATAATTTTCTTGAAATTTCATTTTCATTATTTCTATTTTAAAATGCGATTAATGACATTTGAAGAGAACAACAATATCAAGAAACATATGAAAACGGAAGTAAATATCCTTAGTTAGATAATTCTTGTCTATAACTACATCATTTCCAGATGGATTTTAGAAAGCGTCAACTGGATTTTAGAAAGGGGAAATTGGATCTTAGAAATGTCAATTGGATTTTAGAAAGGGGAAATTGGATTTTAGAAATATCAATTGGATTTTAGAAAGGGGAAATTAGATTTTAGAAATGTCAATTGGATTTTAGAAAGGGGAAATTAGATTTTAGAATAGCCAAATGGATTTTAGAAAGGGAAAATTGGATTTTAGAAATGTCGATTTGATTTTAGAAAAGGGAAATTGGACTTTAGAAACTGTAAATTGGATTTTCGAAAATTTATATAATTATTAATTTATACTTTCATACGCAATAAAGAATTTCTATTCGAAAAATTCTGTGTAAAATTTATTTTAAACGCACATTCTGAAATCCAATTCACGCTTTCAAAAATCCAATTTTGTTTTCTAAAATCCTTTTAACGCTTTCTAAAATCCAATTGACATATCTAAAATCCAATTTCCCCTTTCTAAAATCCAATTGACATTTCTAAAATCCAATTTCCCCTTTCTAAAATCCAGTTAACGCTTTCTAAAATCCATCTGGAAATGGTGTAGTTAATAAGAAACGAACCTTTTGTTTTTAAACATTTTGAAAATATTAATTGAAATATTCAATCTCTACAATTTACCAAAAGTGAAATAAAAGTAGTGCTGTCAGCATGGCAACTCTTTCCACTACGAATATCACTGTTGTTGTTGTAGTCGTTCGACTAAATTGTCTCAAGTGTGAATACGTAGAAGGGCGCCTTGCTGATCAAGCAGTTGTACAACTGTTTCAGTTGGAATGAAATTGGGCTGCAAATCCAACTGTTTCAGTTGTACAACTAATTGAATGTAGTGTGAATGCTTCCATACATTCCCATGCAAATCAACATTCGACTAAATCGATTGAGTCGCAAGTGTGTATAGGCTCTAAGTGAAGGGTGATAGCCCCGACACATAGCATACGTCAATCCGTCTACGTCGACGTATGTGACTGACAGCTCAGTAAAATGTCGGCATTTAAACGAACGTCGTCACACGTACGACGGATCCGTCGCCGCAACGTACCGAAGTTGCCCAAAAGTCAACTTCTGGTATACGTCAATCCGTCACTATGTCAGCTGATTGCTTTTGATTGTTAACCTTTAGCTACTCTTGAATTTAACTTTTTTTCTAATTTGCTTTTCGAGTTTTTTCTCATTTGTATAACATTCCTCCATAAAACAAAATGGTCAAGAATTATCAGGAGATGTGAAGTTACTGAAAACTGAATTTCAATAGGGCAACTTAAAAGAGAAATTACAAAATATTCTAAAGAGTTAAATTTTTGCCACCACCTCTGTAGTTAAAGGTTAATCAAACAGCTGATTTGTGTATATCCGCCAACGTTTCCTATGTGGCGACCTCTCCGTCAAGTACGTGAGCTGTCAGTCACATACGTCGACGTAGACGGATAGACGTATGCTATGTGACGGGCCTATGACTCCGGGTGACTCGTTGCGTCGCGTTGCGTTTTACAAAATAAGGCCCTTATTAAAATTTTTACCAAAAGGGTTGCCACCTGTTCAAAATTTCATTTTTACGATATAGTTTGTTTGATTTTTAAATTTCAGGTGCCATATGAAGGCGATTGAGCTAAAAATGAGTAATTCATTAAAATTTTTACGAAAAGGGTTGGGCGGCAACGGAAATTTCGCCGGCGGTAAAAATATTAGGGCCAGTTTCACCATCTCCGGTTTATTTAACCCTTCTGTTACATTTAGGTCATTTGATGACCTTTTTTTTTTTAATTTTCTCATAAATGCTAATATGAACAAAATTTTAGAATTTCCCTCAATGTATTTCTGTATTGAGGAAAATCCTTTCGCAAAAGCATAAAAGGAAGGATTTTGCATTATCAAACAAGTGGTAACATCAAGAGTTACGTGTGCGCCCCTTCAGGTCATTCAGTGACCGTCAGTGTTATTTTGTGTGCAAAAGCTGATTTTTATTAAATTCGTATAAAAATGAAAGAGTGAAAGCTTCGGTAAGTATTTTAATTCCAATATTTTATTATTTGTGATATATTTGCAGATTAATATATGTATGGTTTAGAGCCAAATCGCCTGACACAAAGCCAAATAGAGTATATCATTGATAATGATGTGGATGTTGATGAGTGTAGTGAAGTTGAGGGCGAAGACAATATAGTCGATTAGTTTGAGCCCGATGGTTCTTCTTACGAATATGCAGGAAGTGATAACGACGAATTAATTGACCTTGTATTGGAAAATGAAGGTAGTACCCACTCCCGTGTATTAATCCACAGATAGAAATATTGAGTGGTCAACGTAGCCGATTAGGCAGAACAGTGGTAGGACCACAATAGAAAATATAATTTACCGAAACAGCTCCTATAATTCTACAAAATCAGAAGTGCATACCAGTGATCTGCACAAGCAGCTTGTTTGCCCTTTCAAGCGCTTGAAATTTTTTCCAATCTCTCCCTTGCTTGGTTTGCTTTTAAACAAACAAGCAATAGCTTGTTTACAATTTTTTCAATCTGCTTAAAAGCGAAACAAGCTGATTGAAAAATTTCCAAGCAAGCTCTTGCTTGTTTGTTTAAAAGCGAAACAAGCTGATTGAAAAATTTCCAAGCAAGCTCTTGCTTGTTTGTTTAAAAGCAAACCAAGCTAGCGGTTGCTTGAAAAAAAAAATTCAATCATTTTCAAGCAAATTTCAATCAAAAGCAGCAGGCTGGAGGAGATTTTCAATCAGCGTTTATTTCGCTTTTTCAAAAGCAGATTTTTAAGAAAATCCTTCAATCATTGGATGTGAAGGAATAGGCGCACAGAAATGGAAGATGAACTCAATTCTACCAGTATTTTTCTGCAGATAATTGTAAGAAAATGAAGGACAAAGCCTTTTGTACATATTTAAGCATGCATATACCCTGCAAAAATTCCTGGTTGTTGACAAATCAGGTCTAAAAAAGGTGTATGCTGGCAGGACTGCTTCTGTTATGCACTCACTCTGTCTACTCCTAACTTTCTAATACATGACATCAACAAAAGAAAATCAGCCTTATTTCAAGCCTTACGCCAAACAAATTTGCTACCTTTATAATTTTTTGGCATTATTTCATAAGCCTTTAAATGTGCTGTTTAATTCTTAAATAAGGCTAAAATAGTTTGATGGGTATGTCCGCAAATTTTGCGACCAGCAGTTTTTATATGTAAATAGTCTTGTCGAAATGTTCAACATTCGACCCAAAAAAAAAAAGAAAATTTGTATGTATGCACATAAATGTATGTTTATGAGTACGACATTGAAATTCCCAAAGGAACTAAGAAATTATGGAAACAAATAACTAGCGGGAATGTGACAAAAATGCAAGTAGCTTAATTGTCATTAGATTCTCACCAGCTTGTAAGTGGTCAATTGAGTAATCATTCCAATGAAACTACTGCTGTATGTAGTAAGCAAATTCACTTTTGAAACATGGAATTTAAAGAAAATCTGCCATCATTGTACCTGAAAGAGTAGGCGCACAGAAATGGAAGATTAACTCAAATCTGATCTAGTATTTTTCTGCAGATAATTGTAAGAAAATAAAGGACCAAACCTTTTGTAGATATTTAAGCATACATATACCCTGCAAAAATGCTTGTTGTTGACAAATCAGGTCTAAAAAAGGAGAATGCTGGCAGCACTGCTTCTGCTATGCACTCACTCTGTCTACTCCTAACTTTCTAATACATAACATCAACAAAAGAAAATCAGCCTTATTTTAAGCTTTACGCCATACAAATTTGCTATCTTTATAATTCTGTGGCCTTATTTCGTTATTGGTGGGTATATCCGCAAATTTTGCAACCAATACTTTTTATATGTAAATGGTCTTGTCGAAACATTCAACAATCCACCCTTTTGTCTCCAAATAAAAGAAAATTTGTATGTATGCACATATGTACATATGCATGAGTGTGTTTTTATGAGTTTTTATGAGCAAAGTGGAATGTCCGGCGAACGTAAATATACCTGCAAAAAATGCGATTTCTCCGGGACGTGTCCGGGATCAATCGCAAGGGAGCATGCGACTAATACAAGTTTACATCCCTTTATATGGAGCGAATTGATCGTATTTATTCGAGCATGTCCTTTGAAGAGACTAATTGTTCAATTTGTATACCCGAACAGGTACAAATGTAGATTAATCGCTTTCATCCAAAGTAGTAAGCCAAGGCCATTTTTTATGAAAATGTCTAAAATTTATAAATTGTTATATATGTATATTAGAAGAAAGTTTATAGAATTAGCTTTTATCGTGTAGTGAAATCTTTTAAAAGAATTAAGTATTTTCTGAAAATATTTTAAGTTTTGAGAATGCATTATGCGAGTGTAAAAGACATGTGAAGAATTTTTCAAAGTTGTTAGCCAAGGCTGTTTCTTTTAAATTTCTTTAAAAATTATAAATGTTCATGCCTATTTAAATATTTTACAATAAGTTTTACTTTTGTAAAAAAATCTATTCAATAAATTAAAATTTTTTAAAATAGTCAGTATTGAGTGTATAATTGTAATTGATTTTTCCCGTTCGGTATGAAAGGGATTAATTTACATTTATACCCGCTCGGGAAAAATCGAGGCCTAATTGTGGACTCATTGTTCCCGAAAGAGATCAATCCGGGATAAATCTCTATCGGGATTATTCGCACATTTTTTTCCGGGATATGTATTTTGGTCTGTTACAAAAGTAGGTAGAATGCCATACATGTATATACATACATATGTATATTTTGGTTTTTTAACAAAGTAGGTATAGAATACAAAAAGGTTAGAATATTGACGCCTTTGCAAATAGAGGATAGGTAATTACACAAGGCCATTCATATGTACATATTTACATACAAAAATATTTTCCTTTGTTGACAAAAGGATAAAATACTGATGCGTATAGAAAACAGAATGTATATACATACATACATGTGGTATGTGCATACATACAAATTTTCTTTTTTTTTTTGGGTCGAATGTGGAACATTTCGACGACAAGACCATTTACATATAAAAACTGCTGGTCGCAAAATTTGCTGACATACCCACTAAAATATTTTAGCCTTATTTAAGAATTAAACAGCACATTTAAAGTCTTCCGAAATAAGGCCAGAAAATTATAAGGATAGCAAATTTGTATGGCGTAAGGCTTAAAATAAGGCTGATTTTCTTTTGTTGATGTTATGTATTAGAAAGTTAGGAGTAGACAGAGTGAGTGCATAGCAGAAGCAGTGCTGCCAGCATACACCTTTTTTAGACCTGATTTGTCAACAACAATCATTTTTGCAGGGTATATGTATGCTTAAATATGTACAAAAGGTTTAGTCCTTTATTTTCTTACAATTATCTGCAGAAAAATACTAGATCAGATTTGATTTAATCTTCCATTTCTGTGCGCCTACTCTTTCAGGTACAATGATGGCAGATTTTCTTTCAATTCCATGTTTCAAAAGTGAATTTGCTTATAATAATACTACATACAGCAGTAGTTTCATTGGAATGATTACTCAATTGACCACTTACAAGCTGGTGAGGATCTAATAACAATTAAGCTACTTGCATTTTTGTCACATTCCCGCTAGTTATTTGTTTCCATAATTTCTTAGTTCCTTTGGGAATTTCAATGTCGTACTCATAAACATACATTTATGTGCATACATACAAATTTTCTTTTTTTTTTTGGGTCGAATGTTGAACATTTCGACAAGACTATTTACATATAAAAACTGCTGGTCGCAAAATTTGCGGACATACCCATCAAACTATTTTAGCCTTATTTAAGAATTAAACAGCACATTTAAAGTCTTCCGAAATAAGGCCAAAAAATTATAAAGGTAGCAAATTTGTTTGGCGTAAGGCTTGAAATAAGGCTGATTTTCTTTTGTTGATGTCATGTATTAGAAAGTTAGGAGTAGACAGAGTGAGTGCATAACAGAAGCAGTCCTGCCAGCATACACCTTTTTTAGACCTGATTTGTCAACAACCAGGAATTTTTGCAGGGTATATGCATGCTTAAATATGTACAAAAGGCTTTGTCCTTCATTTTCTTACAATTATCTGCAGAAAAATACTGGTAGAATTGAGTTCATCTTCCATTTCTGTGCGCCTATTCCTTCACATCCAATGATTGAAAGATCTTATTAAATCTGCTTTTGAAAAAGCGAAATGAACGCTGATTGAAAATCTCCTCCATCCTGCTTGCTTTTGATTGAAATTTGCTTGAAAATGATTGAATTTTTTTTTTCAAGCAACCGCTAGCTGGGTTTGCTTTTAAACAAACAAGCAAGAGCTTGTTTGCTTTTAAACAAACTAAGCAGTGCTTAGATTGAAAAAATGCAAACAATCCCAAGCGCGCTTGTGATTGTTAGGTTACAAGCGGCGCTTAGATTGTTTGTTTCGTTGCTTGCTTGTACAAAACAATCTGTTTGAAAATTCAATCTGCTTGTGCAGTTCACTGGTGCATACAACTGACCAACTTGTTGAAACATATGCATACAAAAGACAAACCAATGTATGGACAAAATCGTACAGAGTTACCGTTTCCACAATTTTTGGTCTTGAACATAAAAATTAAAAATATATTAAGTATATGCATAAAAATCCGATAAATAATCAATTGAACTAATACATTTTGAAAATTTCCATTGAAATTATACTTCCATATCGATATATATGAAAAACACAGGTAAGGCCATTCCGTGACCTTAATGTCACATGCGTAAGTTTTTTTGAATGTAACAGAAGGGTTAATCGCTGGTTAGTTTGACGTAAATTGTATGGCGAGCTGTCAAATAAATTGCTTAACCGGGCAAAAATCTCTGGTTAAGTGCTTAACCGGAGATGGTGAAACCGGCCCTTGGATCCATTACTAATTTTTCCGCCACAATTGTGTGCCCGGACGGATTTTCCGACGGAAAATATCAGCTGTTCATTAACCGTTGGCCCGTCGCAATTGTGTTCTGGGCATAAAGATTGAGTAGTAGGTACTCGATACCAAAAAATATCGTTGCAAAAGAATCGAGTAAAAAGTATCGGTATCAAATGCAAAAAATATCGATTTGGTATCGTATCGTATCGAAATTCGTGTCCCTAAACGCGACATAACATGATGATGATTTCGCTAGAAACATTTTATTATTTTTTTTTTTATTATAGAAAAGCATAATTACTTATGTACATATATAATGCTAATAATCAAATTGAATTGGCAGTCGTTCAAATCTGTTCAGCGATTATTAAATTTCATTAATTTTAGTACCTACTCAATGGATTAATCCCATGTAGATACTCCTTGGATTAGAGCGCTTTCACATTACTCGGTGCGGTATCAGATCGACATTTTTTGTTTTTACCGAAAGTATACCGAAACCTTACTGACCACATGTATTTCAATTGGCACTTTCACATTAGTGTTGCATACATGAAATCGGAGCGGATTAATTTCGGTATACCGCAACGCGGTAAGACCGGTCAGTAAAATTTGAGGAATTACTGCATACATTTTTGCGGCGTAATAAAAGAAGAAGAACAAAGTCAGTAAAAAACTAGTTTCGGTTATAAATGTACCAAGTTATAATGTCTTCGTCTTCGCTAGAAGACATTATTGTTATTATTGAGTGATTTGTTGAGTTAAAAATTTTGTTTTGCAAATTTCGATGTTTGTTTTCCTATTTTCTGCCGATTACGCACCGAAAGTATTCCCACAAGTGTGAAAAACACAGCAACGCGGAATCGTTTCGGTAAGCTGAAAATACCGAGCAAAAAATGTCGATCCGATGTCGTACCGAGTAATGTGAAAAGGCCCTTACTCGGGTGTCATGCGGAAATCGGATTATGTGATCCCTGCCTGAGACATCGCCACGTTAAATGGACCATATTTTTTATGTGAAATGTGGCAGGTTGAGGAGTCCATAGCGAGTACTCTATACTCGCCTAGTCCCATCGTAACCGCTCGCTCTATGCTTTTTATTTGTATGGAGTAGTGACAATCGGTGAGTGTACGTATACATTCTCTGCTCATGGGGCTACTTTGCCGTGGGAGAGAATCGAACATGCGCTCACGCAGTAAATGACTACCTGTGTAACCTAAATCAAACGCAAGTCGTCAATTTAACGCACGCACGCAAATTTTTCATATGCGTTGAACCGAAATTGACTTGCGTGCGTGTTCAGATAAAGAAATAGAAAAATACAGAAAATCAGAGAAAATCTTGTTATTTTGTGGAATATGTACCTAACAGACACGATATCAAAAGCAAGTGTCAATTTTTTTTGCAAACAATCACCCACAATGCTTAATTTCAACTGTCACGCAAAACAAAAATTGGGCGTCTAGTTTGCTTTTTACGCACGCCGTTCAATTTCGGTTACTCCCATACAAGTTGTATGGGCATGAGAAATTTTTGACAGTAAATTGACGGCGTGCGTTTGATTTAGGTTACACAGTACAGCTTTAACCACTGAAAGTGCAGACATTGGTAACTTATATGTAACCTTATAAAACAGCTGATTCAACCAACCTGTAACCTGTGTAACCTAATACAAACGCACGCCGTCAATTTACTGTCAAAAATTTCTCATGCCCATACAACTTGTATGGGAGTAACCGAAATTGAACGGCGTGCGTAAAAAGCAAGCTAGACGCCCAATTTTTGTTTTGCGTGACAGTTGGAATTAAGCATTGTGGGTGATTGTTTGCAAAAAAAATTGACACTTGCTTTTGATATCGTGTGTGTTAGATACATATTCCACAAAATAACAAGATTTTCTCTGATTTTCTATATTTTTCTATTTCTTTATCTGTACACGCACGCAAGTCAATTTCGGTTAAACGCATATAAAAAATTTGCGTGCGTGCGTTAATTGACGACTTGCGTTTGTATTAGGTTACACAGTTACGACAAGCTGTGTTACTAGTCATTGGTGCCTTATCGTAATTCTATAGCTGTATCGTTAACTTACAGACCAATTGGATTTTGGTTAGCAACCCTAAATCCGTAAACAGCTGACACTTGTGAAAGCAGATATAGGAAGGTAGGCACATAGGCGAATTAAGAAACTTCTTTTTTTATTTACAAAGGTAGATTATAATATGAAAATCAAAGCGAATTCACATCATGCCCAATAGTAATGGGCGAGTCCCAAGCGAATTCAGATTTTAACAAGGAGAAATATTATTTTGACATTACAATCTACCAATTACAACAACAAAATACATGGGAAATTTCTGAATTCGCCTATGCGCCTACCTTCCAAGATCTGCCTCGACAAGTGTCAGCTGTTTACAGATTTACGGCACCACTAACAGCTCACATGCATAGCGATAAAGTTACAATAAGGTTAACGATACTGAAATATTTATAAGTCACCAATGTCTGAACCTTGAGCCATTGCCTGCATTCTACGAATGGGCAAATTGGAAAAATATATCGATATATATTATATCGATATTTAAGAAAACATCGATTTATGCCGTGGAACATCGATATATCAATATATCGAAAGGGTAGGCTTTCCATTAAGGAAGCACGACTCGCGAAAACCCACTTTTTCACGGGGTTAGAGGTGCTCTCACAGATCTAAAAACTGAAATCCAAACTTGCGACAGGCTTATAGTTTACTAGATATTTGTTGTTAAAGTTGGATGGGTCTATAAATATTCCACGAATCTTGAGCCATAAACATCCCTGCAAGAAACCACTGATGGAAACACCAATACATTTCTAACACCACCAATACACCTGCAAAAACACTTCCAAACATTTGATCACGATCCAATAATAAAGGGAAAGGCTATTTTGTTTTTGTAATAGTAAGCTGTCAAATTATCTTTGTCTTTTGTTTTGATTTTGCCCTCTTGCACGTGTTATTCCTGGAAATAGCTTGTGTGTTCGCTTGTATGTTCGCTGACGTTTTTTCTGTTTTTGACAGTTTTATCTACGGCCGTTCAACGGTAATCGCCTATTCTCTTTTGGCTGATACGACCATTATTATTGGATCATGCATTTGATCAATCATGTGTGTGACATTATTGATGTATATCTTATGTGTATCAGCACTTCCTAACATTTGATCAATCTGCTGAGTTACACTAGTGATGTGTATCTGATGTGTATCAGTACTTCCTGACATCTGATCTATCATCCGTATAGCACTGCTGACATACATTTTTTTCTCCAAAATATCGCAGTAAAGGGAAGAAGCTAGCGGCAAAATTCTGCAGGTGTCACAAAGGAAAGTCACGTGGTGCTTTAAATTGTTAAATTTATCTTTTTATCGGTAAAGAATTATATTCAAAATGAGTAAACGGCATTTAAAAAATTGCCTTTTCTCGAAAAAAAAAGTTTTAAGGAAATAAAATTAAAATTGAATGAATTTGGAACTGCGGAATGTGTGGCCGCGGAGAAGAGGAAACGTGAAAGTGCCAGTGGTAGCCAGGATTGTGTTTCCAAGGAAAACTCCGCAGAGGAAGGTGGAAATGTTGGCCCGGAAGATTTGTATTTTAGGAAAAACTACATATGTCAAGAAAAATGTTTGTTGTACTAGTTATACGTTGTACATATCGACGGTTGAGAGGAAGATCACCCTTCTTTAGAACCTGTTTCAAAGATGCCCTAGATGTCTCAGAATTGGCTTCAATAACTTTCTATTTCGGAATTTGCTTCAATAATGCCCTATTTAAGAATTTGTTCCGAAATATTTGTTACTGAAACAAATTCTGAAATTAGGCGTTATTGAAGAAATTTCTGAAATAGGGCATTTTTGAAACATTTCTTGAAATAGGATGATCTTTCACTCAGCCGCCCTTATTTTTATTTAATAAGTTTAAAGCTTTTATTTATTTACTTTTGTGCAATGAATGCATTTTTAATTTTCTTTATTAGTTGTACTTAGTACATTTAATGTTATATAAATATATACATGTATATATAAATGAATTAAATTTGTTGTTCCTTTATAGAAAAAACAATCTTTTATTTCACATCAGGCAAAAATTGTTTACATCAAGCTGGATCCATTTATAAATCAGGAGTGTTTGCTCAGCCTTGATCTCTATATATAACAGATCTGATATTATTTACATCAGGCAGGACCAATTGTGGCATCAGTCTTTATTTCTACTTTCGCTCATGTCTGATTACATGTTATATCAGGTCTGAGATTATTTACATCAGGCCGGACTTATTTTTACCTCAATCCTATATTTGTTTATTCGCTCATCCCTGATTGAAAATTTTGCAAGCCCTTATTTTGTTTACATCACTCGAGTTTTACAATTGTCAGGTATGATCACACACCGACACAAGGGTTTCCATCAGGATTTACATGTCTCCCGTAGAAATCTGATGAAGATTTTGTTCTGCGCACTGATCGAAACATCACTCTGCATTATCGAACAGATGATTGCTCAAATGATCGGAAGTGTTCTTGCAGGGATAAGAATCATTAAGCATTGCTTGGAGAAGAAAGTAATGGAAACTCAACTCTTCTGTTGAATACAAAGCTAATCAAAAATGTATGAAAAATATCGAATTTGTAACGAATTGGCAAAAAATTATAATGTTTTTAATTATAAATTTTATAATTATCGATGCACGGTAATTCAAAATATCGTCGATATTATCGGCTGTACTATTTTAAAAATATCGATATATTGATATATCGATATATATCGCCCAACCCTACTGCATTCAACAGTTGATAGAAATTTTCCCTAGTTGCTTTCCTACTATATGTTAGCCATGGGTAATGGCGCAATTTTTTTGGCGCTGATACAATAACTCCAGCGCCACTCGTGGCGCCAACTCACGGTACTGGCGCAATAACACCTTTAGCGCAATTTTCATGGAATAATCGATAAATAACATTTTTTCGCTTGTTACTCTTCACCATCCCTGTTTTATTTCTTTTGGTGCAATTCTGCTTACATATACGAGGGCACAATTAATTTAAATTTTCATAATAATTTAAGGCGGCCAACTTTATGATGCATCAATGCGGGACACCTTTAATAGGGTTGCCAGATACCTTTCCCGAAAAAATAAGTACATTGCCTTCCAAAAAAAAAAAAAAAAAAACAATATATGCGGAGAAAATCATTTTTATTACTGGCATTTTGTTTTTGTTTCCGTATCGCTAACTGCCAATCATGTTTCTATGACATTTAACGTTCGCGTTGCTTCCTCCTTCCTTGTTATTTCATGGTTATGCCGTGGTTATGCTCACGAGCAAAATACCGATGAAATTCGGACACATTTTCGTCATCGGTGAGAGGTGGCTACGCTTAAATCGTTGATTAGAGCGCACATACACAACATAAAGGCCGTCGGAAACTTACAATCTGGATTGACAGTTTCAGTGTTTTTTTTAAGTGAGAGCGCTTTCACATTACTCGGTGCGGTATCGGATCGACATTTTAGGTTTTTACCGAAAGTATACCGAAACCTTACCGGCCACATGTATTTCAATTGGCACTTTCACATTAGTGTTGCAAACATGAAATCGGAGCGGATTAATTTCGGTATACCGCAACGTGGTAAGACCGGCCAGTCAAATTTGAGTACAATACGTCAGTACGTCTGGCAACCCTAACCTCTATTCACAACAAGACTGAGGATTTCTTGGTGGTATAATTGGGTGAGTTTCTAAGACAGAGCTGTTGTGCAACTGCTGAGTGTTTGTCTTAGAAACGCACTGTTGAGTAGTTTCGCTCAGCTCAACAGTTGGCAACTTTTCGCCATTTTTTCCATCACAAATTTTCTTCGCTACTTGTGCTCAACATGTTGTGCAAAGCCAAACAGCTGATAAATTCATCAAGCCGTTTCTAAGACGTAGTTGTTTAACTCAACTGCTACACAACTGTTGAGCTCAACAGTTGCGGAGCAGCTTTGTCTTAGAAACTCACCCATTGATTTAGAAACAAACAACACTACTATTGAATTAATATTTATTTTTAAAGTCATATTTCTCACATGAGTGACATTTTTTACTAGTTCTGGGTTTTGGCTTAGAATGTCCAAAAAGTTTTCACAGCTGCCCATATTAAATTTTATAATTAGCATTGCACGTAATGTTTCTACTTTTATTGACGACTTTTCGGATGTCCATAAGCTATTCATTAAGGAAAATACTCGTTCCGTAAGAGCGTTTGTTCCTGGAAAACAAAGAAGGTACTGGATGATGGCTAGGCAATTCTGGAATGGTATTCCGCTGTTTTGAAATTTTTGAAGACCTCTATCCATCGTTGTTCTGCACTGCTCTTCATCTCCTCCTATTTCTTTAAGACTTCGTTATTCACATAATTTGCCACGTAACTTACTTCGTCGAACAAACTATCTTCTTTTAAAGTCATAGCAGCTGTAGGAATCTGCACCAATAACTGTTGGTATATCTGCTGTACATCAGCCCATTTCAGATTTTGTTTTAATTGAATCCAAGTAAAAGTTTTAAATTCGTTGTATTCATTGGCGTAGTAACGGGGGGGGTTTTGGGGACAAAACCCCCCCCGAAAGATCAGTTTTGACCATAAAACCATCTTTAACTAAGAGATGCTTTATTAGCATACATTTCTTTTTCAGGAAAAAATCAATGAGAATAGTAATTTTTCGAAATTGGTAATTCGAAATTTAGCGCTTTTTCACGAAGTATTATTTATAATTCTAGCGTTTGTTGAGCCGTAGGAAAGTGCAAGAACCGCAGGAATTTTACCACAATTTAAATTCTTTGTACTTATATTCGCTCTTTTGTGGTAAAATTCCTACGGTTCCTGCACTTTCCTACGGCTCAACAAACGCTACAATTATTATACGGTATTGCTGTTATTGACATGCTAATAACAGAAAAGTAACGCCAATTATTCAAATTTCAAGTTTTCTTTCAATTACTTATCATCTTAGTCAAATAATATTAGTATAAACTACAATGGGAATTAGCACAATAGATCTCATTGGAGGTCGCGGTGCAGTATTGCCCTATAATAATAATACAATGGGAATAAATATGCAATGTATAAGAGTATCTGAACTTGAGATTTTACTTAATGTCTGTCAAAATGGAATATTAAAAAACTAAATTATATAAGAAAATTTTTATTTATAACCGTAGCACATAGGTAGATTTTCAAGTTTTATGCGGCCAAAAATATTTTATTGTGTACATCTATTCGAAATTGCTTGTTTAATGCAAAATTTTAATAATTTGTGTTAAAAGTCGATTTTATTGAAAAATATATACAGTGACTCAACAAAAAAATCATACGCCAGAGTTTTTAAATTTATTTCAAACAGTTCTGTCGAAAATTTTACTCTCTTATTTTCGTTTAAAAATGTAAACAATTTTTCAATAAAAATCGCCTTAAGCAGGATTTCTAAGCTTATGGAAAAATCCGAAAAATCGTAGAAATTTCTAAAAGTGGATTAAAAATTTCAAAGCGCGGCCAGAATTTATAGAAGATTTTGAGGAGATTTCTAAGTGTACTGTTATGTAGCCAACCAATTTTAGTGTAAAAAATGCTATTCTCAATGCTGTAAAATTTTCCGTCGATTTTAGTAATTTTTTTCTGTAGGGTGTTTGCGTTATATGTACGTGAGACCGTTCCAATTAAAATTTCCGAAAAGCCAATGAAATTTTTCAAAAAGTTGAATGTTGCATATTATTATATTACAATTGAATGAGCAAAATTGCATACTCAAAAATCTTCTAAAAAATGTAGCTTTATAATTCTTAGCCCCTTTTTATGAATAGTACTTCCTTAACTTTGAAAAATTGGAAATACTAAAAATACTGCCTAAAAAGTTAACAATAATCGCTGCTAAATATCTGGGTTACTTTCGAGCATCACCTACATTAACCAAGATATGCGTTAGAAATATAAACATTAAAATTAAATATAAAGCACAAAAAGAAAATTATTGTAGGTACATATGAAAAACCCTGTATCTAGTAGTGAAGTGCGGCTTTGTGCGACGCAATTTTTTGTCGGCAAAATACTAATTGTACTAGATATCACGTCCGAGGGTTAATTTGACTGAGTCTGAAAGAGCAACATAACAAAATCAATTTTTAACATGAAAAAGAGTGATAATTTTTTTTTAAATATCCCAACTTTAAAAGCTTAAAACTATAAACTTAGAATTATTGGAAACCAAGGATATTATTGAAAAGTGTTAATAATTACTTGAAGCTTTAGGATTCATCACGATTACTTAAATGAAATGCTTTAAATAATAAATATTCAAGTTGAAACTAGCACTTAAAAATATGTAAGAAAAAAAACAAAAAAATTTACTTCAGATATGCTAAGTTTCGACCATCTGGGGCAAGTGCAGAGTATGAGGTCGGGAAAAAAGTGATGAATTATGTTCCCCATTCTATTTCCCCATTCTATTTCCAATGCGCGTAGATTTCCAGAAGAGAATATGAGACTTACTTTTGAAGTATAGTTAAAGGCCCTTGGCAACTGACAATCTGGCATGTCAAGCAGTGTGTATGTGTGAGTTTTTTATGTGTGTTAGTGCAATCGGCAGTCGTCGTGCTACACGTTCTTGTTGTCGGGCTCGCGTTGATAATCAAATCTTTTAGATATTTGCGTCAATCACCCGACACTCACACATATGTATACACTGCTTAACATTCCAGATTTTAAGTGGCCAAGAGCCTCAAGAGTTTGATATATGTATAATAAGCGATATTTGTGTACTAAAATGTTAAATTATAGTCTGAAAAAAATTTTTTTTCATTTCGAATTTTTTTTTTTTTTTTTTTTGTCTCTCCTACAAAGTTTTAAAAAAGGACTTACACAATTTGCATTCTAAGCTAGCGATTTTTATCATTTGTAAAAAAAAATGTAGTTTTTTTGGTAATTTTAATTTTGGTAAATTTTATACATTGGCTGTGACCCCCCCCGAAAAATTCTCTTACTACGCCACTGGTTGTATTGATGTATGTATATAAGCCATGTTTTTATTCAAGCGCATATACATCTGCGCTTAAATTTTGTATGGACAACTAAGCGCGGATAGAGATGTGCGCTTAGAAATTCATACAAAATTTAAGCGCAGATGTATATACGCTTAAATAAAAACAGGGCTTTTTGCAGCTACTGGATGCAGTTGTGATAAAAGTTACGAACATGCCCCATAAAATAATCTCTGTTGATATGGCCATCCTCCACAATTTTTGTTAACTCATTTCTTACGGTCAGAGGAATATAATCATTTTCTAAGCGGTTTGTGAATTCGTTTTGTGGAACACTTGCGAGCGAGACGAGGATTGCGGGACATGCGGGACGTCTTAGACGATTTGCGGGACTATTTTATTAAATATTGCAATGCGGGATTACATCGGTCAATGCGGGACCGTCCCGCAGAATGCGGGACGGTTGGCCGCCTTATAATAATTTGGAAACATATTCCGTATATTTGTGAAAATATGCTGGAAATTAGAGTCACATAGATCACTATCAAGCATACATAATTGTGACGGTGTCATACATATACATATACTATGGTGCTGTTATTGGCGTTGTGGTTGCGGAATTTTACACTAGCGCTATATTGGTGCTGGTGTTAGCGCACGAAATTGAGTCGGTTTTATATTACAAAATTGAGTTGGCGCAATATTGAGTGCTGTTATTGGCGTTGTGGTTGCGGAATTTTACACTAGCGCTATATTGGTGCTGGTGTTAGCGCACGAAATTGAGTCGGTTTTATATTACAAAATTGAGTTGGCGCTATATTGAGTTGGCGCATTTCCCAAATCGGAGTTAGCGCAATAACGCCAGGGTTGGTGTTAGCGCAATTGCGCCGCGCAGCGCAGTGTTACCCATGCCTACTATATGTAATTCGTTTCAAACTTATGCACATACATACATATGTAAATATTATAGTATGATTAAACACAAGCAGCGAATAAAGTGTGGGGACGTTCAGAAGAACAATTTTTATACTAAGCTGTACTAGTACACAGAGTATTTTAGTTTTAATCACATAACGGTGGATTGTAACAGAATGAAATAATCGAGATAGATACATATGAATATATAAAAATGATCAGGGTGAAATCGATTGAGCCATGTCCGTCCGTCTGTAAACACTCTAACTCGCGCAAAAATTGAGAGATTTTGATGAAATTTGAAATGCAAGTTCGTATCGACACTGGGACGGTTGGTATTGAAAATGGGCGAAATCGGACCATGACCACGCCCACTTTTCCTATATAGAAAAAATCGGAAATTTGGTATCTCAGTCACTAATAAAGCTAGAGCTATGAAATTTTTTACCCACGTGTTGAGCTCAGGCCCCTATGAAGAAATTTGATGAAATTTTGGAAAATGGGGGGTGCCACGCCCACTTATTAAGGGTCAATCACGTCCTTTTGTCATTTCAAGAAATTCTTAAGTGGTCCAACTAGCATAGACTACCAAAGACCAGTATGATCTTACACCAGATGAGTGGATGGAATTGGTTAAAAATTGTAGAAAGCATGCTCCTTTTGATGTTAATAATATGGTGGGGAAATTTATGTCTTGACGAACGACGGCCAATGCTCAGGGACTACCAGAGTATAGTAGACGACGGTGGAGAAATTTCCCAAATGCGAAAGGCAAAATTTGTCAAGGGTGAATCTGTGATGCAGTTTAATGATGATTATTGTGAAACATATAAATCCGTCGATATAAAGAAATCTAGCGTGAACCTACATGATTTCATAGAGTTCTTGCATAATTTTACACCAGATCAGGGCAGCGACATACGCCTTTTGAAATTAAAAAAAATGCAGGACATAAAAAAATGTTGAAATTTGTACCACCGATTCATCACCCCTTTTACCTGTCTCTTCACATGTAAACCGCAGAGATAAAACAGAAAACAAGCCAGATTTTCTACCAGCCCGCCGTGGAGAAAACTAGGTTACTGTTACTTTTCATGCAGAGGTGATCATTTACGAACATGTGTATGTTATTTTTGTAATTAAAGTACTTCCTTTCACATATTTTTTACTTCATTCATATAATTTTCAATTTGTAGTTCAAAGTTCCTTAAAAATTGAAAATTCTAAAGTGGTCTATGTAACAAGTTTTCTTGTTATATATAAATATTATATAAAAAAAGTTTCTATAATAATTTTTTTTTAGTGCAGAATGTTAAGTTAACTATTAAGCTAACATCATAATTTACAATATTCACTTAACATACATCAACAATCGCACACCGCACTAAAACGCGTTTCATCTGTTTTCTCCAATTTTGTATTTTGTTCGATAGACCAGTTTAGTTCTACGCTAGCCCTGTATTTTCAATCAAATAAATAGCTTTCATATGCAGTTTAAATCTTTAAAATATTTTAGAATATCTCCATTAGTTTAAAAGTTATGATTTTTGCAAGGAAACACTCAAAAGGCACCATAGTTATCTTACCTGACCTTTACCAAAATTTTAAGATTTTTTTAGATAAATTTCAATCCGACTGATAATTCAAAAGATATGTACATTTGAAATTTTTACTCTCATGGCAGGTGTCACGCCTACTTTTCGAAATATAATTTTTTTATCAGATTATTCGCAGAAGTTGTAGAGAGGCTTCATTGCCAAATTTTAATGTAATGCGACTGATAAGTCGTACATTTAAAATTTTTACGCCCATGGTAGTTGCCACGACAGTTTTCCAAACGAAATATTTTTATCGCATTATGCGATGCCAAATTTCATGTAATCCGACTGGTAAATTAAAATATATCGTCGCTGCGCCAACAAATTCAGTTATATGTTTTTTTCGATTTTTTTTTATTACATATGTATTTATTTAGCGCTATCCGCTAGCCACATTTCTGCATTTCCCGTTTTCTGATATCCTTCTTTGGTTAGAAGTTATCAAACACAGCTATATGCTCTCAGTAGTAGAAATGCTCTGTAAAATCAGTTATACATCTATTTTCGTATAATTGTTTTTTGATTTCAGGTTATTTTTGTGTAAAAAAATTATTTAAAAAAAGCGTATGTGACCAATTTTTAAAATAGGAGGGCCACTGGTCAATTAAATAATGCATTTCCAAGCTATCGCTAATTGCATCGGACCCTAGCGAAGAATTGTATACACATCTTTCACGATTTCTTACCCCCACTAGCAAATTTTAAAAATTTTTGTAAAAAGAGCTATGTGCTGTAAAACGGCGCAAATGCTTCATGCGAAGTGGTTGGTCAAAAAAAGTAAAAAAAAAAATTGCACAAGTCTATTACATATGTGTAGTATCATTAGTTAACAATTCAAACTAGAAAAAATATTCTCTAGGATCACCAGAAAACGGTTTTTTGCTCTCCTGAAAAGTTGCTGAAAAACGTATAGCTCTTTTTGTTGGCGCAGTGACGATATGTACATTTCGAAAAATTAGTTTTTGCGGGATTAATTAGCACTATATTTAGCAACAAGTCCGATTTCAGTATCTCGCTAAGTTGACACGGACATACTTGGGTACAAAAAGTTAAAAATATGTTGAACGAAAAATAATTTTTGCGCAATTAATTAGACTAATTTAGCCACAAGTCCGATTCCGACATCTCAAAATTTCAATAGGGTGCTTCGCTAAGTTGACACCCATTATACATATGTATACATCTTGCTTCAGTCATCATCTGGAACATTTGTGGTCAATTGAGTACCATGTGACTTCTTGTGCCCACAAAGGCCGGCCGCTTGTGCAAAACGTTTCCCACATAATTTGCAAACGTATCGTTTTTCATCGGTATGAATGAGTTTGTGTTGCTGCAAGTGTTTTTTGCTTTTAAATCCTTTATCACATATTTCGCATATATTTTCACGAACATTTAAATGAGTAAACTTATGCTCCCGTAACGTTGAAGCTGTTAAAAACGTTTTCATACACAAAACACAATTATAACGCCTTTGCTTCTTATGCCGCACTAAAGTGTGTTCCAGCAATTGAGATGACGTTCCAGTTGCGTGACCACAAATAAAACAAATGAAAGGTTTCTCTCCGGTATGTGTGCGCATATGACTTTTTAATTCCGTGCTAGTTGCACAAGGCTTATCGCATATTTTGCATTTATAGATGTAATCATGCGCGTGGCGTCGCAAATGTACGGTTAAATTGGTACCTAATTGAAATCCACGTCTACATATATGACATTTAAAAGGCAGGGAACCATCATGAGATGATATATGCACTTTAAGCTTGCCCAAGGCAGGATATAATTCACCACAAATTGCACACTCAAACGGCGGTACATCCACTTCGAGATATTCGATAGCATCATAATATGAACAAAATGCTATATAATCAATTTTTTGCTTTTTTTGTTTGCATTTCTTTATGTAGCTGCAAATTTTCCGTATGCGCAATATTTCTTTCTCGAAATCATATTGTGCTATATTCAATCCTCTTTCGCCATTGAATTCCTCATGCAGAGCTTGAAAGGCTTCATCGCGCCTATTTTTGAAGCGATAAGCAATATCTTTCTCATCCCACAGGCAAGTATATTTTTTATACATTCCAGCCAAAATTATACATTCATCATCAGTCAAAATAGAGTCTGTTATTTTGAATTTTGTCGCAATTGGTTTTGATTTGTTCTGCAAAAAAATGAGTTATTTTAAATTATACGGAGCAGTCATGGGATTAAAAAAATAGAGAGCTCGGTTATTTTAACAATAAATTTAAATTTACAAAATAGCACTATGTATTTATCAAGGATGGGCATTATTCAAAATTTGAATAATTCAATAACGATAAAATAAGAATAAATTTATTCTTCCTTCATAAATTCTGAATAAAAAATAAATTTATTCATTCTGATAATCTTGAATATTATTCACGTTATTCAATTATTCTTGCTAGCCACTAGGGCTTCGACTAACCGAGTAATGTAGCAAATCGAATTTCAAAAATCGGATATTCATTGAAAATTTTTAGACAAATAACACCACCCGAAAAATTATCAAAAATTTCCAAATTTCCATTTGATACATGATTCCTACGTAGAAATTTCTGCTGATTTCAAATATGTAGAAGAGAACAGTTTTCGAGATATTTTGAAATTTCAGTTTTTGAGCAAGGATAAAGAAGTCGAATTTTATGTTATTTCATTTGATTTTTAGAGGATGAACTACCATTTCCATCATAGTAAAGCGAAAAGTTAAAATCGACGATAAAGTGACGGAGTTACATATGTCGCACAAAAATTGTTTATGCAAAATTTTATTTTTTTTTCGATATTCATCGTATTTTTGTAATTTTTTTCACGAAATATTATATATCCTCCTGCTTTCACACTTTGAGTCAATAGCCTATTTTTGAGTGAACATTTTGATACTTTCCAGAATATAATCAGTAGAAAAATAACAATGTTATGTGATTTAGTGAACAAATCTATATTTATTTTTAATTGAACTTCGGGATCTTGCAAATGTAAAACACTGTAAAAATAACAGTAATTTTGCGTTTTTTGGGTATCACTTCATTCAAAAATATTTTTCGCTAAAGTTACAAAAGCGATAACCGCTAACAGTACCCCGTCCGAAAGCTAATCAAAATACGCTTCTAACTAAAACAACTCTTAATAATAATAATACAATGGCTCTATTATAACTCTGACGAGTTTTGTGGCCGAGCTTCTCCCCCGATTCGAGGTGTGCTCCTTTTTGTTTTTTTTTCCTACTAATTGGGTGGACCTACAGTTTTCTTATGCCGGCTCCGAACGGCGAATGCATTTTTTGTGAGAAGTTTTTTCATGGCAGAAATATAGTTGCAAACACTTTAGGCGTAATATTACCAAGACCCCATTAATACTTTATTTTTAGCAATTTTTTCAGGTGAAACGAAAAGGATATCTTATAGTCGAAAAACTTGGTTAGGTGGCCCAACTGTGTGAAAACCAGTTCATAGCTCAAAAGAATATTAGGGCGACATATAGGGCTTCCAAATACTAAAATAATGACATCAATTTTAGAAATACGATGTCACATACATGTTACAATGAAAAAAAAAAAAAAATATTTCCGCGATATTTCGCGGGATCAAAAAAACATTTTTTTTTTCTCGAAACCCTTTCAACAAAAGTCAAATTTAGGTACGGACTTTTACAACGGCGAGCATTTGAAATACCCCAAATAGCGTTGCTTTGCTTAATAGTCCGGTTAGTCGAGAACGTGTGGTCCGCCCGCGGACGCGAACGCCCGTATGCAATTTTTGGGATTTTTTGAGCCCGTAAGGCAACGGAGAAATCAGCTGTTTTACTTAAACATATTTACATACATACATGATTTGTTTTCATTTTGTCAGAGTTGCCATTGGCCGTTTCTGTACAAATAAAAACTTATTAATCTCCCAATATATTTCCATCACACCTTGGTGATAGTTATCACGGGCTAAAACATAAAATAACAAAAAACACAGTCAGAACATTAAATTTACAAAATTGAAAATCCATAAAAAAAACTTATATTGGGAAGCAACAAGATTCTCACAAAAATGTGTTTTAATTAAGACCTAAAGCCTGAAAAAATTAGTTTAA
Organism: Urophora cardui; assembly: GCA_960531455.1. NCBI lineage: Eukaryota > Metazoa > Arthropoda > Insecta > Diptera > Tephritidae > Urophora > Urophora cardui. Next base: position 37,314,600 of record OY482671.1, read on the forward strand.
TTTAATCGTTTTAGGAGATAAATTTCTGAGTTTCTGTAACTCATATCTTTTCTAGTATAAATAGGTGGTGACAAAGTGTGGATCGTATTAATGCGACGTCACTTTAATTGACACTATCCCCGATTTTGTTACAGAAACTCAGATCTATTGTGGCAATTTATAACTATTTAAGCCTAATACTGAGTTCACCGCCGTGAAATTTCGCCAGCAACATGCATTTATTTTGCCGTGAAATGTTTCAGGAAAAATTTTTTGTCAAATGAGAATAAATGCAAAAAGGAAAACTGAGCAAATGTAAAAAGAAAAAATTTGGAGCATCGCCTCAGAACCAACTTTCAAATTTTGGCCAACAAAAAAATTTGTATACAAAATATAAATTTCAATTTCAACAAATGTCACTTTTCACTCGAAAATAAATGGCATTGTATATTTAAATTGGCGTGAAAAAATGTTGCTGACATGATGTTGCTAGCATGTTGCGCCACGTTTTCACGGCAGGAACTCAGTACAACTTTGTCGTCAAATATCTGTGAAATTTCACACATGTTTCACAGCTAGTTTTTTTGTATTGCACAAGAAGAGTTATCAATTAAGAAAATACAGCCACTATATGTGGATAAATACAATTTTTGCTTTAATTTTCAGTAATATCTTCTGTTATTATCTTGGTATTAATTTATTTATTAATTTATATCTATACACACATATATATTTACATTTTGTTTGGGATTTAAAAATAATTTATAAAAGTTGTCTTTCCTTTCTTTTTAAAAATTAACAGCCTTATTCATAAAAACATATCAAAGGTTTATAAATAGTTTATCAATCAAATAAGCAAAAACATTATTCATAAACAATTTATAAATTTAAAATGCTCTTAAAAATCAGGTAAAATGGAAACGAATTTATAACAAGTTTTGCCCTTGTATAAGCTGTTTATAAAACAATTATTTCAAAAAATAAAGAAAAATTTCAAATTCAAAAAAAAAAAACCCGAAACGCCCAGTATTGGTCAGCTGGAAATGAGCACATATTTCCTACTGAATATTCAGTAGAGATGGCCACTGTGGTGCAGTGGGAAGAATGCTCGCCTGCCATACCAGAGGTCTCGGGTTCTAACCCCGGTCCGGACAAACACCAACAAATTTTTGTAATTAATTAAAATCCAATTATTGGGTTTTTAGAAATAACGGTCACCTCTCGGCATTGGGCGGAATACCCTCCGAGTGTATTTCTGCCATGAAAAAGCTTCTCACAAAAAATACGTTCGCCGTTCGGAGCCGGCATAAAACTGTAGATCCACCCAATTAGTAGGAAAACCAAAAGTTACGGAGCACACCATGAATTACGAGAGAAGCTCGGCCATAAAACTCGTCAGTGTTATAAACGTGCCAGTGCAATATTATAGCCGATTTCGATTCACAAATTGTAAATCGAAAGGGGCAATTATTTTATTATTCAGTAGAGATGTAGTTACAAAAACTGAGCTTTCCCTTTCGACCTAAAAACTGCCGAAAGAGAAGGGAGAGTTTCTGTATGAAAAAAGGCCCGAAGGCACAGGGAGAAATTCCATAGGAAAAAGCTAGTACATTGAGCTTTCAGGGAAAAATTCAATAGCACTGATGCCTTCACTGCGTATTCAGTGAATTTTCAGGCAATGGCTTTTGAATCTAGTTTCAAGGTATTTTTCATACTGAATATTCTACTGAATATGCAACTCCTTACCTCGAATACTACTTAGATCTTGCAATAAACATGACTCGGGGCACCTTTCGCAAGGAAAAAAAGGTATCGTGTAAGGACTGGCGCATTCTTGTTTTATCAAGGACAGCGTAAAGGAATAGTTAATTTAGTAAAAGCTTATATCTCAATGGATAAACGAGGTTTAGGGACTTCAGTGATATTGCAGATGCTAGTGGCTTTGCGATGTTGGGGTCGAAAAGAAGTGATATATGTGTGTCATTAAAATTCATTTGAATTGCTAAGTATCTATGTTTGCATGTATTCTATAATCCGAACAGATTCAAGACGACACAGGTGATCCCCACGGGCTAAGTCAGACTACAGTATGCCGTATTTGTATTTTCGGCCGTCCAATTATATTATGTACTTGTACTTGTCTTTCACTAATAAACGCACTACCTTAGTATTTATTTTCAGCGAAAAAGGTTGTATAGTGTACACTGCTCGCGAATCTTCGAGGAATTGCGTAAACACATTCCAAGTAGGCAAGATTATTTTCTCTACTTGTAGCGTGGCGCGAACTTAGTGTACACTATTTGATCCAACAGAACAAATACAAATGGTATTTATACTCCAAATGAAGAGTAGAGGATTTATTCGTAGCGGCATTTGAAGTGTGCTGTGAGTATTGTACAATGCAAAGTGTATTTGCAAATATAGAAGAGGCAAATCGTACTCCGCAGAGGTTTAAATTGTATGAGGGTAGCGGTGGCACTTGCTAAGCAAGCCCAGTTGTCTCCTCTACTCGCCTTTTCTTCTGCATTACCCTTTTATTTTCCGCATTCGTTTTTGTTTTTCAAATTTGAAGCCATTTCTTTACATATTTGTTTATTTTAAAATTGTCATTTTATGTCAGGTTGACATTTTTTTTAACCAACATTGCCACATTTATTTTGATTTTGGACAGCAAAAAACTTATAAATCAATGATAGTAATAAAACCTTTATAAATCGTTTATGAATAATGTGCATTATAACGGCTTTATAAAGTTAAAAAGAGTTTTTACTATTGAGCGTTTATAATGTGTTATAGGATTTTTTTATGAATAAGGCTGTAAAGTTATAAAAAATGGTTCGTTTAAGTAGACATAATGTTTTTTCCAAGTGAACACATATATATATGTATGTATATTCGATAACATTTTACAATCTTGTTGAGTTATAGGGGCGTCAGAATGAATACTTTTCCGTCAATCCAGCAATCCGTTTAACTGACAGCAGAGTGGAATTACATGTATTTGTATGACGATCGCCACATTCAGTACTTCAACTTTGCCGTAACGGAAAAAAATCGTCTACTCTCATTTTTTGAAAGTACGTTATATCTGCCACAAATGACACTTAACAAATTTTAATTTTTCATTTGACATTTTGACGATTGTGAATCCGAATAAAGAAAGAAATAAAAAAATTAAAATGGAATACAAGCTAATTGAAGCTGTACAAATACACAATTGCCTTTTTGATAAGAGCCAGGCATCATATAGGAATAAACTGGCCAAGGAAAAAGCTTGGAACAATGTAGCTGCCGCTACAGGTGCAAGCGGTAAGTACATACATAATTTTTGATTTAAAGAAATATGAGTATATACATATGTATGTACATATTTAAGGTCCCCACAAACAGAAGCGATACGATACAGCCCACATATGCAAATCGTATCGCGTCCTACACGATTTTGCTGTGTGGGCTGTATCGTATCGCTCCTGTTTGTGGGGACCTTTAAACGTTTTTTTCTCCCAGTGAAACAATGCCAAGATCGCTGGAGGTCACACCGCGATCGTTATGTGAGGGAGTTAAAAGAAGAAAAGCTTCCATCAGGTAGTGCTGCAAAAGATGGCTACGGTTGGCGGTTTATGGACTCCTTAAAATTTCTTCAACGGCATGTTGCTCCTCGACGGTGAGTTAAAAGTTTTGTGCTATTATTACCTTAAACTAAAAATGCGTTATTACACATGCATACATATGTAGAACGATTGGAAATACAAATTTTGAAAGAGAACCCAAAAATACGACATCATACATTAACGAAATATTTGGAGAGCTTGACTCGTTATCAGTGGAAAATTTGACACCAGGTGGACAATCAGTGCCAGAGCCTGAAAGCGGAGAATCAATTGAGAGTAATGCCAGTACATCTATGAGCAGAGGCAAAAAGCGCAAATATGATGAAACCAAGTTCGATTCACTGTGTGAGTCAGTTTCAAACTGGCTAAACAAAAATGATGCGGAGGCCAATTTTAACGGGTGTAGTAGTCGCAATGCTGATTTTTATAAGGTGTTGGATGGCTATCTATTAAAATACTCTGAAGACGAGCAAGATATGCTGAAAGTAAAAATTTTGAATATTATTTACGAAAACAAAATGACTGAAAATTAGATATACTGCGCAATATTAATTATGGATGTAAATTTTTCTACCACTATATACATATGTACATATATGTATATGTATATATATATATGACAAGCATACACACACAGATGTACAGTGGTAGAAAGATTTACATATGTATAACTACACCCGCAAATAAATTATATCGCAAGAATATATGTATCATCAAAACCCACTGCACAGATAAATCGTCGATCACTATATTGGATTGTATTACATACTGGATTGACTTAAGTTTTCGTTAATATGCGTTCATACATACTGTTTTCTTTTTAATTTTTTTGAGCTTGTTGTAACTTTTTTCCGATGTTTGTTAGTACCAATAAAGGGATTCATAACGAAATCATCTCATTTCTATATTACCTTAGTGCCATTTTCTCAAGTAACTTGTGAAATTTATCTACCCCTATTGATACTGTGGAAACTTGTCAGCGAATAAATAGAATATATGTACGTATTTGGATGTTTTATAGAAAATTATTTGGTGCCCGAAATCTGGGACAAATTTACTTAAATCGTTAAGGTGTTATCCAGAGTAAAAACAAAAAATAAATCATATTTAGCTTTTTATTTGCATATATCCGCTGGAAATGAGTGGGCGGATGTGATCTATTTAATTCCATTATGTTTTAATTAATTGACTGATACATTTCAACATTTTTAAGAATTTTTATTGAATTGGATGAGAATTAACATACTCCATTAGCTCGTCCCTCAATTTGAAAGCGTTTTTAGAAGCATTATTAGAGCATATTGGGCTGGCTCTGCGTAGAGGGACTGGTACTTCGTTCCTCCAAAGACCATTTATAATTTCGTCACCGTTTTCGCGGTCGGTATATCCGGGAGGGCAGTAGGTGCCATCATGCATTTTTAAAAAGTTGTGCAACAATCAATCAACAACAGTTGCTTTTACAATCTTTTCGGCGGACTTGGTACTCATTTGTAGTGGAGCCAGCAAAATTCTCCAACGGCATGGCAAAATGCCGAATGCATTCTCTATAACTCGTCGAGCGCGTGACAGCCGCTTATTGAATATTATTCTCTCAGGTGGTAAGTTGCTTCCTACAATAAATTTACTATTATTACAGATTAGTGAGTTGACGTCAATTTGTATAAACCTGGATATGGTCTCATTAGAAATGGCTTTAATGGGAAGGCGGCATCGCCGACGAAGTAGTAAGGGAAATGCTTGTTGGTACCCGGTAGCACTTCTTGTTCAGGTAGATCCAATTGACCACGGTATAATTGAGCTCCAAAACCAGAGTTCCACAAAACTCCTCCATCGCTTTGGGAACCATATGCTCCGATATCTACACCCGTAAAGGTATAATTGGCATCACAGACGCCCAGTAAAACAATGGAGTATGTGCCCTTATAGTTATAATAAAGGGAACCCGAATTTGATGGGCAAGTTATGCTTATATGCTTGCCATCTATGGCCCCGATACAATTGGGCAAGTTCCACATTGAATTGAAATCGACACCTATGCGTTGCCATTCGTTCTTATGTGGAAGCGCTAAGTAAATAGGGCCAAGCACTTCCCAAAGAGCATCACAAGTTTCCGAAACAATTTCTTTCATTGTGGACACTCCAATTTTAAATGCACTGGAATACATTTTCTTGCTTCCACCATTAGCTAAGTAACTGAAATTATATAATATAAAAACATACATACACACATATGTAAATACTTATGAACATATGCAGCAAAATCCTAACTTACGTTAGGGTCAAAAACAGCCTGCATCAGGGGGAAATCGAAGCTCTATTTGAATTTTTTGCAATTTTTGGCAATATAAAGCTTATCAGCAGTTCGAATATGTTCTTCTCCATACGAACTGTGCCTTTATACTCATCTGGAAATCCTGATATGACTGCAAAAAATCCATGAGTGTCCCGGTTCCTTAATGCCGGACGTACCCAATATCTGCGATTTTTATATAAATTCTTCAAACTTTCATGGGCTTTGAAAAGCATGAGGATAATTAATATAACTTCTAACAGCCTTATTCATAAAATCATATCAAAGGTTTATAAATGGTTTATCAATCAAATAGGCAAAAACATTATTCATAAACAATTTATAAATTTAAAATGCTCTTAAAAATCAGATAAAATGGAAACGAATTTATAACAAGCTTTACCCTTGTATAAGCTATTTATAAAACAATTACTTCAAAAAATAAAGAAAAATCTCAAATTTAAAAAAAAAAAAAAACCGAAACGCTCAGTATTGGTCAGCTGGAAATCAGCACATATGTCCAACTGAATATTCAGTAGAGATGGCCACTGTCTTGCAGTGGGTAGAATGCTCGCCTGCCATACCAGAGGTCTTGGGTTCTAACCCCGGTACGGACAAACACCAAAAAATTTTTGGAATTAATTAAAATCCAATTATTGGAGTTTTAGAAATACCGCTCACCTCTCGGCAGTGGGCGGGATACCCTCCGAGTGTTTTTCTGCCATGAAAAAGCTACTCACAAAAAATGCGTTCGCCGTTCGGAGCCGGCATAAAACTGTAGACTCACCCAATTAGTAGGAAAACCAAAAGTTAAGGAGCATACCATGAATTACGAGAGAAGCTCGACCATAAAACTCGTCAGTGTTATAAACGTGCCAGTGCAATATTATAGCCGCAGATAGAAATTTATAGCGCGCAGAAAAATTGTGAATCGAAAGGGGCAATTATTTTATTATTCAGTAGAGATGTAGTGCCAAAATCTGAACTTTCCCTTTCGACCTAACAACTGCCGAAAGAGAAGGAAGAGTTTCTGTATGAAAAAAGACCTGAAGGCACAGGGAGAAATTCCATAGGAAAAAGCTAGTACATTGAGCTTTCAGGGTAAAATTCAATAGCACTGATGCCTTCACTGCGTATTCAGTTAATTTTTCAGGCAATGGCTTTTGAATCCAATTTCAGGGTATTTTTATACTGAATATTCTACTGAATATACAACTCCTTACCTCGAATACTGCTTAGATCTTGCAATAAACATGACTCGGGGCACCTTTCGCAAGGAAAAAAAGGTATCGTGTAAGGACTGGCGCATTCTTGTTGTTTTATCAAGGACAGCGTAAAAGAATAGTTAATTTAGTAAAAGCTTATATCTCAATGGATAAACGAGGTTTAGGGACTTCAGCGATATTGCAGGTGCTAGTGGCTTTGCGATGTTGGGGTCGAAGAGAAGTGACATATGTGTCATTAAAATTCATTTGAACTGCTAAGTATCTCTGTTTGCATGTATTCTATAACCCGAACAGATTCAAAACGACGCAGGTGATCTCCACGGGCTAAGTCAGACTACTGTATGTCGTATTTGTATTTTCGGCCGTCCAATTATATTATCTACTTGTACCTGTCTTTCACTAATAAACGCACTACCACAGTATTTATTTTCAGCGAAAAAGGTTGTATAGTGTACACTGATCGCGAATCTTCGAGGAATTGCGTAAACACACTCCAAGTAGGCCAGATTATTTTCTCTACTTGTAGCGTGGCGCGAATTTAGTGTACACTATTTGATCCAACAGAACAAATACAAATGGTATTTGTACTCCAAATGAAGAATAGAGGATTTATTCGTAGCGGCATTTGAAGTGTGCTGTGAGTATTTTACAATGCAAGGAGTATTTTCAAATATAGAAGAGGCAAATCGTACTTCGCAGAGGTTTAAATTGTATGAGGGTAGCAGTGGCACATGCTAAGCAAGTCCAGTTGTCTCCTCTACTCGCCTTTTCTTCTGCATTACCCTTTTATTTTCCGCATTCGTTTTTGTTTTTCAAATTTGAATAGGTATATTTATTTACATACATACATATTTGTTTATTTTAAAATTGTAATTTTTTGTCAAGCTGACATTTTTTGTAACCAATATTGCCACATTTATTTTGATTTTGGACAGCAAAAAACTTATAAATCAATGATAGTAATAAAACCTTTATAAATCGTTTATGAATAATGTGCATTATAACGGCTTTATAAAGTTAAAAAGAGTTTTTACTATTGAGCGTTTATAATGTGTTATAGGATTTTTTTATGAATAAGGCTGTAAAGTTATAAAAAATGGTTCGTTTAAGTAGACATAATGTTTTTTCCAAGTGAACACATATATATATGTATGTATATTCGATAACATTTTACAATCTTGTTGAGTTATAGGGGCGTCAGAATGAATACTTTTCCGTCAATCCAGCAATCCGTTTAACTGACAGCAGAGTGGAATTACATGTATTTGTATGACGATCGCCACATTCAGTACTTCAACTTTGCCGTAACGGAAAAAAATCGTCTACTCTCATTTTTTGAAAGTACGTTATATCTGCCACAAATGACACTTAACAAATTTTAATTTTTCATTTGACATTTTGACGATTGTGAATCCGAATAAAGAAAGAAATAAAAAAATTAAAATGGAATACAAGCTAATTGAAGCTGTACAAATACACAATTGCCTTTTTGATAAGAGCCAGGCATCATATAGGAATAAACTGGCCAAGGAAAAAGCTTGGAACAATGTAGCTGCCGCTACAGGTGCAAGCGGTAAGTACATAATTTTTGATTTAAAGAAATATGAGTATATACATATGTATGTACATATTTAAGGTCCCCACAAACAGAAGCGATACGATACAGCCCACATATGCAAATCGTATCGCGTCCTACACGATTTTGCTGTGTGGGCTGTATCGTATCGCTCCTGTTTGTGGGGACCTTTAAACGTTTTTTTCTCCCAGTGAAACAATGCCAAGATCGCTGGAGGTCACACCGCGATCGTTATGTGAGGGAGTTAAAAGAAGAAAAGCTTCCATCAGGTAGTGCTGCAAAAGATGGCTACGGTTGGCGGTTTATGGACTCCTTAAAATTTCTTCAACGGCATGTTGCTCCTCGACGGTGAGTTAAAAGTTTTGTGCTATTATTACCTTAAACTAAAAATGCGTTATTACACATGCATACATATGTAGAACGATTGGAAATACAAATTTTGAAAGAGAACCCAAAAATACGACATCATACATTAACGAAATATTTGGAGAGCTTGACTCGTTATCAGTGGAAAATTTGACACCAGGTGGACAATCAGTGCCAGAGCCTGAAAGCGGAGAATCAATTGAGAGTAATGCCAGTACATCTATGAGCAGAGGCAAAAAGCGCAAATATGATGAAACCAAGTTCGATTCACTGTGTGAGTCAGTTTCAAACTGGCTAAACAAAAATGATGCGGAGGCCAATTTTAACGGGTGTAGTAGTCGCAATGCTGATTTTTATAAGGTGTTGGATGGCTATCTATTAAAATACTCTGAAGACGAGCAAGATATGCTGAAAGTAAAAATTTTGAATATTATTTACGAAAACAAAATGACTGAAAATTAGATATACTGCGCAATATTAATTATGGATGTAAATTTTTCTACCACTATATACATATGTACATATATGTATATGTATATATATATATGACAAGCATACACACACAGATGTACAGTGGTAGAAAGATTTACATATGTATAACTACACCCGCAAATAAATTATATCGCAAGAATATATGTATCATCAAAACCCACTGCACAGATAAATCGTCGATCACTATATTGGATTGTATTACATACTGGATTGACTTAAGTTTTCGTTAATATGCGTTCATACATACTGTTTTCTTTTTAATTTTTTTGAGCTTGTTGTAACTTTTTTCCGATGTTTGTTAGTACCAATAAAGGGATTCATAACGAAATCATCTCATTTCTATATTATCTTAGTGCCATTTTCTCAAGTAACTTGTGAAATTTATCTACCCCTATTGATACTGTGGAAACTTGTCAGCGAATAAATAGAATATATGTACGTATTTGGATGTTTTATAAAAAATTATTTGGTGCCCGAAATCTGGGACAAATTTACTTAAATCGTTAAGGTGTTATCCAGAGTAAAAACAAAAAATAAATCATATTTAGCTTTTTATTTGCATATATCCGCTGGAAATGAGTGGGCGGATGTGATCTATTTAATTCCATTATGTTTTAATTAATTGACTGATACATTTCAACATTTTTAAGAATTTTTATTGAATTGGATGAGAATTAACATACTCCATTAGCTCGTCCCTCAATTTGAAAGCGTTTTTAGAAGCATTATTAGAGCATATTGGGCTGGCTCTGCGTAGAGGGACTGGTACTTCGTTCCTCCAAAGACCATTTATAATTTCGTCACCGTTTTCGCGGTCGGTATATCCGGGAGGGCAGTAGGTGCCATCATGCATTTTTAAAAAGTTGTGCAACAATCAATCAACAACAGTTGCTTTTACAATCTTTTCGGCGGACTTGGTACTCATTTGTAGTGGAGCCAGCAAAATTCTCCAACGGCATGGCAAAATGCCGAATGCATTCTCTATAACTCGTCGAGCGCGTGACAGCCGCTTATTGAATATTATTCTCTCAGGTGGTAAGTTGCTTCCTACAATAAATTTACTATTATTACAGATTAGTGAGTTGACGTCAATTTGTATAAACCTGGATATGGTCTCATTAGAAATGGCTTTAATGGGAAGGCGGCATCGCCGACGAAGTAGTAAGGGAAATGCTTGTTGGTACCCGGTAGCACTTCTTGTTCAGGTAGATCCAATTGACCACGGTATAATTGAGCTCCAAAACCAGAGTTCCACAAAACTCCTCCATCGCTTTGGGAACCATATGCTCCGATATCTACACCTGTAAAGGTATAATTGGCATCACAGACGCCCAGTAAAACAATGGAGTATGTGCCCTTATAGTTATAATAAAGGGAACCCGAATTTGATGGGCAAGTTATGCTTATATGCTTGCCATCTATGGCCCCGATACAATTGGGCAAGTTCCACATTGAATTGAAATCGACACCTATGCGTTGCCATTCGTTCTTATGTGGAAGCGCTAAGTAAATAGGGCCAAGCACTTCCCAAAGAGCATCACAAGTTTCCGAAACAATTTCTTTCATTGTGGACACTCCAATTTTAAATGCACTGGAATACATTTTCTTGCTTCCACCATTAGCTAAGTAACTGAAATTATATAATATAAAAACATACATACACACATATGTAAATACTTATGAACATATGCAGCAAAATCCTAACTTACGTTAGGGTCAAAAACAGCCTGCATCAGGGGGAAATCGAAGCTCTATTTGAATTTTTTGCAATTTTTGGCAATATAAAGCTTATCAGCAGTTCGAATATGTTCTTCTCCATACGAACTGTGCCTTTATACTCATCTGGAAATCCTGATATGACTGCAAAAAATCCATGAGTGTCCCGGTTCCTTAATGCCGGACGTACCCAATATCTGCGATTTTTATACAAATTCTTCAAACTTTCATGGGCTTTGAAAAGCATGAGGATAATTAATATAACTTCTAAGACTTTAGAACTCTCCATATTTTGATTTAAATTTAACGTTTGTTTTAATTAGCAATTGATTTTTTAAATTAAATACATATGTATGTATAAACAAAACAAAAAAGGCTGACAAGTTTCTGTACGTTAACGTATTGATTCTGCCATACCTTTACTTCACGTACGTTATGTCAGTTTAACGGATTGCTGGATTGACGGAAAAGTATTCATTCTGACGGGCCCATTAGTTATGTAATGTTGTGAAAATTACTGTTTAAATATTTAATAACTAAAAATGTTCAGTCGGCAACCCTTCTACCCTGCAACCCTGCGAGCGATCAGCTAGCACGTTCTTACGTACAAAATCAAAACGATTTTGATTTCTGCGGTACGGGCATCAGAGTCGTCCGTCGTGGAATAATCGTTTACACACAAATCCCATTGAATAGATCGGGTCAGCTTACACGGTATACGGACTTACGTTCTCGACTAATCGGACTATTACTATACAAGCAAACACGGCTCAGCTGAAAACGGAAGCGAATGAATCGTGTTCTCGTTTTTACTCGGCTGGCCGAGTTTGCTAATTTACTTTTCGTTAGCAAAAGCAAATGCAGTAAAAGTAGCTAAGCAATTTCAAACCCTGTTTTTTTCCTCCTTCGCCTTCACCTTAACATTCATCATCTTTATTTTCATCTTCCTCATCAACATCTTCCCTTTTCTCTTTTATTCCTATTGTTCTCGAGACGAATTTCCAAACGAGTCAAAGGGTTCGTGAAAAACGGCCAAAACGTTGCCCTTACAATAGTTAGCCTAGCGCAGAAGGAACGTGCCAGATTAACGCCCGGAAAAGGTCTGGCAGTTCCCTTACATTCAACAATGCTTTAGGGGAGTGCTTTGATTTGCTACAACAAAACAACAACAAAAAATTTCCAAAAATCAAATTAAAAGGTTGATGAAATAGGTTTATACATATTTATTTATGAATGTAATAAAATCGAAAGTACAATATTAGATTAATCGTGAAGGAACGATTAACCGAATAATCCAAAGTGAGCAGTTTCAAAAGGTGATTTTGCGAATATTTTCCTGAACACGAACCAAGTATTTTCCCGAATCCCAACAGAATATTTTTCGGAATCCGAAACCGAGCCCGAAAATTTAGCCGAATATTTTTCCGGATCCGACCGAATATTTTTCCGATTTTTCCGTTGTTTCTACCCCAAGCCGGTACAAATTTAACAATTTTAGTATGGAAAATTTCATGGTATTGGTAATTGATTAAAATTTAATAACCAAGGAACGCCTACGCGGATATGCAAAAGTTATATGTTGCTGAAAAGATAATTAACAGGAGATTGCTCTAAAATAGTCTTACATGTACACTGGTAAACAAATTCATCGAGAAATCCGGGATTAAAAATGAAAAAATTTAACAAAAAATTGAAAATTGTAATATATTTTTTACAGTTTCTCTGGCATGCAGTCTTCGTATGCTATAACATATGTTAACTTCGAACAAAGTAAAACATTATTATTATACATTTATAAAACATTCTTTCCAAACTAATAGGAAAACACCTTTTCTTTGGAGACAAGTTAAATAAGGCTGTTAGAAGCTTGTAAATATTTTAAGTACACTTTTTAAGAAGGCAAGCCGGAATGAGATCCGGCCCAGGGGGTCAATTCTCGTTCTGTGAAAACGTGAAGTGTAAAATTTTTTTTCATTTTCATTTTCACAAACAATTTTCATCTATGTTTTCACAAACAGTAGTTTTGTGATCCTCGTTTGTGCTGTGAAAAACGTGTTCCATTATCACTTTTATTATGAAACTTTTACAACTATGTTATTGGGGAAATGTCAAAATTTAACAAATGACAAAAATAATATACACTTACTGAAAAAATTTTTGGCTCTGTAGACAAAAATAATATACACTTACGGAAAACAGTATTGGCACAGTAGACAAAGTTAAGAAGAAATAAAAATTTTGTTATACGTAAAAGAAAAAATTACATTAATTCATGAAAATGGAATTAAGTCCTATTTTTATGTGGAAAAAGTATTGGCACACTTTTTCTCTCAGATTAAAAAGCAACTAAATTTTGAACGATAATATGTTGTGGGCTTACAGTTTCGCTTTATAACAGAAAGAGTACCATTCGGTGAGGTTTATTTAGAGGACTCTGAAGAACCTGAAGTAAAATTACCTCACATACGACCATTTCAAGTCGTTTGCAACTAGTAGATGCTTCCGCTAACGATATTATTACATAAAGCATTGCTAATAATAAAGTTAATGAAATGGAAAAATCAATTTTTAATTATAAACCATTTATGTAATTTAGATACATATATTCTATTCTTCTTTGCTATAAAGTCCTTATTTCAGTCGTTTTAACAACAATGCACTGACGAGTTTTATAGCCGGGCTTCTCTCCCAATTCAAGGTGTGCTCCTTAACTTTATTTGGTTTTCCTACTAATGGGGCTGACCTACAGTTTTATGCCGGCTCCGAACTGCGAATGCATTTCTTGTGAGAAGCTTTCTCATCACAGAAATAAACTCGGAGCGTATGCCACCCACTGCAGATAGGTGACCGCTATTTTTTTTTAAATTAATAATTGGGTTTTTTTAATTAGAAAAAAAAATTGTGTTGTTTGTCGGGACTGGGGTTAGAACCCGATACCTTTGGTATGCCAGGCGAGCACTCTACCCACTACACTACAGAGGCCACAGTATTTAAAATAAAAAATAATAAAAACATAAAAAAATTAAACAAAACATTCACATAAAAAAATAAAAACAAAAACAAAAGATCAAAAATAACAAAATAAGGTAACAGAAAAACATATAAAAAAACAAACAAAAAAATTAACGTGAAGAAAATATTACTTAAAAACAAAACAAACAAACAAGCAAAAGCATAAATATGTATAAACAACCAATAAAAAAAAACAACAAAAAAATAAAAAAAAAAAAAAAAACAGTATACGGCGTGCGCTTTTGCCGCATACTCCACTTTTCACCTCCATTTTCCCAGAAAAATTATCTGTGATAAATAATTTTACAATACAGGAATCAAGTGCAAAGTGATATTGTGAAAAAATCTTGTTCCGTTTCAATTGATTTTTATCATGTGAAAACGCTGAGACAGTTGATTTCATTTTTCATAAAACGAGAATCACAAATGTAATGAAAACGTGAAAAAGCTTTTCATTTCACGTTTTCCCAGAACGGGAATTGACCCCCTGATCTAAATCACTCTTTTAAGGTTTTTAATGAGTTTAAGACTACTTCTGGAGAGATAACTGAAATATGAGTGAAATGGAATAAGTCTAAATGGAATAAGTCTAAATGGATAATCAATACTTTTAGGAGAGTCCATAGAATAATCTGAACTAAAAAATTTTGCGAACATGTTACCAATAAGTTGGCTGTCAGAAGACACAGTGTTATAATAATTCTTAGCGGACGGCAAACTATGAACTCTACGTTTTGAGTTGACTAAATTATATAATGATTTGGGCTCGTGGACCAGTTTTTTCTTCATTTTGCATAAGTACGATTTGTAACATTTTTTGTTTAATGCCATGTAGCTATGCCGCAAGACTGAGTACTTAACGTAATCTCTATGAAGATCAGATTTTTTGTATAATTTAATAAAGCGTGACTTTTAATTTTTTAACGCTGGTGAACCATAAGTGTGTTTGTTCTTCATCGATACTGCGTTTAGGAACATACTTTTGAAATAGGTTATAGACGGTGTTATAGAAATGTTCTACACAAAGGTCAATATCATCTACATAGTTTGGGCAGGGAAAGCCCGACAACTCTTTATTTATTTTCCTGAAGTTCGCTTTTGCAAAAGTAAAATGATCACTAGAATTGAAAGAATTTTTAGTTCCATTTTCGTTAAAAACTTCATAAGAGAACTAAACAGGAGCATGGTAAACATCGTCCGTAAGAACTAGAGGGTCACACCGATTTAGGGCAAAGTTCGGAATATCGTTAAAATAAACTAGGTCTAATATCCTACCAAATTTATTTGAATTCAAGTTTATTTGGTTGAGGCAGAGTTCAGCCATTTCTTCAAGGAAAAAATTGTGATTATCCTTAGAAGAAACAGGTACAATATCCGAGTCATGAACGTTCCAATATATGCTGCGGAGGTTAAAATCACCCAGCACTACCATGGTATTAGAAAATATCCTAGAATTTATAGATTTAAGTATTGACAGAAGCTCAGTGTAAATTGACATGTTGGAATTTGGTGGGATATAGCCAAGGCAAATTCATTCATATGGTAATGGTAAGTGAACAGCTGACTTCTTCTTCTCGTTTTTAACTCTCCGAGTACAGAAGAATGTCATACAAAGAAATATTTGACTTTGAGTTTGACATTCTGAGGGACAAAAACTTAAAGCGAATCGAGGCGAATATTGCCGAATTCGCCCTTCATTACCATATAATGAATTTACCTTGGATATAGCAAAGGGTTAGATAAATATATATATTCACATCTTTAGTCGTCGTGATCAGACGTGTTTTGTTTCGCTCTGTGATTCTGATTGTTTCTGAATTTTCTTTTGTGTTGTGCAAAGTTAGCATATACATAATTTTATGTTTATTGATCGATTTTAAATGCATAATACGAGACAGTGACTCTTAATATATGCTAATTAAACTGGACAGAGATTCAGTCACCAACTAATATAATTTCCCGCTTCTAAAGTGCAGTTCTGTTTTGGTTTAATGGGAATGGATGACTTTTGCGGCAAATGTGATAAAGGCTTAAAAAGGGGTGATCCCCTCATCGTCCCATGTAGTGGCTTTTGCAAAAAGGTTTTCCACAGAGCGTGCTGTGCTGGGCCAATAAGTGAATATGACGTGAAAATATTTAAAGTCAATCGCCATATTATGTATATGTGCGAGGAGTGCTTTGTCTTACCGACAAAGCTAAGCAGTGATTTAAATGCTATTCTGGCAAGCAATAAACTTGTCATAGATACATTGACAAATGTTTTCGTCATGAGGATAGATGCTGTTTTGGTGCAAATTTCAGAAATCAATAACCAAATAATTGAATTATCTAAAACTATAGGTGAAAATTCCATTGGTAATAAAATTGATTTGTTAGTAAATGAAGTTAGTGTAATAAAGAGTGCTGTTGCTTCTAACCCACGCAATGAAGCATATTCATCGAATTTTGCTAATGATTATTATAATGTTAATCACTGTTCGCCGAATGTTCCTAAAAACAATGCTGCTTGTTCGCTTCCTTTTACATCGGCTCAACGAGTTCAAAATTCTTCGCGGGCTCAAACACCTACTGTAGATTTGTCTCGCTCTGGCTGTAATGCTTGCGATTCGCTTTTTAATTTTCCATCACATCGCGAATGTATTTCTGTTTCACCATGTGATCAACCTGCAAACCAAATTCTTGTCTCTGCTGGTTCTGCTGCTGGCAGAAACAAGAGCGTCAAGTCGGCTCCAGATACTAGCGCTGCTAATCCCGAAAAGTCGTCGCCTACAAAACGAAATGCTGCGTTAGTAGGCTCTGCTGCCTCTACTAGTTCTGCTGCAAAGCAAACTGCTGCCTCTGCAGGCTCTGCTGCCACTACGAATTCTGCTGCTTCTACGAGTTCTGCTGCTAGCAGCAACGAGAACGCAAAGTCGGCACTGAGTACTAGCGCTGCTGATCCCGAACAGCCTTCACCCGTAAAACAATTTGTTTCAACAGCAAAACAAAATGCTGCCTCTGTAAGCTTTGCTGCCTCTAATAGTTCTGCTGCTGGCAGTGGCAACGGCGTCAAGTCAATTATAAGTTCTGGTGCTAATAATCCCGAAAAGTTTTCGACGGCCACTGATGATGGTTTTACTAAAGTGACAAGCAAGAGGGCTCGACGTAGTAATGTGGTTGTCGGCCGTAATGCTAATTGTGACCTGGATGTGGTTGAAGTCGAAAAGAAGAAATGGTTGCATATTTCATCATTTAAGCCTGACATATCTGTGGAGAGGGTTGTTGACTATGTATCTAGGCAAGCAGGGATTAATAGTAATCATTTAATCTGCTACAAACTATTGAAAAAAGGTGCTCAATTACGGGATCTGAAATACGTAAATCTAAAATTTGGCGTTGATCCTGCATTTTATGACAAAATCTTAGACCCGAATGTGTGGCCATCGAATATTGCAGTTAGGCCGTTCGAGTTTTTTCGGAAACACGGGATGCTGTCCCAAGATTAGCCGTTCGTTCCTACTCTGATAAGCTGCTAAGAATCTATTATGAAAATGCTTCTGGACTCCGTGGAAAGTCGGATATTGCTCGAATGTTCAGCGCTCATTTAGAGTATGACATAATTGTGATTACTGAGACTTGGCTCAATGTGAATTTCTTTGATGCGGAATTTTTCGACCCAAAGCAGTATGACGTATTTCGGAAGGATAGGGATGCTTCAAAAACTGGATGCAATAGAGGTGGTGGTGTGTTAATCGCTACTCGTAATCATCTTCAAGCTTCGATTTTCCCGCTTAATGATAATGATACCATAATTGATCAATTATGTGTACGCGTTTGTAGCTCACTTGGCGTGCTGTATATCTGTGTATCTTATATACCTCCGCTTAGCTCTGATATCATATACAAGAAGCATGTTGACAATGTATTAGCACTTCATAAAATAATTGGTGATAACCAAGTTTGTGTACTTGGCGATTTTAATTTAAGTAATTTAAAGTGGTCAGTTTTTGATAATGAGTTGTTTTTGACTCCTATTAATGTAACTAGTTTTGTGGAATCTTATGTGATTGATAATTTTCTAGGCATAGGTTTAACTCAAGTTAATAGTGTTTATAATAATTCGTATCGGTTGCTAGATTTAGTTTTCATTAGTGACAATATAAAATCTGTTATATCACAGTCGTCTTCCTCAATATCTCGATGTAATTTCCATCATTTTCCGTTAAGTTTGGATTTTGAATTCTATGAGTTCTTTGAAGATTCCCTAACGGATAATGATAATGATATTTCTTTTAATTACAACCGCTGTGATTTTAATGCTCTTGATGCTATGTTTAGCGAACTAAATTGGGAGGCTCTGTTTAGAGATAATGGTGTTGAAGATTGTTTTAACATATTTAAAACATATATTTATGATTTATTATATCTTTATGTTCCAGTTCTAAAACCAGTCAGGTATAAAATTCCTTGGTTTTCAAAAAACCTAAAGCGTCTGAGAAATTTGAGAAATAAGTTTCATAAGAAGTTCAAATCGACTAAACGGCGTTGTTACTTTGTGAAATATAGTTATTATAAAAAAGAGTTTTCAAAGTTAAATAAATCGCGGTACAATAGCTACATCCGTGGTTTTGAAGCCAATATTAAGGTGAATCCTAAACAATTCTGGTCATACATCAAATCAAGGAGAGCGTGCTCAGATATACCAAAATCGGTTTTTTACAAAAATACTAGTGCTGCATCAGTGCCTGATGCTGCGAATTTATTTGCTGAATTCTTTTCGTCAAATTTCGAGTCTGATGATGATTTTTTGTTAGAAAATCTAAGCCGTGGAAATAATCTGGAGATACTTACCGCCTTAGACTTTGGCTCCCTTGAGCTTTCTGAGGAAGATATTATTGAAGGTATTAGGAGCATAAAATGCTCTTTCAAGTCAGATGCGGATGGTTTCTCAGCTGTTTTATTCAAAAACTGTATCTCTTTGGCCGAACCATTAATGCACATTTTTAATAAATCTATTTCTGAAGGCATTTTTCTTAATGATTGGAAACGTACATCAATTACGCCAATATTCAAAAGTGGCAATAAATGCAATATCGAAAATTATAGACCAATTAGTAAACTTTCTTCGGTAGCAAAAATTTTCGAAAACATAGTCAAGAGAAAACTTTATTTCAGTGTCAAACATTTGATTTGTCCAAATCAGCATGGATTTGTAGCAGGTAGGTCCACGACTACCAATCTTGCTGTCTTTACGGAGGACTGTATGTCAACCATCCATAATGGATACCAAATGGATGTAATTTACACAGATTTTTCCAAAGCTTTCGACAAAATCTCTCATAAATTACTTTTACTTAAACTTGCCGCAATGGGTATCCATTCAATATTTCTTAAATGGATTAAATCCTATCTTCAACTCAGACGCAGTCATGTGGTTATTGATGGAGTTTCATCTATACCATTTATTGCGCGCTCTGGTGTCCCCCAAGGAAGTATTTTGGGTCCATTGTTTTTCGTTCTTTTTATTAACGATATTAGCTCTTGCTTTACAAATGCCCGCTTTCTTCTTTACGCCGATGATTTGAAAATTTATTCAGAAATTAGACATTATGATGATTCATTATTGCTGCAATCTGAGCTCAATAAATTTTATACTTGGTGTTTAGCAAATAAACTCTTTCTTAATATTAAAAAATGCCATAAAATTACGTTTTCTAAGTTGAAAAATCCTATAGCCACATCATATGCCATCAATAATATCTGTCTGGAGTCGGTTAGTGAGATTAAGGATTTGGGTGTGCATTTCGACTCTAAACTCACTTTTATCACACATTTGAATAAGACCATAGCGAACGCATTTGCTACGCTTGCTTTTGTAAGAAGACATTCTACAAATTTCTCGGATCCTTATACCCATAAGATGTTATATTCAGCTTTTGTACGATCTAAGCTAGATTATGCGGCCTTTATCTGGAGGCCTAATCATTCTGTCCACATAAATCGTCTGGAAAGGGTTCAGAAGACATTTGTACGTTTTGCTTTGCGCTCTCTAAATTTTGAAGAACCGGTACCACCTTATGCTTCGCGATGTCAGCTAATTAGTTTACCTTCTTTGCGTAATAGGGCAATTACTCAAGCTATCTCGTTTTTAATGGGTATAGTTACGGGGAGAATTGACTGTCCCTCTATTCTTGAGAGAATACAATTTTATACCCCTAGCAGAAACTTTCGCAGTTTCAGTGTTTTCAAAGTTGGCTTTAGTAGAACGGTTTATAATGCTAATGCGCCTTTAAACAGAACGCTGACTGAATTTAACTATCTCTCAAATTTGCTAGACCTGGACATTTCTGATCCAATAAAGACTGCTTTAGAATTGAAAACATATTTTGCTCGAACTTAGTTCATTATCAATTGTATTATTAATTATGTTTATATGTTATATATTTTAACCTATATGGTTTTATTTATTTAATTTCTACAACTTATAGATAATTGATTACATTTTATTCTAACTTTGCTGATATGTCTGTGGAAACATGTTAACTCTGTTGTAGACATAAATAAATAAATAAATAAATAAATTAAATATATATATCCTTTGCAACCAACATACGTATGCATCCTCAGATGGTAACGATGTGTGAACTGCGATAAGAACACCACCACCAATTCTATCCTATCTATTCTGTATTCATATTGATTCGGAAGAACTTCTGAGTTCAAGATGTGAGGTTTGAGCCATGTTCCAGTCAAACACATAATTTTATAATTACAGCAAACCCCATTTAAGTACAGATCACTTAATTTGGTATTCAAACCTCTAACGTTTTGGTAGTAAAAGCTTAAAGTTGATATAATTAGTTTTTTGGAACTGACTGAGAATGGGTAATCTCACGACGCTGATATTGTTTTTATTTGGTCTAAATTCAAACTCGCGAACAAACGCATCGTTCGGCCAAAATGATTTATGAGCAATCGTTTCAAAATCTGTCGGATCTACATCGATTTTAAAACGAGAAATGTCGCGGTCATATTTAAAATTAAATTTACGAATAAATGTTTTGGTTTAATCTTGGATGTAATATATAAATTAATGTCATTAGGAGAAGTGTCTTTCGCGAATCTAGACACAAAAATAGACTTTTTAAGAGGAATGACAAGTTTCTCAGAAGTTCTTTCGGACGTTAGGGGTTCAGATCCATTTAAATAATCCAGGATGTTTAAGGAAATTAATGCGGTCTTTGAAGTTCATGGATCAGTTTGATTATCAACATGGTTTTTGGAAGAGGATCTAGTGGAAATTTGTTTAGGTGGAGGAGTTTTCGATGTATGAGGATACGGAGAGGCTAAATTTATTAATTCTATAGGTGGAGACGGAGTTTTCGGGTTACCTCCAGCATCAACACCTTTATGAGGACTACTAACCCATTTGCGTTTCAATTAGAGCTCTAGATACCCGGGTATCGAACAGTTCGAATTGATCGTTTTTGTTTGAAGCCCGTTTGTTGTTCAAATGCCCGTACAAACATTCGAGCATTCGAGCTTACAAACAAAAAAATGTGTATCGAAAAAAAAAAAAATAAAAACAACTACATATGAAGAAGAAAAAAAATAATAAAAAAAAAGAAAAAAACAAACTTCAAAATTCCCGAATTGTTCAAATGCCCGTACAAACATACGGGTAATAAACAAACAAACGACTGTTCGAGCATTTGAACAACATTTGTTCGGGCTACTCGAAAATGTTCAAAAAAAATCTGGAGCTCTAGTTTCAATTGACCATCTTCAGAGCTTGGAAATTCGTCAAAGCTTTTGAGAGATTTAAATATTTCTGTATAAAGCTTAAATATCTCGGCCAGCATCGACAACTCCTTTCCAATTTCTCAAAAACCATTTCTGGTTTTTCTGAAGAGTTTAAATAAATTAATTCTGCGGGTCTGCATTTTACACATGACCAGCGAACACCCTTTCTCTCATTAATGGCATCAATGGCTCTACCCGTTAATCTAGCACATTTTCCACGAGCGGTCCCATCACAAAGCCAGCATGACACATAAGAGTCGCTTTTGACATTACAATTAAGGTAAGTAACGAAATGATGAAATTAAGTTGTATTTTTGTATGTATATAAGTAGTAAGTACAACTGGCAGGCGCGGATCCAGGATTTCCGCAAGGGGGGGTTTTGAAAATTTCTTTTTTTGGAAGATGTTTTTTAAGGGCAGACGCTGCACATAGGTAGATTTTACGAATTTATGCAGCCAAAATTTAAAATTGGTGCAAATACAAAATCCAAAATCGCTCTACGTTTATAATAGACCGCGCGATAATAAACCGGTCTTCTCGGCTTTTATAGACAAGGGGGGTGTCAACAATGGATTAAAAATTGGCCTATTTGGAAAATTACCTGCTTTCGTATTTTTAGTATTTCCAATTTTTCAAAGTCAAGGAAATACTTATCATAAAAAGGGGCTAAGAATCCTAAAGCTACATTTTTTAGAAGAGTTTTGAGTATGCAATTTTGCAGCTCATTAAATTTTAATATAACAATATGCAACATTCAACTTTTTGCAAATTTTCATTGGCTTTTCGGAAATTTTAATTGGAACGATCTCACCCTTCACCCTACAGAAAAAAACTTCTAAAATTGACGGAATTTTTCACAGCATTGAGAATTTCACTTTTTACCAGAGACCAACATAACTGTTAAGTTTTTTCTAAGTGTCCTAAAATAACAGTTTCATGTAAACACAAAAGCATAACAGTTGAGCAACGCCGATAACAGTTATTGTTTACAGACTAGCTGTTTCCGTCAGTGGGAAACTTTTATTTTCATTTTTTTTCCGTCACTGTTGGACAGTGACGGTTATCATTGAGCAGCGAAAAATTTCTGTCGCGAAAGGACGGATATTTCGGGCAGAGAAAAAATAAGTCTTTTGTGCATGTATGTGTCGTGCGCACGTACATGTGCCACTCCCTTGAAGATGAACATATGAAATGCATATGTACTAGACATATACGCCGACAGTGATTCCGGCGGCGGCGGCGCTATTCCAAAAACATTTCGGCGGCGGCGGCGACGCCGGCGTGCTATTTCGCGCCGGCGCGCCTGCCCCAAAACTACAAATCACAATCCTTATTATACTCAGCTGTACTAGTACACAGAGTATTATAGTTTTAATCACATAACGGTGGATTGTAACAGAATGAAATAATCGAGATAGATATAGACTTATATATATCAAAATGATCAGGGTGAAAAGAGAAATCGATTGAGCCATGTCCGTCCGTCCGTCCGTCTGTCCCTCCGTCCGTCTGTAAACACTCTAACTCGCGCAAAAATTGAGATATTTTGATGAAATTTGAAATGCAAGTTGGTATCGACACTGGGACGATTGGTATTGAAAATGGGCGAAATCGGACCATGACCACGCCCACTTTTCCTATATAGAAAAAATCGGAAATTTGGTATCTCAACCACTAATATAGCTAGAGTGATGAAATTTTACCCACGTGTTGAGCTCAGGCCCCTAAGAAGAAATTTGATGGAATTTTGGAAAATGAAACATAGAAAGCTTTATGAGTCATAACTCAGAAACTGTTGAAGATATATCGATGAAATTTGGTACGCGTGATTTACTTACTTAGGCAAACGTTTGGACGGAAAATAGTTAAAATCGGTTGACGGCCACGCCCACTTTTATATATGTGTATTATAAAGTGGCCTAATAAAAACATTTTAAGCCATATCTCTGTCAAATATAAAGATCTATCATTGAAATTTTATGCCAGGAGTCCACCTGCGGACATACAACGAAAACTACAAAAATTTTGGAAAATGGGCGTGGCACCGCCTCTTTTTAGAAGCAGGAATATACGAGATTTCTTAGCCTATAACTCGACAAATAATTTATATATAATGACGAAACTTGGTGTGTACACTTTTATTACTTGTGGTAATACATGTTGAAAATTTTAGAGAAACCGGTTGACGGCCACGCCCACTTTTATATATGGGTATTATAAAGTGACCTAATAAAAACATTTTAAGCGATATCTTTGTCAAATGTAGAGATAATTCATTGAAATTTTGTGGTATGATTTCTACAATAGACCGGAAACAAAAAATAGAAAAATTTTGGAAAATGGGCGTGGCACCGCCTCTTTTTAGACAAAGGAATATACGAGATTTCTTAGCCTATAACTCGACAAATAATTGAGATATTATGACGAAACTTGGTTTATACACTTTTATAACTTGTGTTAATAGACATGCAAAAATTTATTGAAATCGGTTTATGACCACGCCTACTTTTTAACAAAGATATTTCTGGGACACCCTTTGGGAATTTGTAACGTGACATCTTTGTAACTAGAAGTCATAAAGGAATGAAATTTTGTACAAAGAATAATATTCATATGCTTATGACTGATAAAAATTTTGAAAATGGGTGCGGCTATGCCCACTTTATGCAACACTCGCTTTATATAAAGTACCTACAACGTGTTTCCCTCAAACGCAAACAAACAATGAAAGCATACAGCTGAGTATCTAATGTTCGATTCCACTCGAACTTAGGCTTCCTTACTTGTTCAAATATTAATTTTATTTAGTTACCTTAATATCGCTGGCTGAATGGAATAAATAAACTAATTTCCACCTTAAATTGTTGAAACTTTTTTATTAACAGCAAAAAACAATTGTTACATAAACTAAAATATAAAATAAAGAAAATAAATATTAAAGAATATACACAAATCCATATGTAAGGGTAAATTTAAATTCATTTGCTTATTTTGTATAATAAACATGCATACATATATTTACATATGTACATATTTATATATATATAAGGCACTTTAAAACAAGTAAAAGCGCGGCTGTCTTCGGCCGTACCGAAGACTTCATACCTTTCATGAGTGGGGAAATGAAAAGTTACCTATGTATGTACATAGCCGGATTAAGTTTAATTTATAATTTTAATTCTGTGGGTTCATTTATGGAAAGATTTATTAGAAAAAATGGTGTCTTGGCTATTTAAATGGAGGAGATACACACCAAAATGTCCATATCTGAACAATCGGATGTATGGGAGCTATATGTTATAGTGGTCCGATCTTGACAATTTTCGGTAATCCCGTTTGGGCCAATATGGGTACAAATGCTTCAAAATTTCACACCGTTAGCTGTTAAAATGGAGGAGTTATACACCAAAATGTCCATATCTGAACAATCGGTTGTATGGGAGCTATATGTTATAGTGGTCCGATCTTAACAATTTTCGGTAATCCCGTTTGGGCCCATATGTGTACAAATACTTCAAAATTTCACACCGTTAGCTGTTAAAATGGAGGAGTTATACACCAAAATGTGCATATCTGAACAATCGGTTGTATGGGAGCTATATGTTATAGTGGTCCGATCTTGACAATTTTCGGTAATCCCGTTTGGGCCCATATGGGTACAAATACTTCAAAATTTCACGCCGTTAGCTGTTAAAATGGAGGAGTTATACACCAAAATGTCCATATCTGAACAATCGGTTGTAGGGGAGCTATATGTTATAGTGGTCCGATCTTGACAATTTTCAGTAACCCTGTTTGGGCCCATATGGGTACAAATACTTCAAAAGTTCACGCCGTTAGCTGCTAAAGTGGAGGAGTTATACACCAAAATGTGTATATCTGAACAATCGGTTGTAGGGGAGCTATAGGTTATAGTGGTCCGATCTTAACAATTTTCGGCAATCTCGTTTGGGTCCATATGGGTACAAATACTTCAAAATTTCAGGCCATTAGCTGTTAAAATGGAGGAGTTATACACCAAAATGTGTATATCTGAATAATCGGATGTTGTGGAACTATATGTTATAGTGGTCCGATCTTGACAATTTTCGGTAACCTTGTTTGGGCCAAAATGGGCACGTCTATTTCAAAGTTTCATGTCCTTAGCTGTATAAATGGGGAAGTTATGCACAAATTACATCAACAAATTTCATGTATATCTGAATAATCGGTTGTTTTCTATATGTTATAGTGGTCCGATTCGGCCGGTTCCGACAAATGATCAGCTGCATATAACAACATACCTGTATTCCGAATTTCATTCAGATATCTCAAAAACTGAGGGACTAGTTTGCGTTCACACAGACGGACGGACGGACAGACGGACATGGCTTAATCGACTCAGCTCGTGATTCTGACCATATCGGTATATATTTTGGTGGGTCCCCCACGCTTCCTTCTGGTACTTTCGACAAAAATTTTTTGGCACAAAGTTATAATACCATTTCATTCTCATGAAAGGTATAATAAATATATGTATATACAGTGTTGGAAAAAATAATAGGGACAAAATTTTGCAATTCTCCATTTATTTCATTTTAAGACCAAATAATAGGTCTGTATGTTGAGATTTTGGGTAGAATGCTATTTTATGTCAAACTCAAAATAATAGGAAAAGTTCAACAAACGCATTTGGGCGAAATGCTATTTAGTGTCAAAAATGACGCTTAGGAACAGTGTTGCCACAACCTCAAAAATTTTGGTATCACAAATTGATGCCTTTATGGTTTTTTTCTCGTGGTCACGCTTTCCTTTACCGATCCAGGGGGGCGTAAAACCGTTTATAAAAGGGGCGCTGCACCGTCCTCCGATCCTATATCTGAAGTCGAAATAGTCCGGAGGCCGATTGTTTTCGAAATATAAATATTTGTATTTTCAAAATACCTTTATTTTGGTGCATAACTGGTTGAAAAGACCACATAATCCTCTTTCTGGGGCAAAATCTACGTACCCCCCCACAGTAATCCTGCGTGGAACACCTTCATCGTCTTCATCAGGGAGTACTTAAATTTATCAAGAAAAACAACTAAGCACAATTACATATGAATGATACGTAGATAAATTTTATTTCGGCTTAGAAAAAATTTTATTTTTATCAAACTTTTGGTAGGACCACTGCCCATAGCAGGCATTTTGTCTTAAAGGAGAGCAGCGCGACAAATATTTAAGAACTGATTCTATGACTCCAATTCAATTGCAGAATCAGCTCTGGCAACTAGATCACACAGCTCGTTTGACCCATTGCATTTTATAGACCTTTTATATTACTCGGTACAGTACCAAAGTATTCATATTTATTTGCATGTGAAATTTAAGTATTATCTTTATATTTTTATATTATAAAAAAAACGATATCGTTAAAACCACGAAAGTAGCTTACTTTATTAATTTTAATTTTTTTCTCAAAAATTTTTCTGTGTTAGAACACCAAAAGCAGCATATTTTATTAATTTTAATTTTTCGGTGATACCAAAAAACCATAAATGTATCAATTCTTGATACCAAATTTTTTGAGGCTGTGGCAACACTATTTACAATTTCTTCCTCTTCTTCAGAGATTTTGACACATTTTAGGAAAGTACCCACACAAATTCTGTGTGCGGATTCCTACAAATAGCTAGTCTTCTTTCTCGCTCACATCCTCTGATCCTCTCGCTCTTTTGTGGTAAAATACCTGCAAATCATACGCTTTCCTACACTCAACAAACGCTATTAATAATTACCATACATTGGCGCACTCAAGGGGGGGGGGTTTGGGGTTAACCCCCCCCCCCCCCCAAATTTGACAACACCATACAAAAAATAATTTTATAAAAGATGGTACATGCACAAATATTTGTGTAAATGCATGTTGTAAAATCTATGAATATTTGTGGATGTACATTGCCAATGTTTGTCAACAACTACTGATTATGTTTATAAACAAGCAGTGTGGAGACATTTCCCTAAAAGTATGCTGTGGATATTAGCTGAGGTTTGTAATACTCAGCTGTACTAGTACACAGAGTATTATAGTTTTAATCACATAACGGTGGATTGTAACAGAATGAAATAATCGAGATAGATAGACTTATAATAATAATAATACAATGGCGCTATTATAGCTCTGGCGAGTTTTATGGCCGAGCTTCTCTCCCAACTCGAGGTGTGCTCCTTTTGTTTTTCCTACTAATTGGGTGGACCTACAGTTTTATGCCGGCTCCGAACGGCGAATTCATTTTTTGTGAGAAGCTTTTTAATGGCAGAAATACTCTCGCAGGGTATGCCGCCCACTGCCGAGAGGTGACCGCTGCTCTTAAAAAGCCCACCAATTGGATTTTTACTAATTAGAAAAATTGTTTTGGTGTTTTGCTCGGACCGTGGTTTGAACCGAGGTCTCGGGTGAGCACTCTACCCACTGCACCACAGCGACTTATATATATCAAAATGATCAGGGTGAAAAGAGAAATCGATTGAGCCATGTTCGTCCGCCCGTCTGTGCGTCCGTCCGTCCGTCTGTAAACGCTCTAACTCGCGCAAAAATTTAGATATTTGGAATACAAGTTGGTATCGAGACTGGGACGGTTGGTATAGAAAATGGGCGAAATCGGGCATGACCCCATATAGTAAAAATCGGATATTTTGTATCTCTGTCACTAATATAGCCGGAGTGACAAAATTTCACCTACGTATTCAGCTCAGGCCCTTATGAAGAAATATGGTGAAATTTTGGAAAATGGACGGTGCCACGCCCACTTATTAAGGGGCAAACATTGAAAGTTTTATAGGTCATAACTGAGAAACCGTAGCAGATATATCGACGAAATTTGGTATGCGTAATTTACTTACTTAGGAAAATGTTTGGACGAAAAATTGCCAAAATCGATGGACGACCACGCCCAAATTTATATATGGGAACTATTAAGGGGCCTAATAAAAATATTTTAAGCGATATCTCTGTCAAATATAAAGATTTGTCATTGAAATTGTGTGTCATGAATCCAACTATAGACATAAAACAAAAAATAGAAAAATGTTGGAAAATGGGCGTGGCACCGCCTCTTTTCAGACAAAGGAATCTACGAGATTTCGGAACCCATAACTCTACAAATAATTAAAAAATCAGTTTGTACACTTTAATAACTTGTGGTAATACATGCTCAAAAATTTAGCGAAGTCGGTTTATGACCACGCCTACTTTTTGGCAAAGATATTTCTGGAACACCCTTTGGGAATTTGTAACATGTCATCTTTGTAATTAGAAGTCATAAAGGGTTGCAAATTTGCACTAACAATAGTATTTATATGCTTAGTTGGATGAGTGATAAAAATTTTGAAAATGGGCATGGCTGCGCCCACTTTATGCGGCACTCGATTCATATAAAATACACCCTAATCGAACAAACGCAAACAAACAATGAAAGCATACAGCTGAGTATCTAATGTTCGATTCCACTCGAACTTAGGCTTCCTTCTTACTTATTAGTTTTAGTTTAAATACAGAGAAAATGCAATGAATTGAGATTTAAAAGGTGCCTTTGTTTAATGTGTACATACGTAGGTCCACTCCCCAAACATAAATTTAAGTAAAAATTGTCTTGACGAGTTTTAAGTGTCTTTTTTTAATTTTCCGTTGGATATTCAAAACCCCTCCCCCCCCCCAAATTTTTTTCTGTGTGCGCCACTGTTACCATAT
This sequence comes from Urophora cardui, assembly GCA_960531455.1. Classification (NCBI taxonomy): domain Eukaryota; kingdom Metazoa; phylum Arthropoda; class Insecta; order Diptera; family Tephritidae; genus Urophora; species Urophora cardui. The sequence continues at coordinate 37,344,365 of OY482671.1, forward strand.
ATTGATGCTTACACGGAGAGGACATGCTTTAATGGCTCTGGGGTGGTTTTTGTATAATAATTTAATTTGTATGAATAAAAATAATACTTTTGGTTATATTTATATTTTTAATAGAATTTTTACTTTATTGAAGTTCTTGTGTTTATATACTCAAATTTTTAAAAGATTAATTTAAACAAGAATTGCGAAATGCCTCTGAAAAAGGCAATTTCTCCAACGATTCAAACATTTCTGACCAAATTAATTCTGTACAATCCCGATAAAAATAGGGATAAGAAAAGAAAATAAATTTGCGATTTGGCAATTTGCGAATAGCATTTGACAAATTTGATTTTATGCACGTGCGTCCAAAGGTACCTACATGAACTTCTTTCGCATGTAGGTACATATTTTGGATGTTATGTGGTCCAACCATTGCTTTTGGAATGATAGTTTTCCTTGATCAGTTTGGGAAATTTGGGCGCAGAATCTATAAAGGCATTAATTTGGGATCTATGATAAACCACAAGGGGGGAAGGGTTTGAACCCCCAAACCCCTCCCCCCGTGGATCCGCCACTGACAACTGGGTATAGAAATACAGTTTAAAACCACAAAAAGTTTGGAAGCCAATGACGCAAAAATCAGCTGAGCTTATTGCAGCTAACAGTTTTAAATGCACTGTACTGATTTTTCAAATCACTTCATTCAATTGACACTCAACAAACAAGTGCAAACAGCTGTGAATCCGAAATGACAAATAAATAAGTAAAATTAAATAAATCAAAATGTGCACAAACAAAATCAATAAGTAATTAACAAAGTATGTGAAAAAACATCAGAAATAACAATAAATATGATACGATGAAAATTAAAATCATCAATAATGATCAAAAACCAAATAAATTTCAAAATCACTTATTTTTAGTGGTTCACAATATTTACTAATTTTTCAATCACTTCTATTACTGATTTCTCAATCAATTGGTAAAAACGTTTGTTTTAAAGATCTTGCCTGACAAAGAATTGTCTTTTTGGAGAACTTTAATATTATAATTTAATAATAGTTGAAATTGTTAAAATTAGATGAATTATCATCCAAAGAATATTTCCTGAAAGTTTCACTGAAAATTCCCAGTAGTTTGTAAATATGTATTTAAATATATCCAAGCTGAGCCGGTGTTAGTTTCCGAATTACAAGGTATTCTCGCATGAAACTTGGTGACAGTATTCTATAAATGTTGGCACTCTATTCTATAATAAAAACTAATATTTAAAAAAATTGAATTCAAATTAATGTTCAAATTCCTTTGTTATTCCATTTATTTTTCCACTAATAAAGCTGCTGCAGATGTGGAATCTATTTTTTAACAATATTCTTTCTGAAAATATAATCTTAAACTTAGTGAATATAAATTTTGCTGCTAAAAAATTCATATCATTACGCATAAACGCTACCTAACACTGATTCGAACATAGTTTAAAAGTTAGCAACAATTATGTTGGAAACGCCGTACTATGACGCCTTTTGGCTTTTTTCGTTGCAAAAATCACAACTTTTGAACCAATAGAGATATTTCAAAGATGAAGAAACTTTTATATCATTAATAAAAAGAAGAAAGAAAATTGGTCCGAGAATACTTCCCTGCGGCACTCCAGATGTGGCTTCGAATGAATATGATTTCACCTTCTCGATTTCAACAAAGGAAATTCTATTAGAGAGGTAAGATTTAGTCCAATTCAAAAAAGATGAATGGAAACCCATTTTTTCAAGCTTTCGCAACAAAATAGTGTGACTAACTGTATCAAACGCCTTTGCGAAATCTGTATACACAACATCCACTTGTTGACACATCTTAAAAGAAGAGATACAATGTGAGAACGAGGCAAGATTTGTCACAGTAGAAGACCAGAAAGGAACCCATGCTGATGTTGATCGATTATACCTTTTATAGCAAAGGCAAGTTTTTCTTTAACGACTTTCTCAAAAAGTTTCGAGCAGTTAGAAAGTTTGGATATCGGTCGATAATTCTTCACATCATTTTGTTGCCTGCCTTAGAGACAGCGAAAATTGCGGTTGTTTTCCAACGATCGATAAACTCACCACTCGTTAATGAAAGATTGTAAATAAATTTTAAAGGTACACAAAAAGAGGAACTGCACTTTTTTAGAATAAAAGGCAGATAGCCCGTCAATATCACTCTTTGTAGACATTTGAAGAGAAGCTATACCAATAATTACATCTTGTTTCGTCACATACAATGAACCAAGATCAACCGACTGCTTTACGTCGGAGCAAGAAAAATTACTCGAGGAGCTATTATTAACAACAAAATTAGACTTAAGGTAATCAGCAAAAAGGTTTACAGAATCCAATAAGTTTTCAGAAGATTTGCCAGAATAAGACATACACGTTGGGATATTCGAGCAACCTTTTTTAGAACGTATAAAGTTCCAAAAAGCTTTCGGATTTTCCTTCAACTCCTCCTCATAACGACAGATGTATTGCTTGTATAGAAACTTATCGAGAATATTAAAATTTTTCATGCAAAGAGTATATTTTTCCTTATGGAAAGAATCATTTGTAGATTTATACAATCTGTAATGTTACTTATATAAAGCGTATCGAGTCATTGCATTTACTTTTTCACTTTTTATGTAATGTTAGATACATTTGTTAAGTTTTGGTTAAGTTTATTTCTGTATTTATCTTTACGTAACTTTACTTTGTATCTTGTGTTAGTCGACCGCGATTTATGGTCGACTTTAAATAAATAAATAATAATAAATAATAATAATAATAAGCCTACGTACGAATTAATCGCCACAACGGCCATCATTTACTCCACAGTGCATTGGCCGAATAACGGCGAATTGCCCATATCTCAAAAACCTTCTCATAGAATTAAAAATTAACTCGATATTCGGAATTAGCTAGCGATTTCACATATCGTCGTACCATACGAAAACTAGCATATTTAAAATTTCTGGCGAAAGCTATCAATAAAAAAATTCTGTACGAAAAGTAACAAGTTCGACTTTTGGCTGACGAAAAATAACAAAATCGACTTTTGGCTGACAAAAATAACAAGTTCGACTTTTGGCCGACGAAAAATAACAAAATCGAATTTTGGCTGACGAAAAGTACCAGTAATTATATACTGTTTTTACATTAAAATTGTTGTTTAAACGAAATTGATAGTTTTCGTCAGCCAAAAGTCGAACTTGTTACTTTTCGTCAGCCAAAAGTCCATTTTTTTATTTTTCGTCAGCCACAAAAAATATGATTTTAGTTTTCGTATGGTACGACGATATACAGTATTGTGGAAAACAGAAGCAAAAAATTTGGCTTAAACGAACTTTCGATCCAAAAGGGGACCTGTCCACGGACTTAAAGCGGAAGTTTTCCATCCAAGGGCTCCGCCAACAGGATGGGCTCTTCCAGGCCCAAAAAACGGAGTGGAAGACGTCGCACGGATGAGTACTAATCACCTCATAGCATCAGTGCCCCATGACCTGCAAAGATTATCAAAATACACGAAATTCCAATTTGTTGCTTTTGGTTTGCACAGTTTACACTTGACCGCCGGCAAGTTTTTTTAATTTACTTCAGTGATATTCCCTATAATCTAATAAATGTTATATATTCTAGTAAGTGTATATATAAGCTATTAATATTCAGTTATTTCACTTTTGCAGATCCAAATACCCGTCCCGCTTCGCAGCGACGAAAAAAAATTTTGATTGATGTTATCTATACATATAATACAATTGTAACAGGTCGATGTCTGTACATTGAAGATATTCAAGAAAAACTGATAGGAGAGGTCGTTATTGGACCAGCGGAACCCAAATCCACAATTTTTAGAATTTTTGTCTGTCCTCTGTCCGTCTGTATGATTATGCGCGCATCACGCAAAATGTACTAAATAGAATTCTATTAAACTTTCGCTTTTCTATCACTTAACGTCCAACTTAATATTTAGGACAACTTTCATTTGGATATCTCATCCAGTTCCCGAGTTATTGACCAAAATGTGCGAAAAATGTGACCAAAAATGTGTTTTTTTACAATAAAACCCGCGTCACACAAAAATGACCGCATAGAAATGAATGAAACTTTGAATAATCATTTTCTAGACGTCTCTCCTAAAATTTAAGATATCTTTCACTGCGATATCTTACTCGATTCCTAATTTATTGACCTAAATGTGGACCCAGGGTGACTGTATGATAGGGATTGGGATATGGATAAGGATACGAATAGAGATAGAGATAGGGATATTCAGAGAATTAACAATTATTTAGTATTCGCAGACATTACTATCGATTTTAAGATAATGGTGAGCAACACGGTAATCTAGAACTTTTTCTTTAGGCTTTATAGGAATAAATTTTAGGCAGAACAACGTCTGGTGGGTCAGCTAGTAATGAATATTTTACCTCTACATTTCCCTGTCTCTTTCTCTTTCCCTTTCCTTTACTTTTAACTTCATCTTTACTTTTACCTTGTAATAGAATATCTAGTGTATCCCCAATGTAATCAAATCACAGTTTGACAGATATAGTATAGCCCAGGTGTTAGGCTAAAAACCACTAGTGTAAGTGTAGCCCTAAGCTTAAATTAATTTTTAAGTTAGACGGTAAGCACTGACAATGATACATACTAGGCGCATTTCAGTTATTACATCTGGGTCTGGGTCAAGATAAATTTTTACTGAAACAATCCGGATCATAATGAAATTTGGCTGCACTTGAAAAGAAGTAAAAAGAAGAAGAAATATCAACAAACCATTTGTGATTTGAGAAAGTAAAAAAAACAAAATAAAAAATCGGATCAAGAATTATTTGAGGCAAATTTATATATAATTTAATTATATGACTTTTATACTCATATTTTATGTGTTACTTCCATAATTTGTTTTGTTTTTTTCACGGCGTCTGAATGAAAAATATGGCCGACAGCTGCTTGTGTATATACATATACGAACATATGCCCCGCAGTAAAAATCTGAAATGGGGGAAATTTTCCAATAATGCCGCACGCCCCCCAAAAAACCACTTTTACTGGGGGGTAGGGGAGGGGAAGAGTGTTTTGAATCCGTAAAATTTAGGCGCCGGACGTACCTCTGTTTCGAGGAATTTATGATTAAAGTTTAGTAGCTCTCCATATAAATTCGATAGATAAAGAAAAAACAGTGCTTTTGCGCAGAACACTTATCTGCGTAGGCGGCCTTCGGCCGCGCCTAAAAAAAATAACCCTGGGCTACGCCATCCGTCCGGGCGTGTGCGCAAACCGTGGCTACCGCCACGGTGATGTCCTTCTGCGTAGTACACCCTTCAGCGTAATATCTATGGCCCGGTCTACAGTACTTTTGTGGCCATTTCAACTCGCAAAATGGTACAAACACTTACCTTGTACCTATGTCAGTTGTGTGTGTGTGTAAAAATTGGTAAAAATTTAACAACTTTAACAAATTCCGGGAAAACCAGGTACGTCCGGCGCCTAAATTTAACAACTTCAGAACCTACTTCCCATCCCCTACCATCCAGTAAAAGTCATTTTTTTGGGGGCGTGCGGCATTATTGGAAAGCCGACCCCTGAAATGAATCCTTTATGAATCACTGATGAAATTCATCATGAGGATCAGTGAATACTTTCATATAAAGGCTGCTGAATTTTTTCAAATAAATGGTTTGCTTTCCTCATGCCTATATGACACTACGTTTTTTCTCTGGTATTTTTGGTTTGGAAAACCCACCGAAAGTCAAAATACAAAAACAATTCTTCTGTACGTTGAAAAGAGACAAAACAAAAACAATTTGATTGACATTAAACTTCAAACTAAATGAAAATAATAGTTATTTCAAAAATTATTTTTTTGGAAATTTGAATTTAAATTACTGAAATAAATAATGAAACTCAAATGGCGGGGTAGCTATGTTATAAGGAGAAGCCAGTGCGCAGTATAATTTTTCTTCCGGACTTCTTCTTTCCCCTTACGGCCAAAGTAGAAGCTTACAAGAGGCAATTTAAAATTTGTATTTCCATATACATATTTTTTATTTTAAATATAATTTATTTTATAGTTGTCAAATAGAAAAATTTGTCAGAAAAGCTGCAGAATGACAAAAAACCTACCGAAATACAAGCTGGCTCGTTGGTTTTTAACCGCCTAGATGGTATTTCGTTTGTTTTTTTCAATATAGCTTGCTCGCTTGCACCAACGCAAAACGATAGTGATGAATATTCAACAAAGAATCATCAATGATTATTTAGCAGTGAAACAAATTGACTGCAGGGTATATGTATATATATGTATACATACACAAATGTCACTTTTCAGTTCTGCCAAATCAAAAAAGCACTGTGCTGCCAATTCAGCACGGAAAAAACAAATCGAACAGGGCGGATCATAAATTGAACCAGCAATTTATCTGGTTTAATCGAGCTGAAATCGTTGTTGTTGCATTTGCATGTAAAAAATTTTATCTGGGTTAGGATCACCGTATGTGAAACACGGCTACTTAGAACAGCCATTTTGTGAAGGGCTGAAAAATAAAGAGTCATTCGATATACAGCCATTGAATTCGGAGGTCGTGTTTCATTTTATTTGCCGGTATATATATATGCAATATCTGGGAAACCGTGGACCCGTCCTAGGCATCACAACGAAAATAACTGTATGTTAAAGGCCCGCTCAACGCCTTTGGGCCTATATTCCGGGAAGTTCCCACTTTTTCGAAATTCTATATACCCTATCAAGTGCGCTAGTACGACATGAATCTGTTGTGAAAATTTCATAAAGATCGATTGATTACGTTGGGAGTCCTTAAAGAAGACACACACACATTCATTTTTATATAATAGATTAGTCACTCTCCTCAGGGTGGCATAACGCCAAGTAAAAAAATAGCTATCACTTTTACCATCGCTGTCTGAGTTGCTTGGATTTTTCCGCTTATCCCAAATTTTCAAAATTAAATTAAAAATAATTTCGTGCTAGCTACTAAACATGCATACTGGCTTAATTAACTTTCTAATTAATAAAAACCCGATTATTGGTTTAAAAAAATAGTGATGATCCGCTGGCAGTGGGCGGCATACCCTCCGAGTATTTCTGCCATGAGAAATCTTCTCACAAAAAATTTATTCGCCGTTCGGAGCTGGCATAAAACTGTAGGTCCACCCAATTAGTTGGAAAAAATTAAGGAGCACTGGAAGTTTAATGATAAAATTTCACACAAGTGCTCATAAGCCATAACGACCTAACCCGAGATAAGAACATAAAAATATTTTTTGCGTCGGATGTTTAGCTACAAAACCAAGTACATTTATGAGACCGTTTTCGATTATAAAGCTCTCTTTTCTCGAAAAGAAATACTTAAAACCAGGGACGGTAATCATTATAAGCGAAACAATATAAATCACCGTATAATCATTATTCTTCGATTTATATTTTTCTGATTAAACTTAATTATTATTTTGTAAGTGTTATTTTTTCGATCGGAAGTAATTATTATTATGTAATTTTAATTTTTTTGATCACTAATAAGTATTATTCTTGGATTTTAATTTTTTTACTCGATCATAATTATTATTTCTTGATTTTTACTTTTTGCATCAAAAATAATTATTATACTTGATTTTTATTTTTTCCCTCAAGGCATAATGATTGTGTGTAATTTTTTATTTTTTTACTCAAGAATAAAAATTATGGTCTGATTTTTATTTTATTATTCATAAAATAAAACTCAAAACGTCATACAGCCTGAACCCAGAGGATTTTTGGCTTAAAATTTTGCATGCACACACCTTCTACTCTGCTCTAACTACTTCCGAAGATAAATCGTTGGAAATTTTGTTATAAATGGTGGAAAAAAGGTGTTGAAGTATGCATGTAATTTGCTTTAAAATTCATACAAAAATGTTACGTATACGCCACGGCAATACGCTCATATGTAAAACTAGTTTATATCCTTGGGTTTCACGCCGCGTTTCTATAAAATATGCAAAATAAATGAAAAAAGAATAACTTTAAATTTTTTATGCACCCCTTCCAGCTGTATTTCAGAAAATTCTATTGTATTTCAATGCGTGTGTAAGATGTATTTATCGGCCAATCCGTTTAGGACGCAACTTGATGCATATCTTCAGACATATGTACATTTGATGCGTGTTTTTAGATCCTCTCTCCTTCTCCGGAATATAAAAATAGGGTGTTTTAGAGTAAGTAATCTGAAAAAAAATTTCACTTTTCCAAAAACTGGATGGAGCTACACCAAAAACCGCGCAAATTCCCGGAATTTCAAGGTATGTTTAGATTTATGTATGGAAAAGTTAGGATTTTGCACAAGAAAAAAAAATGATATCTACCCAAGGCGTGAAACCCAAGGATATAAGCTAGTTTTATATATGAGCATATTGCCGTGGCGTATAAGTAAAATTTTTGTATGAATTTTAAAGCAAATTACATGCATACTTCAACACCTTTTTTCCACCATTTATAACAAAATTTCCAACGATTTATCTTCGGAAGTAGTTAGAGCAGAGTAGAAGGTGTGTGCATGCAAAATTTTAAGCCAAAAATCCTAATGGTTAAGGCTGTATGACCTTTTGAGTTTTATTTTATTTGAGTTTTTATAATAAAATAAAAATCAGACCATAATTTTTATTCTTGAGTAAAAAAATAAAAAATTACACACAATCATTATGCCTTGAGGGAAAAAATAAAAATCAAGTATAATAATTATTTTTGATGCAAAAAGTAAAAATCAAGAAATAATAATTATGATCGAGTAAAAAAATTAAAATCCAAGAATAATACTTATTAGTGATCAAAAAAATTAAAATTACATAATAATAATTACTTTCGATCGAAAAAATAAAAATCAGGCTGTAATTATTACTTTCGATTTTTATGGATAAAACTCTTAAAATAAAAATCATTGCAGATAGCCGCAGATTATACAGAGATAAATATAGTGGTATATCCAAATTTATTTTGCGATAGTGGGAACATACTGATTTTTTTGGTCAAAGTTTTAAAAATAATAATTATTTTCCATCCTTGCTTAAAACACTTCCTTTCATGAAGTTTTCTTTATAAAAATTGCAAGCAAACATTGCACAATTCTATCTCAGCTTCGGTCGTTATGAATTTTGATGTGTGTTTAAATTATTTATGTTCTACTGCTGTTATACGGTTAATAATTTGAAATTCAAAATTTAACCTTACTTGTATTGTTTGCGAATCTCGTTTCGACGCGTTCGTAGATCCAAAAGAATTCAATTCTGGGTCATTATCTGTTTGCCCACAATCTTTGGTGAAATGATAATTTTCGTTCTCTTCATTATTAACGGTCTCCTGAAGACAATATAATGTTTAATAATCAAAAAAAAAAAAATACTTTAATATAACTATATACTAGGTATTGTATTTTTTTCAACTTTTTTAAGTTTAAAAAAGCTGAAATAGCCAATATTATGTATTGCACTTACATGTGACTCATTAAAATAAAATTTAGTCCTTTCTTTCATTTCTCTTTCTTCGTCTTCGGAGTCAGTCTTCATTGCTCCCCTTTCTAATAAAAGATCCGATACGTCGGTTATTTCGCTTGTACTGGTCTATTCGGTATATAATAAATAATAAAATAAATACAAATTTTACACATAAACTAAAATGTTTTACTTGTTGGGGTAAGTGGAAAAAAATTCAACAACTATTTACAGCGAAGGTTGAGTGTATAGCTATTTCACGAAAAACCATTTTCGATCATCAGCACTCTTTTCGGAAGTGGATGCACCGGGGATTGAACCCGAGTCCATTCCATCTTCAGCCGCAATGACCCAACGCATAAACACACTCGGCCATTGAGACTCTGTGCAAGCTGTTGGATTTTCCCCACTTTTGCCTTTTTCATTTTCAACATTAACGTCGTGCTAAGCACTAAAAACTCTTTCAAGTAAAATTGTTAACGTTGTTTGGTATATAAATAAATACCAACAACAATGTTCATTGCGAACTGCCTACAACAAAAATTCAGCACGTTTGTGGAGAATATATGCAAAAGCATATACACACTAACGTTACGGTGCATCCACTTCCGAAAATAGTGCTGATGATCGAAAATGGTTTTTCGTGAAATAGCTATACACTCAACCTTCGCTGTAAATAGTTGTTGAATTTTTTTCCACTTACCCCAACAATTAAAAATTGAATTAAAATAAAAATTTCGTGCTAAGCACTAAAAACTCTTTCAAGTAAAATTGTTAACGTTGTTTGGTATATACATAAAATAAATACCAACAATGTTCATTGCGAACTGCATACAACAAAAATTCAGCACGTTTGTGGAGAATATATGCAAAAGCATATACACTTCTTCTTCTTCTTGATTGGCGCTTAACCGTCTAGACGATTCTGGCCGAGTCCAACAGAGCGCGCCAATTGCTTCTGTTTCGTGCAGCATGGCACCACTTGGGAACACCTAGGGAGGCAGCATCGCTGTCCACCTGATTTTCCCAACGCAGTGTAGGTCTCCCTTTTCTTTTGCGTTCAGCGGGTTTCGATAGAAATGCTTTCTTGGCCGGAGCGCCTTCGTCCATTCTCACGACATGACCTGCCCAACGCAGCCGCTGGATCTTTATTCGCTGAACAATGTCGATGTCTGTGTAAAGCTCGTACAGCTCATCGTTAAATCTCCGTCGATACTCGCCCACGCCAACGCGCAAAGGTCCATAAATCTTACGAAGAACTTTTCTCTCGAATACTCCAAGTGCCATCTCATCTGATTTTGAAATTGTCCATGCTTCTGCGCCGTACATGAGGACTGGAACGATGAGCGTCCTGTAGAGTGTGATTTTTGTTTGTCGAGAGAGGACTTTACTTTTCAGTTGCCTACTTAGTCCGAAGTAGCATTTATTGGCAAGCGTGATTCTTCGTTGGATCTCCGTGCTGACATCATTCTTGGTGTTAATGCTGGTTCCCAGATAGACGAAGTCCTTAACAGTTTCGAATTTGTAGCTATCAACATTGACGTGGCTGCCAAGGCGTGCTGTTTCTTTGTGTGATGACAGGAGGTACTTCGTCTTGTCCTCGTTGACCGCCAAACCCATTTTCTTAGCCTCTTTATCCAGCTTGGAGAAGGCAGAACATACGGCGCGCGTGTTAGTGCCAATGATGTCGATGTCATCGGCGTACGCCAGCAGTTGCACACTCTTGTGATATAAGATGCTTCCTGTATGGTTAAGTTCTGCAGCTCGTATTATCTTTTCCAGTATCAAATTGAAGAAGTCGCACGAAAGAGAGTCACCTTGTCTGAAACCTCGTTTGGTCTCGAACGGCTCGGAGAGGTCCTTCCCAATTCTGACGGAGCTGGTGGTGTTAGTCAACGTCATTTGGCATAGCCGTATAAGTTTAGCAGGGAAACCAAATTCAGACATTGCGGCATACAGGCAATTCCTATTCGTGCTATCAAAAGCGGCTTTAAAATCGACAAAGAGATGGTGTGTGTCGGATCCTTTTTCATGGGTTTTTTCCAGTATTTGTCGTATTGTGAAGATCTGGTCGATGGTAGATTTACCAGGTCTGAAGCCACACTGATAAGGTCCAATCAGATTGTTGACGATAGGCTTCAGTCTTTCGCACAATACACTTGCTAAGACCTTATATGCGATATTCAGGAGGCTTATCCCACGATAATTGGCGCGTACTGTGGAGTCTCCTTTTTTGTGGATTGGGCAGAGCACACTTAAGTTCCAATCGTCGGGCATGCGCTCGTCCGACCATATTCTGCATAGGAGTTGATGCATGCTCCTTATCAACTCTTCGCCACCATGTTTGAATAGCTCGGCTGGCAAGCCGTCAGCGCCCGGGGCCTTGTTATTCTTAAGCCTACATACTGCTATTCGCACTTCGTCATGATCAGGTGGTGGAACATGCCTACCATCATCTGCTATTGGGGATTCGGGTCGTACATCTTCTCCTTCCGCACTTTCACTGTTGCCATTATCTAGCAAGGAGGAGAAGTGATCCCTCCACAACCTAAGTATGTTCTGGACATCAGTTACCAGATCACCGTTATCATTCCGGCAGGAATTTGCCCCGGTCTTGAAACCTTCAGTCATCCGCCTGATTTTTTGATAGAATTTTCGAGCATCGTTCCTACCCGCCAGCATCTCAAGCTCTTCACACTCGCGCCTTTCAGCCTCCCTTTTCTTCTTTCGAAAAAGGCGCCTCTCTTCCTTCTTCGCCGTTCGATAACGCTCCCATACGCTTCGCGTTGCGCCCGCACACAATGTAGCCCTGTAGGCGGCGTTCTTTCTTTCCGAGGCATCGCGACATTCCTTGTCGTACCAGGTGTTTTTGTGGGCTCGCTTGTATCCTATAGATTCCTCAGCGGCGATACGAAGTGAACGAGCGATGTGTTCCCATTCCTCAGATACATCGTTTAGTGAAGGGTTGCTCTCAGAGAGCAGGAGTGAGAGCCGAGTGGTGTATTGATTGGCTGTCTGCGTCATGTGCAGCCTTTCGACTTCAAACTTTCCTTGCTGTCCTGCTGGCACATTCTTTGCTGCACAGAGGCGGGTGCGTACCTTGGCTGCTACAAGATAGTGGTCGGAATCGACATTGGGACCACGGATTGTGCGCACATCTAGGATGCTGGAGCTGTGTCTGCCGTCGATCATGACGTGATCAATTTGATTTCGCGTTTTTCGATCAGGAGACAGCCATGTGGCTTGGTGTATTTTTTTGTGCTGGAATCTGGTACTGCTAATGACCATGTTTCGTGACCCGGCGAAGTCGATCAGCCTCGTCCCATTGGGACTGGTTACGTCGTGGAGACTGAATTTTCCGACTGTGCTGCCAAAGATACCTTCCTTACCCACCCTGGCATTAAAATCGCCAAGCACAATCTTAATGTCGTGACGGGGGCAGCGGTCGTAGGCATGCTCTAACTGCTCATAGAAAGTGTCTTTGATCGCATCGTCCTTCTCTTCCGTCGGGGCGTGGGCGCAGATGAGAGATATGTTGAAAAATCTCGCTTTGATGCGGATGGTGGCTAGACGCTCGTTCACTGGCGTGAACGACAGTACTCGGCGGCTGAGTCTCTTTCCCACCACAAAACCAACACCAAATATACGCTCCTCTGCATGGCCACTGTAATATATATCGCAAGGCCCACATTTCTTCTTGCCTTGCCCCTTGCCCTTCTTGCATATACACACTAACGTTAATGTTGAAAATGAAAAAGGCAAAGTGGGGAAAATCCAACAGCTTGCACAGAGTCTCAATGGCCGAGTGTGTTTATGCGTTGGGTCGTTGCGGCTGAAGATGGAATGGACTCGGGTTCAATCCCCGGTGCATCCACTTCCGAAAAGAGTGCTGATGATCGAAAATGGTTTTTCGTGAAATAGCTATACACTCAACCTTCGCTATAAATAGTTGTTGAATTTTTTTCCACTTACCCCAACAATTAAAAATTGAATTAAAATAAAAATTTCGTGCTAAGCACTAAAAACTCTTTCAAATGTTTTACGTCTGCTAACTTGTGTTTTATTCGATTCACATCTGTTCCGTTGAGTATATTTTTTAAGATTGGTTTTAGATGAATTTGCCTTGCTTACTCTTCCCAATTCTTGGAAATTATCTGCGGACTGCACAAACAAGAAAAAAACCAGAGATGTAGAATAATTATTATTTCATTTTGAAATTATAAAAAAGTCTTACAAATTTTCTTCAGAATCATAAAAGTCTTTTGATAATATTTTTTTCCTGATGAAAATGATAAAAATCTTCTATAATTATTATTCAGAAACTTATATTTTAAAAATCTTTCCATAATAGTTATTTCAAATATATATTTTTTAAGCCTTCAAAGACTTTTATATTGAGACAAATTTGAAAAAAGTCTTTGCGTAATTATTATCAGTAACAAATTGTTTTTTATATCTTCAAAGACTTTTTCATTGAGAGAAAGTTCAAAAAAGTCTCAGAAAATTTTCAATAACCTTCATATAAGTATAAAATAAAAATAACTTTCATATAAGTACAACAAAATTCAAGCAAATTTCCAATTTGAAATTGTATGAAAGATTTTTATTGAAGATATAAAAAATAAATTTGTTACTCAAAATAATTACTTAAAGATATTTTTGAAATTCGTCTCAATGAAAAAGTCTTTGAAGACTTAAAAACAATTTGTTACGGATAATAATTACTCAAAGGTTTTTTGTCAAATTTGTCTCAATATAAAAGTCTTTGAAGATATAAAACGAAATTTCTCATTTATAATAATTACAAAACGACTTAAAAAAAATATCTCAGAAATAACTATTATGGAAAGATTTGTTTGTTTCAATAATAACACTGGTCGACAAGTTTATGTTACAGAAATAAAATTCTACTTTTGTAAATGATTTCGGTGCGTGAATCCGAATCTGAAGTCAGATTTTCGCTAATACGTACAGTTTTTGAGATATTCATGTTTAGAGGCCAAAAATGCGATTTTTGGCTATATTCACTCTTGAATATCTTTTAAATTACTTACTTATTTTAAAAACTGATTAAAGCTATTGAAAACGCGGACATTTCTGTTGAAGAAACCGTTTTAATATTTCAGATATCTTTCTTGTAACTTGCAATATTGCATATTAGGCTTCATTAGTTTTGGAATATTTTCTCCATACAAAAATAATTAAAAATTTTGAAGCACGCTTTTAGGTAGTTTATTATATTATGGACGTATGTAAGTAGCTTCGTAAAAAAACTTGTTCTGCTGAGCAACTACAAAATTTGATTGCGCCTATAACATGCTACAAATGCTGCCGTTGTTTTCGACGACAAATACCTTATTGTGCAAAAACATATATTACTACAAACCTAAATTAGATATCCGAAAAATTAAAACGTTGTCTTCAAGAGAAATGGTCGAGCCTTCAATAGCTTTAATCAATTTTTAAAATAAGTAAGTAATTTAAAAGATATTGAGGAGTGAATATAGCCAAAAAACGTGTTTTTCGCCCATTTGGGCATGAATATCTAAAAATCTGTACGTATCACATAAAATCTGACTGCAGATTCGGATTTAGCGCACCGAAATCCTTTAGAAAAGTAGAATTTTATTTCTGTAACAAAAATTTGCTGACATTTTGTCGACCAGTGTAATTATTTTTTTATTTTTATTTTTTCTCTTATAATAATTACAACTCTGAAAAAAACCTTTGATATAGGCATAAGAAGTATATTGAAAACTGATTAACGAACTTGCTAATGGGTTACATAGCCGCTAACACAGTGCAAAAAGTTTCTACGTAATTGATGAACGCATTAATTAAATCAATTGTGTTGCCGAGGCAATTTTGCATAGTGTTGTTGTTGCAGTTGAGTGGCTAATTTTGTCATTTAATTAATTTTGGCGCGCACTCATTTACTTTGCTTGTTTTTATTTACATTTACTTTGCGCATTTCTATTCATCCTCTCATTCTCTTCTTTTTCCTTTTTTGTCACAGCTGTTTGCCGTGTTTATTAAGCGTCTCAAGTGTACCTTAAACTGCTCGCTCCAGTTTCTCTAAAACTGTAAAACTAGTAATTTTTGTAGATGATGTATCCAATTATACTGTAAACAGGGCTAATGCCCTGGTATCACCTGTTGATGTTTACCATCCTCCTTTAGAGTTGGTTTACGAAATTATAAATAACGATAACCGTGGTAACGTAAAAGAGTTTAACTCTGAGTCTAGTTTTTGTTACAATTTTTCTAAGGCAAACTATAATAAACTTAATAAAGAACTCTCAAGATTGGTATGGCCAGACTATAATGGAAACGTCGATCTAAATGTGTTGCATTTCAATAACACGATTCTTAACCTTTTTGAGAAATACGTACCGAAACATAAACGCAAATATAATGAACCTTTGTATCTTTGGGCCACTAGAGAGTTAAGAGCTTTAAAAAATAAAAAATCGCGCTTCTTTAAAATATATAAGAAGACTGGTTCTCAAAAGGATTATATGAAATACTCAGTTCTGCGTCATAAGTACTCACTTCTGAACAAAAAGTGCTATAAGTCTTATATATTTAAAATGAAAAAGAACATTTTTTCCAACCCGAAATCGTTTTATGGTTTTGTAAACTCGAAACGTAGAGTAATGGGATTTCCATCATCTATGAGATATCGTGATTGTGATGCCAGTGATAGCCAAGATGTCGCGAACCTTTTTGCCCTCTTCTTTGAATCAAATTATTCCAATACTAATGTTAGCTTTAATGAATACCCGTATCAAGTTTTTCAGAATAACACATTTGAATGCCCTTTTATAGATCCCGAAGAGGTTTTATTTTTGCTTAAAACAATAAAGAAGTCCATAAACTACGGACCAGATATGATTCCTTCAATATTTTTAAACAAATGCGCCGAGTATATTTACCAGCCATTATCCACACTATTTAATCTGTCTTTGAAGTCAGGAATTTTCCCAAAAGCGTGGAAAGAATCTTTTATTATTCCTCTACATAAATCTGGAAGTAGATCTTCCATCGAAAACTATCGCGGCATAGCAAAGCTTTCGGCTATCCCAAAGTTATTTGAGGCTATTGTCACCAATTGTCTAAATCATTCCATTTCCTCATCAATAGTAAGTTCGCAGCATGGTTTCTGTAGAGGCAAATCAACTGTTACCAACTTACTAGAATTTACAACTCATGTCTCTAACGGTTTTAGGAATAATGCTAACACCGATGTAATTTATACTGACTTCAGCAAAGCCTTCGACAAGGTCAATCACGCGTTACTTATCCATAAACTTGATCTTCTTGGTTTTCAACCTATTCTGTTAAAATGGATTGCGTCATATGTCACTAATAGAACACAAAGAGTTGTTTTTAAAAATGCTTTTTCCAACATCATTAACGTATCTTCAGGAGTTCCACAAGGCAGCCATCTTGGTCCGACTCTGTTTTTGCTGTTTATAAACGACATTTCTTATGCTATTTGTAACTCAAAACTTCTCATGTATGCCGATGATGTGAAACTTTTCAAGTCTTACTCTTCTTTGGAGGAAAGATCTGCCCTACAAAATGATTTAGATTGCTTCGCTACGTGGTGCAATATTAATCTTATGCCACTCAATCTTAGTAAATGTAAATTTATGAGCTTTTCACGGAAGATCCTTCAACCTGCGTCTTACACAATTAATAACTATAGTTTGGAACAGGTTTACGATTTTGTTGACCTAGGAATAAGATTTGATAGTAAGCTCCACTTTAACCTGCATATTAATGCTACAGTAAACAAAGCTAAAAGTATCCTAGCATTTGTAAAACGTTGGTCTAAGGAATTTAATGACCCTTACGTAACTAAAGCCCTGTTTACAACATTAGTACGACCTATACTAGAATACGCTTCAATAATCTGGAGTCCGCAATATCAAGTTCATTCCGATAGACTGGAATCAATTCAAAAACAGTTCTTACTTTTTGCGTTAAGGAACTTTCATTGGGACCCACGGACAAATCTTCCCTCGTACACTAGTCGCTTGAAGCTTATTAATCTTCCAACCTTATCAAGCCGCAGGGAAATGTTAGGTGTAATATTTCTGGTTAAACTACTGAAAGGATCCATAAGCAGTCAATTTCTCCTATCCGAAATAAACTTAAATGTTCCTATTCGACCATCAAGACATTTTCAACCTATCTTTTTAAAGCAGTGTAGAACTAATTTTGAATTACACGAACCACTTCGTTGCTTATGTAAATCTTTTAATGATTATTCTACTCATTTCGATATATCAGACTCTATTTATCTGATAAGAAAAATTCTGTTGTGCGCTCTTAACAAGTGACAACAAATCTCTCGCTCTAATTGACTATTCTATTTTTGTCTATTACTTTTATTTGTAGTTTTATATTTTATTCTATGTACATATGTATATCCAGCTGATGGAATTATATTTTCTGTAGCTGAGCAGTATAAGTTCTCGACGTTTAATAAACTTCTACCACTCAACACCTTGGCCAAATTTTATTTTAAAATATCCGTACGTCATGCGGATGCGCCCCTCGTGCGGTTGGGTGGGTGGAGGGAAATCGTTGGGTTTATTATTATTAAAAAAAAAAAAAAAAAAAAAAAAAAAAAAGAAAAGGAAACTATCCCTCTCATATCACAACCTCATACTGGATGATGCAAGATCTGCATGATCTAAAATACTCAACATTATTTTTAGATCAAATCTAAAGTATAATTGCGAAGTCACTGTCATATTTTGCAGCAAAAATTACATAATATTTTTAATCTGCAAGATATAACGAAATACCCCCAATTTTTCTTTTAAAATACCCACATTCACTTTTTTTGCGCAGTGGCACCAATGGAAGATGTTATAAAAATGCGCATTTCTCAGTGCTCTCACAAAGCAAAGAGTTCCTTTTCTACCCAGTTGGAAAGGTGGTCATGCATGACCATATGAAAAAATGTACAAAAAATTTGCATTATAGTATGGATTCCAAAAAAAACTATGAAATATGAGGATTAGGTTTTGTTTAGTTTTGCTTTTTATAATAACGTGCAATGTATTTAAAAAATTGTAGAACAACCGGTAAAACGAATTGAACACCCTTTTTTAATAACAATTTTAACAAAATGTTGCCTAAAATATCCTATGAAAAAATCCTTTACATTACGCTCATATAATGCATACTCAAAACTTACAATTTTTTAATTTATTTATTGAGATTTTTTTACAAAAGTAAAACATTATATAATCTTTATTTAAATATGCATGAACATTTAAAATTTTTTAAGGAAAAATCTACATTTGTACCCGTTCGGGATGTAAGCGATTGATCTACATTTGTACCCGTTGGGGATGAAAGCGATTAATCTACATTCGTACCCGTTCGGGATGAAAGCGATTGATCTACATTTGTACCCGTTCGGTATGTTAGTGATTAATCTACATTGGTACCCGTTCGGGTATACAAGTTGAACAATTAGTCTCTTCATAGGACCCCTGCAAAAAATGCGATTAATCCGGGACGTGTCCGGGATCAATCGCAAGGGAGCATGCGACTAATACAATTTCACATCCCTTTATATGGGCCTAAGAATGTTTCAATGAATCCTTCAGGAAAAGTTCTGTGAATGATAATTTTACTACACCATTTCCAGATGGATTTTAGAAAGCGTTAACTGGATTTTAGAAACGACAATTGGATTTTAGAAAGAGATAATTGGATTTTAGAAATGTCAATTAGATTTTGGAAAGGGGAAATTGGATTCTAGAAAGGTCAATTGGATTTTAGAAAAGGGAAATTGGATTTTAGAAATGTCAATTGGATTTTAGAAAGGGGAAATTGGATTTTAGAAATGTCAGTTGGATTTTCGAAAGCGTGAATTGGATTTCAGAATGTGCGTGTAAAATTAATTTTAAACAGAATTTTTCCAATAGAAATTCTTTATTGCGTATGAAATTATAATGTACATATACGTAATTATATAAATTTTCGAAAATCCAATTTACGGTTTCTAAAGTCCAATTTCCCTTTTCTAAAATCCAATTGGCATTTCTAAAATCCAATTTTCCCTTTCTAAAATCCAATTGACATTTCTAAAATCCAATTTCCCCTTTCTAAAATCCAATTGACATTTCCAAAATCCAATTTCCCCTTTCTAAAATCCAATTGACAATTCTAAAATCCAATTTCCCCTTTCTAAAATCCAGTTGACGCTTTCTAAAATCCATCTGGAAATGGTGTAGTTATAACACTCCCGACTACGCAAAATTACTGTAAATCTCTCCAGATCTAACTCCAGAAAGGGAGTTCTGTCGGCTGATGGTTACTTTTCAAAGCGCGGCAGCCTTCGCAATGCATAAGGGTGCTCTACGCCAAAATACTGTGTTATTAATAAACTATAAGTTTCCGCAAGATTGCGTTTGCATTTTAGTGATCTATCAGAAACGAAAGTTCCGGTGCCGGGTACATTGTTATTGAAATTTTCCTCTGTTTTTGTATACAATTTGCTTTAATGAAAAACAGAAAAAGGACAAGGTAAAGATTTCTTTCACGCAAAATTAAGACTATTTTTTTTATCTTCAGCCTGTAATTAAATTTACGCTTGTTTACTTAAAGTAAAAGGATTGCTATGATCTCTCAAAAACTTTCTTTCGTTCAGAGAAATCCTTTGCTCCTCTTCCTCTACTAATAAAGCTGCTATCGCAATAGAATCCATTATTTTATTATTTAAATAAATTGTTTTTAGTAAAATAAAGTAAAAATGTTTTTGGTTTTATCAAAAAGATAAGAAACCTGAGAAAAACCCACTCAATTTCGCATCAGCACTTGGTAACGCTGATTCGAACATAGTTCATATAGTTGGCAACACTTAACTTCGAACCGACGGGGTAGCTGATACGATTTTCGAGGAGTTCGGCACCGTGGCTTTCGGCGTTTCGGTAGTTCGTTCGCCGTTCGTGATACTGGCATATATTTAGGAAAATGGTCTAATCGATCGAGCATATTTTTTTCCACTGGATGGATGGCTCTTTTTCCAACACTACTACTAGTAGTTGGCTGCTCAGCAA
The DNA here is from genome assembly GCA_960531455.1 of Urophora cardui. Taxonomy (NCBI): domain Eukaryota; kingdom Metazoa; phylum Arthropoda; class Insecta; order Diptera; family Tephritidae; genus Urophora; species Urophora cardui. The sequence continues at coordinate 37,364,928 of OY482671.1, forward strand.
CCAATGGGCGGTCAACGGACCTCTTTTCAACTGAAGCACAAAGCGCTTTGTCAATACTGCAACTGTATATACATATGTATTTCGTCATATCCTCTACTATCTCATCAGAAATTTGACAGCATTGCTTCGTCTATATAAAATTCTTGTTGCCATAATAATAATACACTTGCCGAGGTTCTCTCCCAATTCGAGGCGTGTTACTTAACATTTTTCCTACAAATATCTTGAGTTTTAATCTGGAGCCTATTTCGAACCAATACGAGTATCCGTTAGTATCACACAAGCATCAGGGGTGTCAGGAAAATATTGACGTAAATGATGAGCGAATCCTAATAAAATAATTACATATACAATGCAATTCCACTTAGATACTAAATACCTCAGTAAATCCACAGTCTGACGGTGTTACTTTTGCTCCTGAGGCTTCTAAAATTGGTAATAAGGAACGAGGTTTGGTTTACTCTAAGATGGCTTGTGTTCGTAGACAAATTTATTACGTTCATAAATGATGAACCAAGCAATCATTTATCATAGCATAGGATAGCATCAGGCTCGATGTGATCGCAAATGTAATCCGGATCTGAGATGCTGCTGTATGAGTCTTCAAACCCATCATCAATTTCAACTGAATCCAATTTCGGAATCACTCATTGTGGAGAGATTTACTTTTTTCTGACGCGGTACCAGCAAAAAATAGCAAATATCTTATTCTAATAAGAAATGTACGTTATTTATAAAGAAAATTGGTAAAACCGTAGAGAACGCTTCACAAAAATATGGGGAATTTTTTTATACTGAAGCTACTAAGACCGTCTACAGACGGCCTTCACAAAACACTCAATACGATAAAGTTTCCACACTAAATTTAAAAAAGCACACACAAATATTAAAGCAAACATAAAAACGGCTTCCAAAAAAATTTTCAGAAATATTCAAGGCTAATTTATTCTATAATTGAACCATGGAAATATTGGAAATAATTACAAAGAAATAGCTGTACTTGTCACAATAATGAGTTGCGAGCTTTCAAACAAGCTTTATTTCAAAGCTCTTTTCATGCAAGATCAACAGCTTAAACGCATAAGATGCAAAGTACGTTACTTTTGATTATATTTTGATTTCAGTGAAGACCGTTTATAGACGGCCTTAGGTGCTTAAGGGTTAAATAAAATTTAAGAAAATTAACATAAACACGACATTGTTTATATTCTTTGTAATGGTATTCGTATAAACTTTTCTGCGTTGGCTACCGCCACAGTGATGTCCTTCTGCGTAGTACACCCTTCAGCGTAGGCGGCCTTCGCCTTTATTTATTCATTTAATTTATTTAGATGCATATTTTTTATAAAATATGGAATCTATTAAAACCCCGTACGGGGCATTATATCGAAGCCGGCCCAAAGTTTTTTCTTTATCTTTTTTCTAATAAAAGAAAATGTGGTGCAAACGTAACTTTGAAACCTGACATATGCTTTTTGGGTAATATAAAGGCCTAGTGGGGACGATAAACACACGCACATTTGTGTGTGTGTATAGTATTTTGCATAGTCAAATTAGCAACTTCAACAAAAAATATCTCGGAAACTATCACAGCTATTCTACAATCCCTCGGAAATCCGATCGCGGCGACGCCGACTGCTACGACAAAACGAAAATTGGTATTCTGGTTTACGACGTTTCGAACATAAGTGTTGTTAAGTGTTAAACTATGTTCGAATCAGTGTTAGATAGCGTTTATGCGAAATAATATGTATTCTCGCCAGGATGCGTTGAGCATGAACGGATATAGAAAGTGAGCACGTTTCTTCGATTTGTTAGTTTCTCGTGCAAATGTTTTAAATCATGTTGCAAGGCGATATTTTAAATCTTTAAAAAGACACAGTCAGGCAAAAATGCTTAAAGGAGTACATCTTGGCACAGAAATTATGCCCGACTTGCGCTACCCACTCATATTACATGATCGTAGTAATAATACACAATTAAAATTATTTTCAGAAGCTTTTATTAAAAAATAATATATAAAAAGGATAATAAATTTTATTATTAAATAAAAGTTCAATACGTTGAAACTCCTTGTACTTATTTCCCTCTATTCAGTCTATTGTACTAAAGCAGATTCCTTTTGTTCACTTATTTTGCAAAGAAAAGGCCAGTAGCATAGCTAAACCAAGCCAGTTTTGTATAATAATGTTGCAAAAATTTAAAAATCATAGTTTAATTACATTAAATTGGTAATATTTCCAAAAATAATCAAAATTTCTATTGCCTCTGACACACAAAAGCTGACGGAAAGAATCGCTCCGATAAACTGTCAAAAATCCGATCCATCGTGAACCAGAATGCCGATTTCCGAACTTCGAAAAAATCTGACGTTCATCGGACGTCAATCGAATTGCAGAATGCCATTTGATCCGATTCACCTCCGATGAAAGTGGATCGTAAACCGGAATAGATGTGTATCTCCGGCAAGTTTGGTTTTCAGATTTGGGATCTGGGGGCCCTCCCCTACCCCTCTAAAAAAAACCCCTCTAAAAAAAAACCCGGGAAAATTTTCCATCAGTCTACCACGCGTTGAAAAAAAGGACTTGTCGGGTGTTGTAGAGGAGGTCCTGCTTATTCAAAATCCAAAAGTCCCGTCGACCGGAGATATATGTCAGTTGTAAAATTTACAAAACAAAACCCCAAAACTGTGCAGTATTACCGTATGAAGACACTTATAAAAACTCGCACTATATATATTTGTGTGCAGAACATCTTTTTGCGTTGGCGGCCTTTGGCCGCGCTTCAAAAAAAATAACCCTCAACCGGCAGAATTCTCTTTCTGGGGTAACATCTATAGACCCATCCAACTACCAACAAATATCTCGTGAGCAATAAGCCTCCGGCAGGTTTTGATTTTAGTTTTGAGATCTGTGAGAGGCCCTCTACCTCCCTGAAAAAGTAATTTTTCTCGGACCGTGGTTCCTTAATCTAAGGTCTACCCTCTTGGTAGACAGATGGAAATCTGAGCCAAAAACCCTCTAAAAAAAACTGTCCCGGTTTGGCAGCAGAGATAGCTGGCAGTCTTAATATAATGGAAACTTACGTTGGTGGTATCACCAAATGGCGTGACAACGTCCTTACAATCTAGCATTTCATATATATCCAATGGTTCTTGTTTTAATTCGAATGATGGAAATTCGGATAAATGATCTTCGTAAATATGTTGAACAAACTTGTTCAGCTGTAGAAACTTATTATTACAAAATCCACAATTTAGGAAAAATTCCGATTTGCCCACCGACAGCAATGTGAGGATTTCGCCACATTTTTGCAAATCAGTACACTTAATTTTGGCATTATCCATTTCTCCATCCATTATGTACTCACTGCCAAACTAATTTTGTATTAATTCATACTCTAAGCACATTCGAACCGGCAACTGCAGAGCAGCATCTGTCGACCAACTTCATATCATCAAACGTCGTCTGAAGTAAACATCTGAAATATTTTAAAGACGACGGCGTTGAACATGGCCACGTATTTAAAATGCATACATACACACGTTTCTGCCTGTACATGTGCATTGTCGCGTGTCAAATTAGAAATAGCTCTATATTGGCGGCAGCGACAAATGCAACCCTTCTGCCGTGAAGTCGTGCTGGCGTTAAAATGTGTGCGCCCATAAGAACGTGTGCATTTTAATTTTGACAGCTTGCTGCTTGTCGCTCGCCGGTTCGAATGTGCTTAGAGTATCACTGTTTTTATGTCAAAAACGGGGATGGTAAACAGTAACAAGCATGGTTCAATTATAGAAGGTTTTTGCAGTACGATATACGTACATACATACATACACACTCCATGTAAATTGTTTGTGTATTCTGTGATGCTTCTGTCAAAATCATAGCCCGCCATTGTAGAAATCATATTGCGTCAAGATCAAAATTGACATAAGCTTGACATAAGCATCACAATATGAATAAAAAAAATAGAAAAAAGTTTGCAATCAGCTGGTTAGTAGGTTCACCTTCTATAAATTAGCCTTGGTAACAAGCGAAAAAATAAGGTTGTTCTCTCTCTGTAATTTTGGCCTGGCAAATTTGCCGAGATGACATAAGTGTGATAAATTTGCCGAGCACAACAACAAAATACACGTCTTGTCAAATTTGGAGCTTCGGCAAATATCTCATACCCCAACCCGTGATATGTGATATCATGAGAAAAATATCACGGGAAATGCAACCATGTTATTACATTCACAATGGTCTTCTATGAGAAGTGAGTTTGAATTTATGTTTCTAGTTCTTTTTTTTAAGTATTTTATTTTATTCAGATATAAAATTAATTAATTCGAAATTGAAGCAAGCAAAGCAAAGCGACAACAGTTGTATAAAGAGTGGAAAGAATATGACTATCTATATGCTAGTTCACAATGAAGTCAGTTAGAATTTTATTTTCTTAAAGGTGCGCTCTCTCTGTGTGGCAAATTTCTCAAGATATCATGATATCTCGGCAAAAATATTAGACACAGAGAACAACCTTAATGTTATTTATCGATTATTCGATGACAATTGCGCTAAAGGTGTTATTGCGCCAGTACCGTGAGTTGGCGCCACGGTTGGCGCTGGCGTTATTGTATCAGCGCCAAAAAAATTGCGCCATTACCCATGGCTACTAGGCATGGGTAAAGCGCTGGTTATAATAGCCGGGACGGGACGGAAGCCGTACCGATATAGAACGGTGACAAACTTAAGGCAGTTATAATAATGCGTTAACTGCCGTCTTTGACATTTGCCACAGCTGTAAATATTGTGCTTTATTTACCAATTTAAAACAGAAAACTTTCAATTTGTTGTTGATTTCATGACGACGCACGCCGTTATTAAGTCTTTCCTCGAATTCGGTCATTTTTTTTATAAAATGTTTAAATAAATTGTTTGATAACATACCGTCTGTTTGTCACAGCAAAGAGAACTGTCAAATTGCCGTAAGAATACGGAAGAAATCTAAAATCAACAGATGCTTACGGTTCTCGCCGTTTTCCACCGTTCATTGTAATCAATCACATGCCTTTCACATACAATAAATATTAAAGTGACAGCTCCATCCGTTGCGTTACGGCTATTATAACCAGCGAGTAACTCGTGAGTTATAATAGCCGTAACGCAACGGATGGAGCTGTCACTTGTTATGGTTTGCTATCGATATCAATACTGATATCGATCATAAACGGGTTAATTTCGGTTGCTCAATTCTGTTTGTGTGGCAGCACCACTATTTTAGTAGTTTTTTTTTAGTAGTTTCCAATAACTTCCAGTGAATGATGGCGACATGTTGGCATGAGAGAGGAAAACATGTACATGTATTGGTGACGCGTGGCCAAACATGAAAGGTCGTCGCATGCATGGTTCAATTATAGAAGGGTTTTGCAGTACTATATACGGACATACATACATACACACTCCATGTAAATTGGTTGTGTATTCTGTGATGCCTCTGTCAAAATCATAGCCGCCATTGTAGAAATCATATTGCGTCAAGATCAAAATTGACATAAGTTTTGACATAAGCACCACAATATGAAAAAAAAAAGAAAAAAATAGGGAAAAGTTTGCAATCAGCTGTTTAGTAGGTTAACCTTCTATAAATTAGCCTTGGTCGCATGTGAGGGAGAATGAGGTTGTATTATAGGGGTGGTTTCGATAGAACAGCTTACAATTCTTTTTTTTGCCGTCAGTAACTTTCCTGTTCGAGTAATTTCATTTACCAATTATGGTGTTCTAGCAATAATAACGATTCTTATTCTCTCATTCAGTTACTAGACATTCCAAGCGAAATTTTTCTTTGCTCAAATCCTGTAATTAATTCCCCTTTTCCTCCACTAAGTGTTTAAACAAATTTTAAGTGAGAGGGTTCATCCGAAATTTACATTGATTTTTTTTATTCTTCGAGATGATTATATGGTATTGCTTCATTTTTTTTTTGAACCCGAGCTTTATAGATCGCACATAAATTTCTCTTCAAATCTGGCAAGCTATCGAGCCAACCTCTATGAGTAGGCATCATGAGAAATTTCCCCTCCGAATCTTCACAATCGTTCCAATGGCGGGAAATGCACATGGATTGGTGATGGAGAAACTGTTTCTCCAGGGTTGCCATGAACACTTCTTATTGTGAAAATACGTAACACATGGTTATTCGGTGACTTAGTACTTTCAAATGTGCATATTATAAAATGTTCTTAGGCGCTCTATACAATTTCAAAATTTACATAGTTCACAGAAAATTAATTAATTATTTACCACGTATTTATACTATTGTTCCATTAATCAGATTTTCCTGTCTCTTACCAATTTTATAATTTGAGCGTAAGACAACAATGTCTATTAATATTCCCAACGCACACTAATAGAATTTTAAAGTAGCAAATTTACTAGGGCACGAATAAAATCGACTTTTGTGAGATAGTTTCATGGGAAAAATGCTTGAGGCATTTTATTCCGAAAGTTTTGGTAATTTTTATTTTGTGTGTCATGGCAACCGCAATCCATCTCGCTTGTGTTATTGCTAGCGTCATACCATGATATAGACATTCGGGTAACCGTAAAGTCACGCCACTATTATGCACACGTCACTACACCACTGCAGGCTATACGAAAAGAAACGGGACTCTTCCAGATGAATACGGATAAAAAGGTGGAAGGCACGCTTGAACAGAAAAATTTAGTACGGCGGTCGCCAGAGTTGGGAAATAGTCGTGATAGGAGTCGGTCGGTCGAAGTCAGTTGAGTTGGAAAAAGTCTGTTAAGCGAGTTAGAAAGAGTCGGTCAAGTTGGCCGGAAGAAAAAAAATATATAGGGATAAAGATTAATAAAAAAATTATGTGCGCTGCCGAATTTTTTTTTTTTAAAGCAATTAACACTGCAAAATACATTTATACATCAAAAAAAAAAAAAAACTAGATATTTGTGAAATTTGCTAGCAAGCAGTGCGCCGACTAGCTTTTGCAAGTGCAAAGAAGCTCAATGTGCTTGTGTTTTACTGCCGCATAAATACACACTTTACAACTTAATATAAATCAAGCCACTCTTCCACTTCCCGATGTTTTTGTGGTACTTAAATGTCTGACTTCGAAAAAATTTAAGAAAAGAACATACATAAATGAGAACATACATTAAAATTGTACTATTATCAATTGGAAAATATGTAAAGGTGCATACTAAGCATAAAAATTTATGTTATCTAGCAAAGTGTTGTGTTATGTATGTAAAAGCTAACTAACTACATATGTAAATGAATATGAATTGCAACAAACAAATTACATTGGATATCATAAATAAATATGCTATATACAAATTTAAATATGTAAAAAAACCAAAAATTTTTTTCCAACGACAACTGCCAAAAGCAAAAAATTTCATCGCTGCAACGACGGCCAATGGCAAAAATTTTGCCGCGGATACTTTATTTTGTCGCTGCTACAACAGCAAAGAGCAAAAATTTTGCCGTAACGACAACAAACAGCGGATACAAAAAAAAAAAAAAAAATCAATATTCACTGTGTAATAGAAACATTTGCAACAAAATTAACACGTAAAATGCATTTATGTACATGAAAATTTTGATATTGAAATTTTGAAATAAAAGAACAAAAAAAAAAAACAAACATTTTAAAAATCGCACCACAAAATTGGGCACTCACACACTTATGGCGCCGCGTCGTGACAGTAATAGCGCCTACAGCAGCTCAAGCATTTTAGTGCAACAACAACATCATCATCCTCAGCAGCAGCAGCAACAACAGCAACAGCAACCAACACAGCACCAACAACCATAACAACATCAACAACTACCACCGGAGCATAGGTCGTAAGCTATTTATATTATTTTCCGTATATTATATATATTTTTTTTTAATTTCTCTGTAAAAAGGAAAAAAAGGGCGCCCTAGTGTACTAAAATGAAGGAAAAGTAGAGTAAGGATTTAGCTATAAAAAAGAGACGAATGAATCCCAAATAAATTGTTAAAATTATAATGGGAGTGCTGATCCACCTTAATTAAAAGGGCATAGGGATTTCAGGTACGGGGTCATCAAAACAGGTGCATTGATGACCATGGATGAGGGTGGGCCGATAAGCACCGACGCTGCAACAACACCAGCGGCGCATAATAATTACCGGGTCATCAAAACATAGGTGCACTGATGACCATGGATGAGGGTGGGTCGATAAGCACCGACGCTGCAACAACACCAGCAGCGCATAATAATAACGGGGTCATCGAAATATAGGTGCACCGATGGCCAAGGATGAGGGTGGGCTAGAAAAGCACCAGCGCTGCAACAACACCAGCGGCGCACCACAGGTAAGGGGTCACTGATACCCGGGTGCGACAGTGACCATGGATTAGGGTGGGACAAAAACGCACCGGCGCTGCAACAACATCAGCAACGCCACCCCCTTGTGAGTTCGGCCTTTAACTTTTTTTTGGTTGTTCATATATTTTAAATTTCAGCTTCTTTTATGTATTTTCAGATGCCTGTCAATAACCGGTCCTTCCGGTTGATTCAAATTTAAATTCAAAGTTAACGATTTTTTTTCTCGCGATATATATGCATATTCAAATTTAAATTCACTTTGACAGTTTTTTCTTTTGACAGTGTTTATTCGAATTTAGTGCATATCGATTTCAACGTACATTCAAATTTAAATTTTGGTGCAACGATTATTTTCTCGTCCGGCCGCGATTATTTAAATTTAACGTGCGCTCATCTATTTTTAAAATTTTCCGTCGATTGTCAGTATTTCCGTCCGATTTAAATTTCGGTTTAAATGTTTGCTAACGTCCGTCTGACTTTAACGTACATATGTACGTTCAAAATTCATATTCATATTTTAACGACATTTTCCCTCGGTTTGCATTTATTTAAGTTTAACTGATGCCTGGCCTCTTGAATTTGGATTTTTCGGGTTATTTTGAATTTTCGAATTTTTCAACGGTCCGTCCGTGGCATCCGGCCAAACCGGATGTTGTTTTCGTGTGATTTTCTCGTTATTGGTTTGAAAAGGCATGATATGAATTTTTTCTGTTTATGGCGCAGGACAGCAATGTAGGCAAGAACCCCGCCCAGCCGACAATGACTAGCCACAGTGCAACCCTAGATCATGCCGACCGCCATGCATTGCTGCTCCACTCGATATTCGAATGCCAACCATGATGGCGCCCAACGTGGGGCTGGGGTACTGGCTTCGGTGGTTTTCTGGTCGTTCAGTGAAGTTTCATTATTCCGCAAGTCCCAGATTGGCAGCCTCAGTAGCCGCCACTGCGTTGCGGCGGGATGATGGAATTGATCAGACTAATTGGAGAGTCATTGGTGTTAGTGGCTCAGGGCTCCACGCGACTTCACATCACCCAGTCTGTTTTTTTCTTTTTGCATTTCACCCGGAGAGACAGTGTTTAACGCACTTAATTTTTTTGTAGTTTAAATATTAAATTTGTTTTCACTGTCGTCCGAGGGGCATGTCCGCTAGATTCAGTATTTATTTTCATAAACTTTTTCTTTTGCCGAATATGTCTTTTGTGCAGTTTTGTGTATCGGATTTTTTTTTCCTTTGGGGCCTAGCTCATCTCGCGTCTGGGGTGGTTATTCGAACACCGCCTTCATTGCGATGAGTTGAGCTGGATCCTAAGCTAACAAATCCTTCTTCGCAAGTCTGGGGTAGCGGCTTTAAACCGTGCCTTTCATTGCGGCGGAGCCAAGGATGTTGGTCATGAGGAAAATTCGTCCTTTTATTTTTTTTTGTTTTCGTGATTTTTTTTTTTGCAATTTAGGCCTCAGCCATTCCGCGTCTGAGTTGGTTGCACTTAGCGCCACTTTCATTGCGATGGGTTGGTCTGAGACCTGAGTTAGTACTTTTCATCTCCGCAAGTCTGGGGAAAGCAGCCTCTAGCTGTTCCTTTCATTGCGGCGGGGATTAGGAGGGTATAGTTGCAAATTTCTTTTGTTCTGTATTTTTCTTTTGTTATGCGATGCAGGCCTCAGTTCATCTCATGCCTGAGCTGGGTGCCTTGGAACATTTAGCACCACTTCATGGCGATGGGCTGAGCTGAGACCCAAGGATGTATTGTCTATCTCCGCAAGTCTGAGGAAAGCGGATTGAAACCGTTCCTTTCATTGCGGCGGAGATAGGTTAGTATTTCGCAAAATTTAATTTTTTTTTTGTTGTTGTTAACTATCTTCTAGTTAGCCAGCCTGTCTCAGGGATTTAGCTTCCGAGTAACCCTGCATTGCGGTTGGTGCGCTGGAGACCAGTTGGCACACACCGTCTTAATTTTTTTTTGTGTTTTTATTTTTCAAGGGGTTTATATTTTTTTTTATTTCTGTAACCTGTGCCTTTTATAATGGGAGGTCAGCATTCCCATTGAATAACGAACATATATATATTTTGCATTGTATATCTTTTTACATTTACATATTCACGTATATGAACACGTTTATTTATACATATATTTTTTTTGATAAGCGAAGTGAAGTCATTTTGAATCGATATTGTTAGCTAAATTTAAGATAATTTTTTTTTAATCGCAAATAATTATTACAAGTATTGCTTGATTTTTTTCGCCAAACGTGACAACGTATTTTCGGATGCGACATAATTTTGTACCGGCATAGAGATTTAAATAGCAAATAATCGTTATAAATAATTGCTGAAAGTTTCACCAAACACAAAAACCAAAGGTTTGTTATTTTCTTTTGGATACGACATAATTTTGAATCGAGAGAGAGAGATTTAAATTTCGTTAATTGTATAAATATTTGCATTTGGACTTTAACACCAAACGTGATTTTATTTAGGCAGTTAATTGCTTAAGATCTCATACGACCATTCAAGCGTGCCTTATTTTTTTTTGAAGCGCTCATACGTTCGATTTTGTTTAAATGTCCCAAAAGTGTCAGCAGTCGACTGAACGGACGCAAACGAGGAAATCTGTAAAAACTTAGCGCAGGCAAATGATAGAGCCAAGCAGATCTACAATAAGCGTTATAGGCTGGTAACTATAGGGAACGTCAAGAGGTATTTAGAAGAAATTTTGCCTTTAGTAACTTCAAACAGGGCATAAACGCGAAATTCCTGCCAAAATATATTAAGTGTCGAGTTCGTAGAAAAGTTGGCAATGCACTGTATGACTTAGAAGACTTAACAGGGAGATTAATAGGACGATTCCATGCTTCTGATATCCGTCCTCAATAAGACTCCGCTGGGCGTCTTGGCGGTCGGGGACAATTCGCCCAGTATTCTCCCCGAGCAGTTATGATTTAGGTGGATCACAAGCGCTCCCATCGGGAACCGTGGACCATCTAGCAGTCCATATTCCAATTGGTCTGCTTATACGGAGTTTTGGCGAGTTCTCCTATATCAAATGCCTAACCATACGGAGTTTTGACGAGTTCTCCAATACAAAAATGTCTATTCAACCGGAGTATTGATGATTTTCCTGTTAAAGTTTTTTTTTGTCCAGCTTCGCGAGGTTAGGGACCATAGACCAGCTGATAGGGTGATTGTATTCGGAGTTTAGACGCGTTCTCCTGTAAAAAAATGTCTAAGGCCGCGAAGCCTTAAAATAGGAAACAAAATAATTTTCTTTTTTTTGTAAAGCCCATTCCGGGGGGCGAGAAACCAGCGGACCAAGGGTCTTTTTCAAGACCGCCTGTCCTGGGTCCAGCGTGCGGGGTTGGATCAGCCGGGGGGGACAGGTTGTTAAGACCGACCAAGATCGGCACTTAGGGGGGTAGGCTTCTCTGGCCTAAGCCACCAGAGAACCACCGCAACACCGGACTTACGCATTTTGGTTTTTTTTACCAAATGAATTTTTTTCTATACCTGACTTTCAATTATTCTCGGATTTTCATACACTACTAGATTGGACACGTTCATATAGCATATGTTTTTTTTGGTATCACCTGATGGAGCCTCTGTTGCCCGGTTAGCTGTGGTAGAATTTGAGACTCTTATCTAGGGGTGAGTCGTGTCCCACGTAGTTAACAGTTGAGTATTCTCGCGACAACCTTACAGGCAAACCATTTTTCCTGTTCGCTCCCTCGTCAGGTCTTCGAAGCGAAGCAGGCCTGTTATGGTTTGCTATCGGTATTAATACTGATATCGATCATAAACGGGTTAATTTCGGTTGCTCAATTCTGTTTGTGTGGCAGCACCACTATTTTAGTAGTTTTTTTAGTAGTTTCCAATAACTTCCAGTGAATGATGGCGACATGTTGGCATGAGAGAGGAAAACATGTACATGTATTGGTGACGCGTGGCCAAACATGAAAGGTCGTCGCATGCATGGTTCAATTATAGAAGGGTTTTGCAGTACTATATACGGACATACATACATACACACTCCATGTAAATTGGTTGTGTATTCTGTGATGCCTCTGTCAAAATCATAGCCGCCATTGTAGAAATCATATTGCGTCAAGATCAAAATTGACATAAGTTTTGACATAAGCACCACAATATGAAAAAAAAAAAAGAAAAAAAAGGAAAAGTTTGCAATCAGCTGTTTAGTAGGTTAACCTTCTATAAATTAGCCTTGGTCGCATGTGAGGGAGAATGAGGTTGTATTATAGGGGTGGTTTCGATAGAACAGCTTACAATTCTTTTTTTTGCCGTCAGTAACTTTCCTGTTCGAGTAATTTCATTTACCAATTATGGTGTTCTAGCAATAATAACGATTCTTATTCTCTCATTCAGTTACTAGACATTCCAAGCGAAATTTTTCTTTGCTCAAATCCTGTAATTAATTCCCCTTTTCCTCCACTAAGTGTTTAAACAAATTTTAAGTGAGAGGGTTCATCCGAAATTTACATTGATTTTTTTTATTCTTCGAGATGATTATATGGTATTGCTTCATTTTTTTTTTGAACCCGAGCTTTATAGATCGCACATAAATTTCTCTTCAAATCTGGCAAGCTAACGAGCCGACCTCTATGAGTAGGCATCATGAGAAATTTCCCCTCCGAATCTTCACAATCGTTCCAATGGCGGGAGATGCACATGTATTGGTGATGGAGAAACTGTTTCTCCAGGGTTGCCATGAACACTTCTTATTGTGAAAATACGTAACACATGGTTATTCGGTGACTTAGTACTTTCAAATGTGCATATTATAAAATGTTCTTAGGCGCTCTATACAATTTCAAAATTTACATAGTTCACAGAAAATTAATTAATTATTTACCACGTATTTATACTATTGTTCCATTAATCAGATTTTCCTGTCTCTTACCAATTTTATAATTTGAGCGTAAGACAACAATGTCTATTAATATTCCCAACGCACACTAATAGAATTTTACAGTAGCAAATTTACTAGGGCACGAATAAAATCGACTTTTTTGAGATAGTTTCATGGGAAAAATGCTTGAGGCATTTTATTCCGAAAGTTTTGGTAATTTTTTTTTGTGTGTCATGGCAACCGCAATCCATCTCGCTTGTGTTATTGCTAGCGTCATACCATGATATAGACATTCGGGTAACCGTAAAGTCACGCCACTATTATGCACACGTCACTACACCACTGCAGGCTATACGAAAAGAAACGGGACTCTTCCAGATGAATACGGATAAAAAGGTGGAAGGCACGCTTGAACAGAAAAATTTAGTACGGCGGTCGCCAGAGTTGGGAAATAGTCGTGATAGGAGTCGATCGGTCGAAGTCAGTTGAGTTGGAAAAAGTCTGTTAAGCGAGTTAGAAAGAGTCGGTCAAGTTGGCCGGAAGAAAAAAAATATATAGGGATAAAGATTAATAAAAAAATTATGTGCGCTGCCGAATTTTTTTTTTTTTAAAGCAATTAACACTGCAAAATACATTTATACATCAAAAAAAAAAACTAGATATTTGTGAAATTTGCTAGCAAGCAGTGCGCCGACTAGCTTTTGCAAGTGCAAAGAAGCTCAATGTGCTTGTGTTTTACTGCCGCATAAATACACACTTTACAACTTAATATAAATCAAGCCACTCTTCCACTTCCCGATGTTTTTGTGGTACTTAAATGTCTGACTTCGAAAAAATTTAAGAAAAGAACATACATAAATGAGAACATACATTAAAATTGTACTATTATCAATATGTAAAGGTGCATACTAAGCATAAAAATTTATGTTATCTAGCAAAGTGTTGTGTTATGTATGTAAAAGCTAACTAACTACATATGTAAATGAATATGAATTGCAACAAACAAATTACATTGGATATCATAAATAAATATGCTATATACAAATTTAAATATGTAAAAAAACCAAAAATTTTTTTTCCAACAACAACTGCCAAAAGCAAAAAATTTCATCGCTGCAACGACGGCCAATGGCAAAAATTTTGCCGCGGATACTTTATTTTGTCGCTGCTACAATAGCAAACAGCAAAAATTTTGCCGTAACGACAACAAACAGCGGATACAAAAAAAAAAAAAAATCAATATTCACTGTGTAATAGAAACATTTGCAACAAAATTAACACGTAAAATGCATTTATGTACATGAAAATTTTGATATTGAAATTTTGAAATAAAAGAACAAAAAAAAAAAAACAAATATTTTAAAAATCGCACCACAAAATTGGGCACTCACACACTTATGGCGCCGCGTCGTGACAGCAATAGCGCCTAGAGCAGCTCAAGCATTTTAGTGCAACAACAACATCATCATCCTCAGCAGCAGCAGCAATAACAGCAACAGCAACCAACACAGCACCAACAACCATAACAACATCAACAACTACCACCGGAGCATAGGTCGTAAGCTATTTATATTATTTTCCGTATATTATATATATTTTTTTTTTATTTCTCTGTAAAAAGGAAAAAAAGGGCGCCCTAGTGTACTAAAATGAAGGAAAAGTAGAGTAAGGATTTAGCTATAAAAAAGAGACGAATGAATCCCAAATAAATTGTTAAAATTATAATGGGAGTGCTGATCCACCTTAATTAAAAGGGCATAGGGATTTCAGGTACGGGGTCATCAAAACATAGGTGCATTGATGACCATGGATGAGGGTGGGCCGATAAGCACCGACGCTGCAACAACACCAGCGGCGCATAATAATTACGGGGTCATCAAAACATAGGTGCACTGATGACCATGGATGAGGGTGGGTCGATAAGCACCGACGCTGCAACAACACCAGCAGCGCATAATAATAACGGGGTCATCGTAATATAGGTGCACCGATGGCCAAGGATGAGGGTGGGCTAGAAAAGCACCAGCGCTGCAACAACACCAGCGGCGCACCACAGGTAAGGTGTCACTGATACCCGGGTGCGACAGTGACCATGGATTAGGGTGGGACAAAAACGCACCGGCGCTGCAACAACATCAGAAACGCCACCCCCTTGTGAGTTCGGCCTTTAACTTTTTTTTGGTTGTTCATATATTTTAAATTTCAGCTTCTTTTATGTATTTTCAGATGCCTGTCAATAACCGGTCCTTCCGGTTGATTCAAATTTAAATTCAAAGTTAACGATTTTTTTTCTCGCGATATATATGCATATTCAAATTTAAATTCACTTTGACAGTTTTTTTTTTGACAGTGTTTATTCGAATTTAGTGCATATCGATTTCAACGTACATTCAAATTTAAATTTTGGTGCAACGATTATTTTCTCGTAAGTCCGCGATTATTTAAATTTAACGTGCGCTCATCTATTTTTAAATTTTTCCGTCGATTGTCAGTATTTCCGTCCGATTTAAATTTCGGTTTAAATGTTTGCTAACGTCCGTCTGACTTTAACGTACATATGTACGTTCAAAATTCATATTCATATTTTAACGACATTTTCCCTCGGTTTGCATTTATTTAAGTTTAACTGATGCCTGGCCTCTTGAATTTGGATTTTTCGGGTTATTTTGAATTTTCGAATTTTTCAACGGTCCGTCCGTGGCATCCGGCCAAACCGGATTTTATTTTCGTGTGATTTTCTCGTTATTGGTTTGAAAAGGCATGATATGAATTTTTTCTGTTTATGGCGCAGGACAGCAATGTAGGCAAGAACCCCGCCCAGCCGACAATGACTAGCCACAGTGCAACCCTAGATCATGCCGCCCGCCATGCATTGCTGCTCCACTCGATATTCGAATGCCAACCATGATGGCGCCCAACGTGGGGCTGGGGTACTGGCTTCGGTGGTTTTCTGGTCGTTCAGTGAAGTTTCATTATTCCGCAAGTCCCAGATTGGCAGCCTCAGTAGCCGCCACTGCGTTGCGGCGGGATGATGGAATTGATCAGACTAATTGGAGAGTCATTGGTGTTAGTGGCTCAGGGCTCCACGCGACTTCACGTCACCCAGTCTGTTTTTTTTCTTTTTGCATTTCACCCGGAGAGGCAGTGTTTAACGCACTTAATTTTTTTGTAGTTTAAATATTAAATTTACTTTACTTCAGACCCACGATATAGATATACTCCTCATATCTGAGACCCACTTTACTGACAAAAGCTACTTTGAAGTACCCAACTACAAGTTTTACCACACAAAACACCCCAGTAACAACGCTCATGGAGGCTCAGGTATCTTGATACGGAAAAGTATTAAACATTACAGCACGAATTCATTCCGTACAAATGCTATACAAGCCACAAATATTGTCATTGAAGACCCGAGCGGCCAGCTTACACTCTCTGCTATCTATAGCCCGCCGAGGCACTCTATCAGCACTGCAGAATATGAAAATTTCTTCAAAACTCTTGGAAATCGATTTCTAGCTGGGGGCGATTACAATGCCAAACACACGTTCTGGGGCTCTCGTCTCATTACCCCTAAAGGAAGACAACTATATAATGCTATTAGCAATCTCAGTTTAACTCCATTCTCTACTGGAACTCCCACTTATTGGCCAACAGATAAAAATAAAATACCCGACTTAATCGATTTCTGCGTGGTGAAAGGAGTGAATTCTTCAGATATAAATTGCAAATCGTGCTTTGAATTGTCTTCCGACCACTCTCCAATCCTGGTAACAATTGATAAAAATTTTACACCGGCAGCGGAACAATGCAGCCTTTACAATCGGAAGACTGATTGGGAATACTTCCGACACATCATCACGTCTAATCTTGACTTCAAATTAGCCCTGAAATCTGCTGAAGATATAGAGGCAGCAGTCGAACATTTTAACAGCTGCATCCAACAAGCTGCATGGAAATCAACTCCCACCCTCATCAGACAAAAAAGGACAAGCGTTACCCACAACATACAAGCTAAGCTCAAAGAAAAACGACTCGCAAGGAAAAAATGGCAACAAACCCGTCACCCCGACGACAAGAAAAGATTGAATGCTCTCACCAAAGAACTCAAAAACATCCTCAAAATTGAACAGAACAGACAAGTTCAACAATATCTCAGTAATATTGATGCAACAGCTGCAACTGATTACTCCCTTTGGAAAGCTGCTAGTAAGCTAAAAAGGCCGATTTTCTACAATTCTCCAATACGAATGGAAAATAACGAATGGGCGAAAAGTGACGCAGAGAAAGCAAATACTTTTGCACGCCACCTAAAATCAGTATTCACCCCACATGATATTGAACCCCCACTAAGCACAACAACAGAAGTGAAAAATACTCTGAGTCATCCCTATCAAATGGACCTCCCCATAAAACGATTCGCAATATCGGAGGTAAAAACCGTAATAGCGATGCTCAACCCAAAGAAAGCTCCTGGGTACGATATTATTAATGGCAATGTACTAAAACACTTACCTTACGAAGGCATAAAATTTCTCACCCAACTTTTTAATGCAGTACTAATAACTGCATTCATACCCCCTCAATGGAAAGTCGCTCAGATGAAAATGATTCTGAAACCAGGAAAGCCCCCTGATACGGCAGCGTCTTACAGACCCATTAGTCTGCTTCCCATTGTCTCAAAAGTCTTGGAAGTTCTCTTCCTTAAAAGACTCCTACCCAAAATAGAAGAGCGTAACATTATACCTAATCACCAATTTGGCTTCAGAAGAGGACACGGAACAATTGAACAAGTACATAGACTTACCGAGAAAATCTACTCTGCCTTTGAGCAAAAAAAATACTGTACAGCTGCCTTTCTAGATATATCCCAAGCTTTTGATCGCGTATGGCACGACGGCCTGCTCTATAAAATAAAAAATACTCTCCCTACAAGCTACTTTCTATTTATACAATCTTATCTAAAAAATCGTTACTTTTTCGTCAAAGAAGGAGCAGAGCAGTCTGAGCTTTACGAGAGCTTAGCAGGCGTCCCGCAAGGTAGTGTAATGGGCCCAATACTGTACCTACTTTACACATACGACCTCCCAATAGCAGAAGGAGTCACTATCGGCACTTTTGCCGATGACACTGCTGTACTGGCTTCAGACCTCAACCCTAACGTCGCCTCACTCAAGCTTCAAAGAAGTTTAAATAAAATTACCCATTGGCTGAAAGACTGGCGGATAAAGTCAAATGAATCAAAATCTGTTCAAGTGACGTTTACCACTAGACGCAACACTTGCCCACCCGTAAAACTCAATGGCATTGATATACCGCAAAGTGACGTAACAAAGTACCTGGGTATGCATCTCGACAGAAAACTAACATGGAGAACCCACATATTCACCAAACGAAAAGCTCTTGGTATAAAACTGAGAAATCTTTATTGGCTCATGAATCGAAACTCCCAACTATCAATCGACAACAAACTCCTGCTCTACTCAGCTATCTTAAAACCCATCTGGACCTATGGCATACAGCTATGGGGAACCGCAGCAAACTCAAATATAGAGATTCTCCAAAGATTCCAATCGAAAACCATTAGAATGATTGTAAATGCGCCCTACTACGTCACGAACGACCAACTACATCGTGACCTAAAGATACCTACTATATCTCAAGAAATCAGAAAGTATGCTGCATCATACAAAATGAGAATATTAGCTCACCCCAACCCACTCGTTCTAGCCCTGACGGCAAGACCAACCAATTTCGTACGCCTCAAAAGAAAATCATTTACAGATCTTTGCTGATGCACTATAATAAATGGATGCGCTACTGAGAGCAATCCATACATGCCCACCATGTTTATTAAGTCATTATTAATTACTAATTACTTTTAACGAACCACAAAATTGTTAGATGTATTTTATTTATACAGTTGGCAAAATATATTGGATGCTAAAAAAAAAAAAAAAAAAAAAAATATTAAATTTGTTTTCACTGTCGTCCGAGGGGCATGTCCGCTAGATTCAGTATTTATTTTCATAAACTTTTTCTTTTGCCGAATATGTCTTTTGTGCAGTTTTGTGTATCGGATTTTTTTTTCCTTTGGGGCCTAGCTCATCTCGCGTCTGGGGTGGTTATTCGAACACCGCCTTCATTGCGATGAGTTGAGCTGGATCCTAAGCTAACAAATCCTTCTTCGCAAGTCTGGGGTAGCGGCTTTAAACCGTGCCTTTCATTGCGGCGGAGCCAAGGATGTTGGTCATGAGGAAAATTCGTCCTTTTATTTTTTTTTGTTTTCGTGATTTTTTTTTTTGCAATTTAGGCCTCAGCCATTCCGCGTCTGAGTTGGTTGCACTTAGCGCCACTTTCATTGCGATGGGTTGGTCTGAGACCTGAGTTAGTACTTTTCATCTCCGCAAGTCTGGGGAAAGCAGCCTCTAGCTGTTCCTTTCATTGCGGCGGGGATTAGGAGGGTATAGTTGCAAATTTCTTTTGTTCTGTATTTTTCTTTTGTTATGCGATGCAGGCCTCAGTTCATCTCATGCCTGAGCTGGGTGCCTTGGAACATTTAGCACCACTTCATGGCGATGGGCTGAGCTGAGACCCAAGGATGTATTGTCTATGGCTATTATCTATGGCCGACCGCCATGCATTGCTGCTCCACTCGATTGTAGATCGTAATCGAGGTCAAGTGCGAACCATAACACACTTTAATATCTATTGTATGTGAAAGGCATGTGATTGATTACAATGAACGGAAGAAAACGGCTAGAACCGTAAGCATCTGTTGATTTTAGATTTCTTCCGTACTCTTACGGCAATTTGACAGTTCTCTTTGCTGTGACAAAACAGAATACCGTTAGCAAAAAATTTATTTAAACATTTTGTAAAATAAAAATGTGCGAATTCGAGGAAAGACTTAATAACGGCGTGCGTCGTCATGAAATCACCAACAAATTGAAAGTTTTCTGTTTTAAATAGGTAAACAAAGCACAATATTTACAGCTGTGGCAAATGTCAAAGACGGCAGCTAACGCACTATTATAACTGTCTTACGTTTTACACCGTTCTCTATCGGTACGGCTTCCGTCCCGTTCCGCCTATTATAACCAGCGCATTACACTGCGCTGCGCGGCGCAATTGCGCTAACACCAACCCTGGCGTTATTGCGCTAACTCCGATTTGGGAAATGCGCCAACTCAATATAGCGCCAACCCAATATAGCGCCAACCCAATATAGCGCCAACTCAATATTGCGCCAACCCAAATTTGTAATATAAAACCGACTCAATTTCGTGCGCTAACACCAGCACCAATATAGTTCTAGTGTAAAATGGCGCAACCACAACGCCAATAACAGCACCATAGTATATGTATACGTATGACACCGTCACAATTATGTATGCTTGATAGTGATCTAAGTGACACTAATTTCCAGCATATTTTCACAAATATACGGAATATGTTTCCAAATGATTATGAAAATTTAAATTAATTGTGCCCTCGTAAATGTAAGCAGAATTGCGCCAAAAGAAATAAAACGGGGATGGTGAAAAGTAACAAGCGAAATAAAAATAGGTAAAAAAACTTTTTAAGTTAAACAGTTTTATGTTATACATACATTGCAATGCTTAAGATAAATGTACTAAAAACCAAAAAATAATAAAATAGATACAGTCGTGGGAATTATAAACATTTGCATAGACTAGACTAAAATAAAACCGTGGGGCACGTCAATTGTCTACAAATTATCGACTTAATGTGCGATAGAAGAATCGTTTAATTCGTCGTTAGGCAGTTGGCCCGCAGACGGTGAGGAAATTACTTACTATTTTCTTGCTCATGGAAATTCCAATAGTTATACACTCCATGTTAATAAAAGAGATGTTTCAACTAGTTTATCGTTGGACATTCACACGAGGAATCGTTTCACTGCTCGTAGTTTGTCTTTAATCGACAAAACATATGATAAAAGTACTACTCGCTCACCACTATGAAACCCTAAAACTCGCTTATAATCGAGCTTGCTAGCTTTTTTCCACATTCTAGCCCTACTTATCACACGTCCATCGTTGTCGGTTGAACAACTGCCTAATTATAGTGTAACATTACAAAACAAACATTTTAATCAACGATTGTAGACAATTGACGTGCCCCACGGTTTTATTTTAGTCTAGTCTATGCAAATGTTTATAATTCCCACGACTGTATCTATTTTATTATTTTTTGGTTTTTAGTACATTTATCTTAAGCATTGCAATGTATGTATAACATAAAACTGTTTAACTTAAAAAGTTTTTTTACCTATTTTTATTTCCTAGTTTTTAGTTTTTATTTCGCATTCTGTTTAATTCATTTAGTGCTTCATTATTGCAAGGTTTCTTGCCCGTTAGTTTATTGCAGTCCAACGCCTCTATACGTAGTCCCTGCAAATAGGATTTTCAGTTTTAATTACCCCGATCTCAGCTCCACCTAGCGGAATTTTTTTTGAAGAAAATATTTCTTTTCAAGGTAGTAATACATGTTCCGAATTTCAGCCAAATCGGACCATAAATGCGATTTTTGTAAATATAGCGACCCACGCGCCACCTATCGGAAATTTTTTTTAGGAAAATATTTCCATTCAAGGTAGTAATACATGTTCCGAATTTCAGCCAAATCGGACCATAAATGCGATTTTTGTAAATATAGCGACCCACGCGCCACCTAGCGGAATTTTTTTTTTTTAAAAATATTTCTTTTCGAGGTAGTAATACATGTTCCGAATTTTAGCCAAATCGGACCATAAATGCGATTTTTGTAAATATAGCGACCCACGCGCCGCCTAGCGGAATTTTTTTTTAAAGAAAATATTTCTTTTCAAGGTAGTAATACATGTTCCGAATTTCAGCCAAATCGGACCATAAATGCGATTTTTGTAAATATAGCGACCCACGCGCCACCTATCTGAATTTTTTTTTTCATAATATTGCATTGTCATCGAGGTTATACATGCGTACAAAATTTCAGATTAATCGGTTGACAGGAAGAGGGTGAAATTTGAATTACTAAATTTGACCCAAGAATAAAACAAACGGGGTGAGCTAAATAAAACCGTTTAAAAATGTTATTTATCGATTATTCCATGACAATTGCGCTAAAGGTGTTATTGCGCCAGTACCGTGAGTTGGCGCCACGAGTGGCGCTGGAGTTATTATAAATTATATATATAAATTGCGCCATTACCCATGGCTAGTCAGCACTGATCATCAGATGATCAATCAAATGACTATCAGTGTTCCGGTAGGGAACTTGGTTACATTGGGGTGCGTCACACGTTCAATATATATTGATGAAATCCAATGAAATGATGAATCGGAAACTGGTGCTACACGTTCAATATGAATTTTGCGATATTTTTCTCGCTCTGAGATTCAAAATATTTTACTTCTGTCCTTTTCACACTTTCACTATCAATTCGCTTATTGCCAATATTGCGATCCAGATCACGGATTTCAAAATTTCTAAAAATACATTCATTTCGATGGATCGCAAAACTTTCATGCTACACAGTAAGGGCCTTTTCACATTACTCGGTACGACATCGGATCGACATTTTTTGCTCGGTATTTCCAGCTTACCGAAACGATTCCGCGTTGCTGTGTTTTTCACACTTGTGGGAATACTTTCGGTGCGTTATCGGCAGAAAATAGGAAAACAAACATCGAAATTTGCAAAACAAAATTTTTAACTTCAACAAATCACTCAATAATAACAATAATGGCTTCTAGCGAAGACGAAGACATTATAACTTGCTACATTTATAGCCGAAACGAGTTTTTTACTGACTTTGTTCTTCTTCTTTTATTACGCCGCAAAAATGTATGCAGTAATTCCTCAAATTTTACTGACCGGTCTTACCGCGCTGCGGTATGCCGAAATTAATCCGCTCCGATTTCATGTATGCAACACTAATGTGAAAGTGCCAATTGAAATACATGTGGTCGGTAAGGTTTCGGTATACTTTCGGTAAAAACCAAAAATGTCGATCCGATTCCGCACCGAGTAATGTGAAAGCGCTCTAAATCCATATTGTCAATATTGCGATCCGGATCGCGGATCGCAAAATTTCTACAAATTGCGATCCAGAATCGCGATCCATCAATACTCGATGCTACACCGTCAATATGAATGGCGATCCACGGATTTCATCAATATATATTGACGGTCTAGCATATGCCATAGAGTATTGATGGATCGCGAAATATCTAGAAATTTTGGGCCGTAGTCATAGTCGTTCACTAAAATCGGTTTTAGTTAAAATCGGTGTTATAGCATGTTCATGGTGAGCCTGCGTTTTGCGTTTCGGAGGCATTTTTGCCTTTAGTCCAAAACGCAACATTAAATGTTACATTTCTCCATACAAATGCCACCACCAAAATGCAACTTAACGCAACTATTTTTTGCGTTTTGAATGCTAACGCAGAAAGCAACCCTGAAATCTTCGAAAAAATTTGCCATTCGAATGGAAAATAGTGGCAACACTCTGGCAATACAAGAACGAAATACCTACAAGATTACGCATATAGAGCAGCATGAGCATGGGCACACGAGCTCCATGATGACGTCACTCTACATGTAATGAACGAAAGTAAACAAAACAGAGATCAAAATTAATACCAAAGCGGTTGGTACGTTTGGTTTGCAAAATTAGTGTATTATATTATTACATATTTTGCAAATTCTTGTTCTATATTTTTAATTTGACAAAACAAAAAAATAAACCTCAACACCAGATTGCGTAATCTGGGATATTAGCTCCGTTTGTTTCGAACTTCTCGCATTTACAAAACGCGGCAGCATGAACACTTTTCGAAAAGCCATCTTCGAAAATGCAAAATGTTGTGTTTCAAATCCAGCATGAACATAGTATTAAATTTAGAACGACGTTTAAAATAGTGGTGTGTCATAGACGAGTTAGAACAACGTTTTTGCTAAAATGAACCGAAACAGGGTTACCCATTAAAAATAATAATAATCGCTCTGTTATTTTAAGAAATTTCGAGGGTTTTAAAAGTTCACCCTGTGTCAACCTTTAAATTCACAAAGAAAATAAGTAAGCCTATCATCTCTTCGCCATTTTGGTTTTCGCAAATTTTATTTGTGATTTTGAGTTCAATTTTGAAATAAAACTACACATTTCATATAAATTAAAATAAACTTGTGATTTTAGGGAACAAAAAATCTCGTGAGCCAAACTGGAGCTCAAGAGAAAATGCTTGTTTGCGGGAAAACATTTAGTGCCACATAACCTATGTACATACATATGTCACTCGACCTAAAAATCGTAATTTAGTCAGAACTTCCAAGCCGGGTGAGATTGGAAGTCCCCTATTATTGACAGGCTCCTCAGTATCTATAAAATATTCCAATGTGGCCTTATCAAAGCAATAAAATTACTCTTCCACCATTTGGAACGGATCCCATCGGCTTTGATATACCTTTGCTCTCCGTCCCGGGATGGCATCGTCTATAATAGCAAAATCTTGAAAAATATTTATTAAAATGTCTTCTTTTTACGTTTTATTTATTTTTTTATTGAATTCACGTACTCTTTCTATTTTCTAGTTTTTCACGACGACAGAAATAAATGACGTTTATGCTAGCTCTGCACACGGAGCGTACTGCTTTAGACGCGTATTAGATACTACAGATGAAAGATGTACGCTTTGATGTCGCGCACGTATATTTCAATTGAGGGCTGCACACGAGTCAAAGATGACTTGATACGAAACTCTTTTTTTACTCTCTCACTTTTATGGATTTCCCACGGGTCTAATGTGGCTTTGTTGCCAGCATCAACACAACATAAAACCCGGCCGATCAGCTGTTTGTGCAAATTGCAGGTGCCAGAAGGGAAAACGCGCCAAAATAAATTGTCACTTTCGGTGGATTTTGATGTTTTGTTTTATGTGCCCAATTTTGTTGAAATAATAAGGAATTATAAAAAATACAGAGGTAATTGTATTGCTTTTGTGTAATATGCAGTGAAGTTTACTGTTTCAACTGGAAAAAATTGTGTTTCAGTTAAAATTATAAAAAATATGTTAATGAGATGGAACGCGGGCAGCGATTCTTCAGTAGATTTATATATATATCCGGTTAAAAATTATTATATTTCAGTTCTAATATATTCACATTTTAATAGAATTGCAAAATAGAATAAAATATTTCTTAAAAAATACCACCCAACTACATGTATTATCGTTCACCACTTTTTGTGCGTTATTCTTAATTTGTCTGAGATTGGGTTTCGAACACGAATATTCGGAATGTGGGAAAATCATACTATCCTGTGTATCACTTTTGTGGTTATATCCTTATCTTAATTTGGTATAAACAAAATTTTATTATTGCTATAGTCTTCAATAACACAAGGAAGCCGAAAAATTCCTAGAAATAATATCTAAAATACCCATTTTCAGTTTTCGAACAGAGTGGCACTAATGAAAAATGTTGTAAAAAATGCGCATTTTGACAGCGCTCTCACGAAATGAAGAGTTTCGTATCTAGTTATCTATGACACGAGTTGTCAGCTTCATGCATTCGTCAAAGTATGCTGGCTACATGTCGCCTGGTGTAAAGCAGTGCTGGTAGCTAGGCGTACTACGCTTAGATAACAGTAAGAATAAGGCACTCTGCACACGGAGCGTACTGCTTTAGACGCGTATTAGATACTACAGACGAAAGCTGTACGCTTTGATGTCGCGCACGTATATTTCAATTGAGGGCTGCACACGAGTCGTCAGCTTCATGCATTCGTCAAAGTATGCTAGCTACATGTCGCTTGGCGTAAAGCAGTGCTGGTAGCTAGGCGTACTACGCTTAGAAAACAGGAAGAAGAAGATGTTTGTTTACATTTTTCCACTTGGTGGAATTTATGAAAGCAGTAAAATTTGTGTAAAAAATCGGAAAAAAAAAGAGTGTATAATGAAAGAAAATTGAAGATTCCGTAAAATTTTTCATCTTTTCTATTTAAAGCTTCGAAATTCAAAGCAAATGCCGTATTATTAATTTGTTTGTTTGTTTTGTGCAGCGAAGTTTCATGTCGCTTCGTGTGCAGATATTGAGGCGTGGGGAAATCGACGCTACATAAAATGTCTCGTACGCGTCTATGACGATACGCCTCGTGTGCAGAGTGCCTAAGATGTTTTTTTTACATTTTTCCACTTGGTGGAATTTATGAAAGCAGTAAAATTTGTGTAAAAAATTGGAAAAAATGAGTGTATAATCAAAGAAAATGGAAGATTCCTTTAAATTTTTCATCTTTTCTATTTAAAGCTTCGAAATTTAAAGCAAATACCGTATTATTAATTTGTTTGTTTGTTTTGTGCAGAGAAGTTTCATGTCGCTTCATGTGCAGATCTTGAGGCGTAGAGAAATCGACGCTACATGAAATGTCTCGTACGCGTCTATGACGATACGCCTCGTGTGCAGAGTGCCTTAGTGTGGTAAAACACTGTTTTAAATCTACGGCCCTTTGAAATCCGCGACCCGGATCGCAATAAGCGAGTTCCCGTGGCAGTGATTCAGATCCGGATAAGAAGTTTGCATGCAAATGCAACAAGAATTTTGTGATCCTGCTGTTTATCTGTATCAATTTCGGATCCGCATAGATTGTAGTAGATTTTTTTGAGGTAATTATCTAGTTTACGGTGCATCCGACTAAAACTGCACCAATTTTTACAAATGGGGTACCAATCGACGCGTTTCAATCTCAGGAACACAAATCCGAAGGCGGAGCTTAACTTTTTTATTTCAATAAAAAATTATTAACAAAAAACGATCTAAATTTTTGCTTGGTCATTACACACACACCAACACATAAATTCAACTGATTTCTTTATCATAGGATCACACATACCTTATATTTACTAAATAACACACAAAAAGTTGCAATATTTTACAATTAAATACTATATTTTAATAAAATCGAAGTAAACAATTTGCCTTTTTTTACTTTTTCCGACCTATTATTGAACTGACAAAATGAGTAGCGTTGCCAC
The DNA here is from genome assembly GCA_960531455.1 of Urophora cardui. Classification (NCBI taxonomy): domain Eukaryota; kingdom Metazoa; phylum Arthropoda; class Insecta; order Diptera; family Tephritidae; genus Urophora; species Urophora cardui. Next base: position 37,392,183 of record OY482671.1, read on the forward strand.
TAAATTCGGTGTAATTTACAGCGCCTTCACACTTAGGCATTTAAAGTTGCAAAAATGTGCTTTTGCGCAGAACACTTTTCTGTGTTGGCGGCCTTAGGCCGCGCTTATAAATAATAACCCTGGGCTACGCCATCGAACTCCGGACGTGTGCTCTTACCGTGGCTACAGCCACTGTGATGTCCTTTTTCATTCCAAATTTTCTTTTTTTTTAATAATAAAGTATTATCCAGAAAAAATCGCCGCAGGTATATACACTTTATAACAATTTATACATTTGATAGAGCTCCAGATTTCTTTTCAACATTTTCGAGTAGCCCGAACAACTGTTGGGTACGTTCGCGACGGCAATCAAACCGCAGTGTTGCAGGTATCACGTTCTTCGCGTGTTTGTTGCAACACCTGCAAAAGTCAAACGTTCGACACATCAACCGTGCAGTTTATTTGAATAATTGGCAACAGAAAATTTGTGTCTTCAATTTTTGCTGTAAAAAAATGGAAAGAGTAAGCATTATTACATTACTACAATCAATGCGGATATTAGAGTGCTGCCTACTGTCGAAACCGACAGTTTTTCTAGATGTTTACTTATGACTAAGGTGAACCTATAGTTTTTGTGTAATTGTTTGTCGTTATTGTCACTGTTACTATTGTTATGGTACGCGTTAGACCTCGATTACGATCTACAATCGAGTGGAGCAGCAATGCATGGCGGTCGGCATGATCTAGGGTTGCACTGTGGCTAGTCATTGTCGGCTGGGCGGGGTTCTTGCCTACATTGCTGTCCTGCGCCATAAACAGAAAAAATTCATATCATGCCTTTTCAAACCAATAACGAGAAAATCACGCGAAAACAACATCCGGTTTAGCCGGATGCCACGGACGGACCGTTGAAAGATTCAAAAATTGAAAAGATAACCCAAAAAAAAATCAAATTCAAGAGGCCAGGCGCCAGTTAAATTTAAATAAATACGAACCGAAAGAAAATGTCGTTAAAATTTGAATATGAATTTTAAATGTACATTAAAGTCAGACGGACGTTAGCAAAGCATTTGAACCAAAATTTAAATCGGACGGAAATACTGACATCAACGGAAATGTTTGAAATCGGACGTTATATTTAAATAATCGCGGACGGAAGAGAAAAGATTTAGAAATTTAAATTTGGATATACGTTGAAATCGATGTGTGTTTGATGACCCCGTTCCTGAAATCCCTATGCCTTTTAAATTAGGGTAGCCAACATTCCCATTTTAATTTATAATTTTTATTTACAACTCATTATTCAACGAAATTCATTACCAGGAAAACTGATATATGCTTATGTATATGTACATGATGGCATGCACTTATGTACGCTAGAGAACTTTCTAAGTTTAAACTTCCATGGGAAGGAAAATTTTTCTCTTTGATAACAAATTATTTTTATATGTATGTATATATAGAAAAACTAAGGTTAGAAGGAAATTATCACTGAGTTATGGATTTCTATTTTATTATGGTTAGCCTTATGTTGATATTATATTTGTTTAGTTTGACGGGTTGAAATTCATTTTCATCGTTCTTGATTTAATTAATTTTGTGCAAAAATTTCCTTTTCCTTTCATACATCTATTCTTTTATTTTGTTAATATTGGTAAACCTAATTTAAATATTCGAATCCCTTTTAAAATCTTCTCTCTTTTCTTTTTCATTTGTTATTTAAGTTTGATTCGGTTCTTACTTCTATGTAAGTTGCAACTAGATTAGTATTTGCTTGCTGTCATTTAAAATTTTTTCCGTATGTATGTATGTATTACTGAACGGGGGCACCGAAGCAAAAGCACAAACCAACAAAGAACAATCTAAAAACGAATGAAAAATTTTACTGCCTTGCATCCTTAAGGAACCACAAGGCGCTACTTCTCAGAACGCCCGCGCCTATGACACATACATACATATGTACACGTACAGCGAAATTTATGAAATCATTAGCAACTAAATTATCGGCATACGTATAAACAATTGTTTATTTTATAGCAATGAAAAAGTAAAAAAAAATGTACATCCCTTTTGGACTCACCACCAGTTGTGGTGCACCTTTAGTAGTGGTGCCACCGATCTGCTGCTGTTGCTGCGGCAAAAATTTGCCTCGCTAATTGCTGTTGTTGGCTGTTGACGTGATAGTTATTGCAGGCAACCTTTCGTCACTTGATGTTGTAGTGCACAATTTGTGCTGTTTGCCGTTGTTGTTGCAGCGACAAAATTTTTTGCTGATTGCTGTTTCGTCTGTGCCGCTATCGGTGCTGTTGATGTGGTACTTATGCCGTGCTTAGCTGTTGTTGCAACTGTTGTGTCTGTGTACTATACTTGGCGCTCACGGTTGTTGCCGTTGTTTTTTCGGCTGTGCCGTTGTCGGTGTTGTTGAGGTGGCACTTATGCTGTCCTTAGCTGTTGTTGCTGTGGTTGAGGCACCATTGATGGCACTTAGCGTTCTTACTTTTGTTGTGACGACACTTATGCAGTGCTATGCTGTTGGTGTTGTTGTGTCACAATAAATACGTGCACCATTGCTGTCGTGGTGGCAAGATATGTTGCACTTTCGGTGGTTGTTGTTGTAACAATTGTTGCTGATGTGGCTGCTATGGCATTAGCCGTTATGCTTATTGCTGGTTTTGCTGTTGTGATTGTCCACCATAAATGGCACTCATTGCCGTTTTTGTTGCGGTGTACCATACGTGGCGCTTATTGCGGGTTTCGCTGTTGTTACTGCGGTGTTAATTTCCCGTTGTTGTTGAGGTGCAAGTCATTCGCAATTTGCTGTTGTCGTTGCGGCTGAAATTATGTGGCACTTTATTCTTGTTGTTGTTGCAGTGAGCCGCTGTCGACAAGGCGGTATATGGCGTCGCGCCGCGTCTGCTGGCTCGTCTTGCTGTTGCGTCGAAGATGCTGGTGGCACTTATGTGGCGGTTATTGTGGTAACACTTATAATTTTTGTTGTTTTATATCATTTTCCCCTCCTTCTTTTGAACGCGACGTTGATGAAATATAATTGCCTGGCTGTTTTACGGCTAGGATTTTGTTGTGTGATATCACGTTTTCGCCGCTCGGAAAAACCCTGTCCTGCCTCCCTTCACGTACTTGACCCTGGCGCTGATAACTTCCTGGTATTTGGGGACGTAACGTACTTACATAGGCGTGTTTTGATTTAACTCGTATTCATTAATTTTTTTTCCTTTTTTTTTTTGTACTAGTTATTTTCCTTTTCATTTGTTTTTTTTTTTTGACAATATTATATTGATTAATATGAATAAATGTCTTGAAAGCAACCAAAACAAATTTGACAGCACAATATTGGAATTTCGGGGTTTTTCGTTTTCTTTTTTTTCTAATACGCGTCGACACTTATGTAATATGATCCCGGCGTAAAGGAGCCACTGACACTACTTTGATTTTAGTATCTTTTCGTTGGCTAGAGTTTCGACGTCGATATCCACTTTTTGAAAATGCGAAATAATGGCAATTTCACCACGAAAATCAGTTGGAATGTGACTAAAATGCAAGTTCTAGCTTTAATTTAACTAAATAAATCATTTTCACAGGTTTTTTAATTACACAATTCATGTAATTTATTGTTAAATTCACCCTTCCCAAAAGCAAAATTTCATGTGGGAAAATTGATTCAACTGCCTTTGGAACGATACTTTTTATACAAGTTTTCACTTTTATAACTTTTAATTTAAACTTCGATTTTATTTATATTTTCGGGAGAATTTTAGGTTTTTATTATAAAAAACTCGCTTTTATTAATTTGTTTACATTTTTTCACTAACCGCGACGAGTTATGTGTGCTTCTGTGTTTCTGACTACATGCAGGGTTGTATTATACAGTATTTTTTGTGTTGCCATATCGAGGTAAGTAAGTAAGAAAAAGGCACGTAAATATGAAAATTTTTAATAACAAATCGCGCGGTGTACTACGCAGAAGGACATCACCGTGGCGGTAGCCACGGTTGGGCAGTATGTCCGAACTTTGGTGGCGTAGCCCAGGGTTATTTTAAATAAGCGCGGCCGAAGGCCGCCAACGCAGAAAAGTTTTTGATAATTTTTATTTAAAAATACCAAAATTTAATAACAAATCGCGCGGTGTACTACGCAGAAGGACATCACCGTGGCGGTAGCCACGGTTGGGCAGTATGTCCGGACTTTGGTGGCGTAGCCCAGGGTTATTTTAAATAAGCGCGGCCGAAGGCCGCCAACGCAGAAAAGTTTTTGATAATTTTGATTTAAAAATACCAAAATTTAATAACAAATGGCGCGGTGTACTACGCAGAAGGACATCACCGTGGCGGTAGCCACGGTTGGGCAGTATGTCCGGACTTTGGTGGCGTTGCCCATGGTTATTCTAAATAAGCGCGGCCGAAGGCCGCCAACGCAGAAAAGTTTTTGATAATTTTTATTTAAATTTGGTGTTACACCATTTTTCCCCCAAACGGCAACACCCAACACAACACCCAACGGCAACCCTGGCGAGTGTTCGGTGAAATTTATATGGGAAATATCGGAACTTTAGCGACGTATATCTCGGGAACCATAGGCCTCCGGAGGGTGGGGTCTTCAGTTTTGTGATCCCCTCCGCCCCCCCTACCCCCATAAAAAAACCGTTTTTTTCTAGCCGGGGTATCGACGTCTAAAATTTTACCTTTTCGTTTTTATAATTTCATTATGTCGTACTAAAATTACGTCTTCCGCATGCACAGATTTATATGTTAAGTTAAAAATTATATGCATCTACGTATGTAGAATAACCATGCGCGTTTTGCAAAACCAATCAACCGCTCTATCATAACCCCACTCATTAGTTGACTATCCCCAACTGACTTCTTCTACTCAACTCCTACTGCTGTACTAAAAATTTTCGCCAGCTACCCAGCGTGCCTACACTTCCCCCCTTTTTCTGTATTCATCATGAAGAGTCCCGTTTCTTTTTCGTATACCCTGTAATGATGTAGTGGCGTGTGCATAATAGTGGCGTGACTTTACGGTTACCCGAATGTCTACATCATGGTATGACGCTAGCAATGACACAAGCGAGATGGAATGCGATTGCCATGTTACACAAAAAAAAAAATACCAAAACTTTCGGAATAAAATGCCTCAAGCATTTTTTTCCATGAAACTATCTCAAAATAATCGATTATATTCGTGCCCTAGTAAATTTGCTACTGTAAAATTCTATTAGGCACTCTGCACACGAGGCGTATCGTCATAGACGCGTACGAGACATTTTATGTAGCGTCGATTTCCCCACGCCTCAATATCTGCACACGAAGCGACATGAAACTTCGCTGCACAAAACAAACAAACAAATTAATAATACGGCATTTGCTTTAAATTTCGAAGCTTTAAATAGAAAAGATGAAAAATTTTACGGAATCTTCAATTTTCTTTCATTATACACTCTTTTTTTCCGATTTTTTACACAAATTTTACTGCTTTCATAAATTCCACCAAGTGGAAAAATGTAAACAAACATCTTCTTCTTCCTGTTTTCTAAGCGTAGTACGCCTAGCTACCAGCACTGCTTTACGCCAAGCGACATGTAGCTAGCATACTTTGACGAATGCATGAAGCTGACGACTCGTGTGCAGCCCTCAATTGAAGTATACGTGCGCGACATCAAAGCGTACAGCTTTCGTCTGTAGTATCTAAAACGCATCTAAAGCAGTACGCTCCGTGTGCAGAGTGCCTTAGTGTACGTTGGGAATATTAATAGACAATGTTGTCTTACGCTCAAATCATAAAAATGGTAAGAGACAGGAAAATCTGATTAATGAAACAATAGTATAAATATGTGGTAAATAATTAATTAATTTTCTGTGAACTATCTAAATTTTAAAATTGTATGGAACGCATAAGAACATTTTATAATATTGTGGCGAATATAATCGGTTCCACTCTCACATCACTAAATGACTGAACACATCTCTAAAGGAACTGCCAGAACTAGAAGAAGAGACCAGATAATTTCCAGTGTTGCCAGAATTTTCCAGATTGCGTTTGACAGACTATATAGGCGGCGAGCAAGCGCTCCACAGTCAGTCGTAACTTAACCGTATAAGTGTTAACATCAAGTCAAGTAAAACAAGTGTAGACTTTTTAGTCGTGAAATAAAGCGGTGTGAATTAAGAAGTAAATAAAGACTTTTATTTAACAATTCAGCGATACGAACCCGATAGAAATAATCGAGCTATCGACAAATACGTAACAATTGGTATCAGAATTGGAATTGTTAAATAAATTCCAGGACCAAGGATAACGAAGCAAGGATAACGAATCAAGGATAACGAAACAAGGATAACGAAATAAGGATAATGGCAAAGTTAAACGAACTGAAAATCCAAGCGCTTAAAAGGGAGTTAGAAAAGAGAAACCTGAGTACAAACGGCAATAAAATTGAACTACAGGCAAGGTTAAGAGTAGCTATGGAAGCATATAACATTAATGTAGATGAGTTTGATTTCAACGATGATGTGGAAGAGGTCCAAAAGGAAGAAACCCAGAAGGAAGAGGCTCCACAGTCAGTAGCAAACGTAGACATGAATTCGATATTGGCTGTACTGGCACAGATGTCAGCAAAAATGGAATCACAACAATCATTACTTTTAGAAGAGGTGTCCAGTATTGCAACTCAGTTGGGAGCGCAAGAAAAACGCATATCCTCACAATTAAAATCACAGGATGCAAAAATTACGCAGGTTGAGGAAAGACAAGATAAAATTGAGGATAATGTAAAAAAGTTGGAAGCCCGTCTTCAGGAGATCCATATAAGTCGTCCAATCGCTTCAACTGCTACACAGAAGATAAAACCTCCGTCGTTTGATGGAAGTGGTCCATTTCAAGTATTCAAGCTACAGTTTGAGAAAACGGCAGTTGTAAATAATTGGAGTGCGGAGGACAAAGTCGCTGCCCTGTTCGTAGCATTGAAAGGACCAGCTGCAGAAATATTACAGACTGTTAGCGAGGGCGAAAGGAACAGCTATGACGCAATTATGGGTGCCGTTGAAAGACGTTATGGTAGCGAACACAGGAAGCAGATATACCAAATGGAGTTGCAGAATCGCTTCCAGAAACCAAATGAGACATTACAAGAATTTTCTTCTGAGATTGAGAGGCTAGCTCATTTGGCAAACGCAGGAGCACCTCAAGAATTCATCGAAAGAATGAAAATTCAAAGCTTCATCAATGGAATACGAGATATTGAAACGAAGCGGGCTACCTATGCAAATCCAAAAGGGACTTTTGCCGAAACGGTCTCATATGCCTTGATGCAGGAAACAGCATCTTTGTTGAGTAAGCCCACTTACAAAGCTCATCGGGTGGAAGTGGATGCGCAAGACTTGCTAACTAAGATATTGGAGGTGTTGAATGAATTGCAGGAAAAGAGGAATAGAGCTGTGAAATGCTTCAGGTGCAGGAAAACAGGACACATAGCACGTCATTGTAGCAAGGGCTCCAGTAATTTCAGCACTGTGTACAAGCGAAAGCGCAAGGTTGACGGGCATGAGCAAATGTCCAAATTAATAGATCGCCAGAAAGGAACCATACAAGGAAATACTGATGCCGTATTGCGAAAACCATGTAACCTCGAACGAAAGAATTTCTCCAGAGCTGAGCGGAAGGGAGTCGTCGTAAATGTTCGGCGAATGACAATAACATCCACAGACGAATGGGATGCGGAACAATTAAGGAAGTGTCAGCTAGAAGATCCAGATCTGGCACGTGTAATGATCGGTTTGGAGCAAAATGAACGACCATCAAAAGAAGAGATGTCAGCAGAGAGTCCTGTTGCCAAATCATATTGGCCACAGTGGAATAGTTTGCAATTGGTAAATGGTTGCCTACATCGTGTTTGGGAGAGTGAAGATGGCCAAAGTTCTAAAACATTGATAGTTGTTCCAAGGAAAAGAATACCGGATGTGCTAAATGAAATACACAATGGTCCAAGTGGAGGTTATCTTGGAGTAACAAAGACGGTAGAGAAAATCAAGAAGAGGTTTTATTGGTTCGGCTGCCGTCAGACAGTTGTTGAGTGGATTGCGAACTGCGATGTGTGCATAAAGGCTAAGGGTCCCAAATCCAGGAGTCATGGGCTGATGAAACAATACAACTCAGGAGCACCATTTGAGAGAATTGCCATGGATGTAGCTGGGCCATTTCCTACTAGCAAACTTGGAAACAAATATGTACTGGTGGTCATGGATTACTTCAGCAAATGGCCGGAGGTGTACCCGATTCCAAATCAAGAAGCAGAAACTATAGCCGAAGTATTCACCAACAATTGGGTGACGAGATATGGTGCACCTATAGAGCTACATTCTGACCAAGGAAGGAACTTCGAATCAGTTGTGTTCCAGGAGATGTGCAAGACACTGGGTATTAGGAAAACCCGAACAACTGCGTTGCATCCACAATCAGACGGCATGGTAGAAAGATTTAACAGAACATTAGAGGAACATTTACGAAAAGTGGTGGACAAGTTCCAGAGAGATTGGGACACTCATATTCCTCTGTTCCTGATGGCATATCGATCGGCCGTACACGATACAACAGCTCAGACTCCCGCAAAAGTAATCTTTGGTAGTGATCTTCGACTGCCAGCTGACTTGAAATTTGGGATAAGTGCTGGGCTTGGATTCCGTAACTATGAGAAAATGGAAAGTGTACACTAAGTGCGAAACTCACAACTTTTCAGTTCTACACATTTAGAGTCCAAGCGATTCTTTAAACAGATGTGTACACACTGTTCTGAATATCGTGCTGAATAGCGCTGAATGTAAAATCTCAGCTGTCAGTGGAGAAATTGGAATCAAAACAAATCTGAAAAATAAACAAATACGAGTAAATAAACATTTTTAATTTGCAGAAAATTTTAATTTGGATAAAAATAATGGACATAATAAATGCAAATATTACAATATTAAGATTGCAGCGCAGACAAAGGTGAGAAAGTGCATTGTATTTAGATTAAGTATATACATATGTAAGTACATAAATGTGTGTTAACGATTCTTATATATGTGTGTAAAAGGAGTATGTTGACGGTTGAAAGGAGGAACTTGCGAGATTTGAACAATCCATTCGAAATTACTGAGGAAAGTTTCAGGGAGTTGTACAGATTTCCGAAACCCATATTTAGCGATACCTTAGCCAAGCTTGAACCATTTTTTCAGAGGTCGAGGCGAAATTCGGCTATTCCTGTATATTTAAAAATGTTGTCCGCTTTAAGATTTTTTGCCACGGGAAGCTATCAACGTTCCATAGGCCAAGACTTCTTATCTTGTTTATCACAAACCAGCGTCAGTAGATGTGTTGAGGAAGTCACCAACATTCTGAATTCCGTGCAAGCTGCGTACGTGCGATTTCCGAATTCGTCTGAGGAGTCAGCAACAAAAGCCGAGTTTTATCAACAGTATGGATTTCCCGGTGTACTTGGGTTAATAGATGGGAGCCATATAAAGATCATAGCACCGAAAGGAATTCTGGAAAGTGCATACTACTGCCGAAAAGGTTTGTTTTTTTTTTTTGTAAAATACCCCATCGCTTTGGGGGCCTTCGGCCGTGCTTTAAAATAAACATCACTTCACAACTTTAACAATAAATAGCTCCTAAACTATAAGCCTGCGTCTCAGGTTGAGTACGGATTTGGCATATGTGAGAGCTCTACCACCTTGATATAAGCGTGCTCCCTTAATGCAAAGTCGATCCCTAAATCTAATTAAATTTCATATATACATTTACAGGTGGTCATTCAGTGAATGTGTTGCTTATTTGCGACTCCAGATATCAAATCCGCTATGTCAACGCAAAGTTTCCAGGCACATCACATGACTCATACATTTGGCGGCATTCAGAAATTCACAACTATCTCAAGGAAAAATATACGAGAGGTAATCGAAATTTTTGGGTGCTAGGAGATAGTGGATTTCCCCTCCAACCCTGGCTAATGACTCCAATCGCTCATCCAGCAAATGACGCAGAGGAAAAATACAATGTTGCTCACAAGAAGACGCGCTGTATAGTTGAGCGTTGCATAGGTATTTTAAAAGGTCGTTTTCGATGTATATCTCGCCAAAGGACATTGTGTTATGATCCAGAGAAAGCTGGAAAAGTCATAAATGCTTGTGTCGTGCTCCACAATATTCTCATAAAAGCTAATGTTCCAGTAACTGAAGCAATTGATACAATTAATGACGAATCAATCGAAAATGTTCCAACATCCCAAAATGCTTTGCAAACACAAGCAAGAAGTACTAGACAACAAATAATTCAAACTTATTTCACTTAATATGATAAAATTCGCTCTTTTCTTTTTCCTATTCTTGTTTTTTTTTTTTTTGTTATACCTTTCATGGCTATGATATGGTATATTAACATTGTTCCAAAGAATAAAAATTGCAAAACCAGAAGAGTTAAATCCATCAAAATATATACATACTCGTATATGATCAGAGTGATAAGTCGTGTCTAATTAGCCATGCCCGTCTGTCTGTCCGTCTATTTATATCGATGATTTGGTGTATAAAACCTTTAATTGAATTACACCTTATCCTTTATTTTGAAATAATTTAAAAACTTTTCCATTTTTTCTAAGTAAAGCTATTGGATTATTTTAATTTTTTTCAGAAAATATTAATTTAAGTTTGTAACCTTTTTTTATTTAATTAATGGAATTAAATAAATTACATTTAATACTTTTTGGTTGCTTGTTTTTTCGACAGGGTAGGTTTTTGAGTTTTCCTGAATTTTTAAAAAAGAGTTTTTCAAAAATATGGGTAATTTTTCTATAGAAACAAAAATAACAAAATTTCCTGATAACATTTTTAGTAAAAATTTCAAGTGTTTTAATATAAAAATATCTAAGTCTAATTATTCTCAAAAATTTCGATAATTTTTGATAATTTTTTTCTGCAGTGTGTTTGGTATTTTGCACAATGCACAGGAAAAAATTCTCAAAAATCATGAAACTTTTTGGGAATAATAAGACTTAAATATTTTTATATTAAACACTTCTGAGATTCCGAGTTTGTTTTAAAATTTCAATACTTATTCAAAACGTTTCTATAGAAAAATTACCTATATTTTTATATAGAATTATGAATTTCATTTTGTCCCACTGTAATTTATGAACATGAATAAAAATATAAAAACTAAAATCTAATCGTTTTGTTTGCATCTTAATTCTTTTTCCTTAAGTTCAAGTTTCCTTAATTCTAAGTCTAACTGCTTATTTCTAAAAACTTCTTCTGCTCTAAACTTTTCTTTTTGGAAAGTTAAATTTTCCTCCATTAATTTTAGTTTCTTTTCCTCTATAATGAGAAATTTTTCCTCAAATACAGTGACTTTACTAGATTTCCTTTTTCCAGTTGATGTGGAAGGCTGCAACTCATTCGTTTGTACCTCTACTGCTTCGCTCGCCATTGGGATCGCTTCCGATACAACTGTGAGGTCGGCCAGTATTTCTTCTTCGGTGCGCTTTAAATAAAAGAGTGGTGGTATTTTCTTTGTATGAATATAGATTTAATAAGTGGAGACAAGTGCATACATATACATATATATGTATGTAATTTGTATAGAAAAAAATTAAAAAAGGTTCCGCGCACTTTTTCCTGATTTTTTGCATATACATACATTAGGGCGGGTAAATTTTTTTTTTTTGCACAAAATCGTCACCGTGAAAAATAATCTACGTCTTTCTGACCAACTTTGCTTAAGGAACTATGGGTCTAAAACCAGTACTAAGCTAGCGGGTTTTCAAGTGAAGTTTCATACTCAGGTGAAGTTATTTGTACACTTCAAAAACCGCTAGATTAGTATTGATTTAATACCCATAGCTTCCTAAGCAAAGTTGGTCAGAAAGATACGTAGATCATTTTCAGCGGTGACGATTTTTATGTTTTTTGAACCCCATACAACATATTTATATTTAATTTTTAAAACTTTTAAGGAAAATTATATTATTCAAATTATCAAAGCTCTTTTTAAGTTTAATATGGATGAAAAGGTAATTAAGTGACCTATGGATGGACCCACTGTACGATTGCTAACATGCATTTGGTCGCGTTAAAAAAAATAACCCTCAGCCGTCAAAGTTCTAATTTTTGTTTAATAGGGTATTTTTTATTACATTATTATTGTGGTTAAATTTTACCGTAAGTATTTTTAAAGAAAATACGCTCTCTCTAACACCTTTTTAAAAGTTTTTTTTTTTTCATTTTTTATATAACTAGCTCTTTGAACTTACTTCGGTTACGGTAAACATCTCGGTCACATTTTCCTCTCCACTTACAAGGGCCGGCGTCATCAGTTGCAGCACCCTTCTTTCAAAGTCGGATGCCTCTTTTCTCCTCGCCAAACCGTTTACCCCACTTTTGGCAACTTCAGCTCTCCTTAACACTTCCCTATCCTTTACGTGGCTTCTATGAAACAAAATCATAATTACAAAATGCACCTTTTCGTAATACAACTTACATACTTTTGGTCCGACCAATATTTCTTCCATTGCGAGGAATTTTTTACCGCTCCTCCTATACCATTGAGAGCTGCTGCCAACTCCTCCCACTTCTTCGCCTTATAATGCGCACCATCGACGGACTCAAATCTACATCAAATGAAATAAAATTCTCACATACACATTTTGCCTTCACGTTGATACCGCAAAATACACATGTATTTATATCTTACCTATCATTGGCGAATTCAATATTATTTTCCATAAAATCAATTAAATAATTATTCTGCTCAGCAGAAGCCTTTTTTGCCTTAACATCCATTCTTTTTTTTTATTAAAAATTTAAAATTCACATTCAAATATGAAAACTCACCGTATAAAATGCTGTGAGTTTGTTTCCGATGAAGTGTACACAATTTTGACAGTTAAAACTCATTCTCACACTTGCTGAATCACAAATTGCCAGTGTGCACAATTTTCAGTGTACACTTGAAAACTCACAGTTACAGAATTCAGCCCCTGATGCGGGAATAAATGCCAGACAATCTAACAACGTTCTGGAAGAGGAAATGAGAGAAATACATGAACTTGTAAGACATCGAACAAAGATCATGAGTGACAAGATGAAGGCCAGATACGACAAGGCGATGAACTCAGAAGGATTTGTTGAGGGAGATCTAGTTTTGCTATACAACCCGCAGCGAAAGAAAGGTTTGTCCCCGAAATTGCAGTGTACTTGGGAAGGGCCATACAAAGTGATTAAACGGCTCAACGATGTTGTGTATCGCATACAAACGATGGGAAGACCGAGGAATAAAATGAAGGTGGTTCATCTGGAAAGGCTAGCAGCATTTGGAACGAGTAATGTGTCAGATCGGGACGATCAGACTTAGGTGGAGGGCAGTGTGGCGAATATAATCGGTTCCACTCTCACATCACTAAATGACTGAACACATCTCTAAAAGAACTGCCAGAACTAGAAGAAGAGACCAGATAATTTCCAGTGTTGCCAGAATTTTCCAGATTGCGTTTGACAGACTATATAGGCGGCGAGCAGGCGCTCCACAGTCAGTCGTAACTTAACCGTATAAGTGTTAACATCAAGTCAAGTAAAACAAGTGTAGACTTTTTAGTCGTGAAATAAAGCGGTGGGAATTAAGAAGTAAATAAAGACTTTTATTTAACAATTCAGCGATACGAACCCGATAGAAATAATCGAGCTATCGACAAATACGTAACAATATGTACATTTGAAAGTACTAAGTCACCGAATAACCATGTGTTACGTATTTTCACAATAAGAAGTGTTCATGGCAACCCTGGAGAACCAGTTTATCCATTACCAATACATGTGCATATCCCGCCATTGGAACGATTGTCAAGGTTGAGATGGGAAATTTCAGTTAAGCTTTCCCCATGAGAGGCCTACTTATAGAGGTTGGCTCGAAAGCTTGCCTATTTGCGAAAAAAAATTTACGTGCAATCTATAAAGAGTTTAAATTTGAAGAATGAATCAAAACCATATAACCATTGAGGAAAAAAAAAATTCGATGTAAGTTTCGGATACAATTGCTCATTTAAAATTTGTTTAGACTCTTAGTTGAGGAAGAAAGAATTAATTACAGGATTTAAGAAAAAAGAAGAAAAAAAAATTGTTACAATTGAAATATCTGGTAACTGAATAGGAAAATAAAAATCCTTATTATTGCCAGGACACCTACAGTGGTAAATGAAATTTAAACGAACAGGGAAATTGCTCTTATCTAAAAAAAATTGTCAGCTGTTTCATGGGGACAACCTCATAATCAACGTCATTTTGCAGTGCAGCCACCTGTTACACTAGCCCACAGCTCAACCACACAAGGTCGACGTGAGAGAGAATCGCTCTTCTTCTTCCTGTTCTTGGCTTATGTCAACTTATCATCTGTTGTCTTGATTTTACAATCTTACATGCGTTGTTCGTAGAAATAGGTTGAATGCCAAGTTGCATGTTCTCTCGCTTTTACCCCGCTTTTGACATTTTGAAGCAAACCATCTAACGCCAATCGCATATTCTCCCTCACATGCGACGACCTGTCTTGTTTGGGCCACGCGTCATCCATTCTTCTTCACCGTGCTAGCACGTCGGCCATTATGAATTGGAAGTTATTGGAAAAGTACTAAGGAAAAAACTACTGAAATAGTGGTGCTGCCACACAGACAGAATTGAGCAACCGAAATTAACCCGTTTATGATCGATATCAACATTGATATCGATAGCAAACCATAACAGACCTGCTTCGCTTCGAAGACCTGACGAGGGAGCGAACAGGAAAAATGGTTTGCCTGTAAGGTTGTCGCAAGAATACTCAACTGTTAACTACGTGGGGCACGACTCACCCCTAGATAAGAGTCTCAAATTCTACCACAGCTAACTGGGCAACAGAGGCTCCATCAGGTGATATAAAAAAAACCCTATGCTATATGAACATGTCCAATCTAGTAATGTATGTAAATCCGAGATTAATTGAAAGTCAGGTATAATAAAAAAAATTCATTTGGTAAAAAAAACCAAATGCGTAAGTCCGGTGTTGCGGTGATTCTCTATTGGCTTAGGCCAGAGAAGCCTACCCCCCTAAGTGCCGATCTTGGTCGGTCTTAACAACCTGTCCCCCCCGGCTGATCCAACCCCGCACGCTGGACCCAGGACAGGCGGTCTTGAAAAAGACCCTTGGTCCGCTGGTTTCTCGCCCCCCGGAATGGGCTTTACAAAAAAAAGAAAATTATTTTGTTTCCTATTTTAAGGCTTCGCGGCCTTAGACATTTTTTTTTTACAGGAGAACGCGTCTAAACTCCGAATACAATCACCCTATCAGCTGGTCTATGGTCCCTAACCTCGCGAAGCTGGACAAAAAAACTTTAACAGGAAAATCATCAATGCTCCGTTTGAATAGACATTTTTGTATTGGAGAACTCGTCAAAACTCCGTAAGGTTAGGCATTTGATATAGGAGAACTCGCCAAAACTCCATAAGACTAGACATTTTAATTTGGGAGAACTCGTCAAAACTCCGTATAAGCAGACCAATTGGAATATGGACTGCTAGATGGTCCACGGTTCCCGATGGGAGCGCTTGTGATCCACCTATAATTATAACTGCTCGGGGAGGATACTGGGCGAATTGTCCCCGACCGCCAAGACGCCCAGCGGAGTCTTATTGAGGACGGATATCAGAAGCATGGAATTGTCCTATTAATCTCCCTGTTAAGTCTTCTAAGTCATACAGTGCATTGCCAACTTTTCCACGTACTCGACACTTAATATATTTTGGCAGGAATTTCGCGTTTATGCCCTGTTTGAAGTTACTCAAGGCAAAATTTCTTCGAAATACTTCTTGACTTTCTCTATAATTCACAAGCCTAGAGCGCTTATTGTAAACCTGCTTGACTATCTCATTTGCCTGCGCTAGGTTTTTACGGATTTGCTCGTGGATTCCTGATAATTTGTCAGCTTTGCTTACTATCGGTACACGATCTTCTTTGAGGCTATCCAATTTCTCTAATAACTTATACGCGGATGCGTGTTGGACCATATTCTGACCATACAATGCAAAGTACGGAGAGCACTGAATCGACGTATGAAAATCACTTCTTAAAACTGATAGAATTTCGGGTATATGTTTGTCCCAGTCCGTATGATCCTGCTTATCTTTTAGGAAAATTCTTATCTTGGAAACTATCTCTCTATTCACGCGTTCGGACGCATTAGCTTGTGGGAATACACTCCCGTTCTAACATGCGTCACACCATACTTTTCAAAGAACGCTTTCATTTCTTTTGAGATGAATTGTTTCCCATTATCGCTGTGGACATATTCTGGGACCCCTATGGCTGGAAAAATCTCTGTACCGAAGTAGTTCATTACATTGATAGTTGTCGCTCTCTGCATTGGCTTCAGCCAAACATACTTTGAAAAATGGTCTAGAATAATAAAAAGAAACTGGTTCCTGCGTTTTGATCTAGGATAAGGTCCTAAGAAGTCGCAATATAAGCGCTGGAAAGGTCTCTCCGTAACAAAAGTACTTCCTATAGGTGGTCTTGACTGCTGATTCGTTGCTTTTACAGCCTTGCAAGTGTCACAATCCTTCACATAATCTCTAACGTCCCTAGCTTGTTGTGGCCAGAAGTATTTCCACCTAACTCGTTCCAATGTCTTGTGCCAACCTCCGTGATAACTCCTAACCGCGTCATGTGCCATTCGTATTGCTTCCTCCCTAAGTCTTTCGGGCAACCACAGCCGCCATAACGAGTCTTCTTCACCCTCCACACCCTTCCGAAACTTAACTCTTTTAAAAACCAACCCGTCTTTGACACATAAATCCGGGAGAGCCTCACCATTTACTGTGATTGTTCTGATGAGATCTAGATACTCATTGGCTCTAAATTCGGATGAGTCTAAGTCTATTTCGTAAGGCGCGGGAGATGAAGTCAACTCATCGACGTCAAAACGCGACAGAGCGTCTGGTACTACATTCAGAGCCCCCTTACGATGCTGCATTTCGAAATCATATCTCTGTAGAAGCAGTGACCATCTAGCTAACCTACCACTAAGGTCTTTTTGCGTCATCAACCATTTAAGGCTTGAGTGGTCCGTGATTATACGAAATGGCAGCCCCTCAACGTAGGGTCTGAAACGTTTGACACTGACAATTGCGGCGAGGCATTCGAGCTCGGTGACTGTATAGTTGCGCTGAGCATTATTTAATTTTTTTGAAACGAAAGCTATTGGATGCTCTGCACCATTGTCATCGACCTGGAATAACACGCCTCCTACTCTTATTTTGGAAGCATCACATTGTATGACAAATTCTCTGGAAAAATCAGGTTGAGCTAAGACTGGAGCGGAACTCAGAGCTACCTTAAGTTTTTCGAAGGCCTCTTTTGCTTCTGAAATGAGTTTGAAAGGACCAGGTGACTTACGTAAACAATCTGTCAAAGGGCCTGCTAAATCAGCGAAATTGGTAATAAATGCCCTGTACCAATTTGCCATACCCACGAACCTGCGAACCTGTCGAGGAGATTTGGGAATGGGGAAATTTTGCATTGCCTCAATTTTCTCTGGATTTACTTTCAAACACCCACTGCCTATAACATATCCTAAGTAACGAATTTCTCTCTGGCAGAATTTACTTTTACTCACATTAATTGTAAGGCCTGCACTTTTCAAGCACCTCGCAACATCTGCTAAAAGTTTGATGTGGTCGTCAAAATCCGCACTACATACCAACAGGTCGTCCAAATAAACAAACACATGTTCTCGCATATACGAGGGAATTGCTTTGTCCATGAGTCGACTCATTGTTTGCGGCGAGTTACACAGCCCAAAGGGCATAACTTTGTAATGGTACAAGGGTTTACCTGGCACCGCAAACGCTGTCTTCTCTTTTGACGACTCGGTTAGTTTAATTTGGAAGAACGCGTCTTTTAAGTCGATACCACTAATAAAGTGCGTATCCTTTAGTCGGCTCAATAACCCGTTGATATGCGGCAGCGGATATGAGTCTTTCTTCGTGACTGCGTTTACCTTCCTAGAATCTATGCAGAGCCTAACTTTACCAGGTTTCCGTACTAACACAACTGGGCTACACCATGGCGAATTCGACTCTTCGATGACTCCCATTTTCAATAATCTATCAATTTCGCTGTAGGCTTCAGCCTGCCTTGGTGGCGAAAGAGGGAAATGTTTGCTTTTAATTGGGACTGCTTTCCAAAAGCTTGCGCACCTGGACACGTTTGCTATATCTCTTCCTACACTGCAAAATTCTTTCGGATGGATATGGTTGGGAATCATTCGTGAAGATATTCGACCTAACCAATTGATAATTTTGTTCTCTTTCTTCTAAACTGGGTCGGAAAATGGTCTGACAACTAACATTTCTAACTGAAGCTTTCAAAATACTAACTGGCCGAGAATTTGTTTGTGACGAAGTTGGGTCATCTGAATCTGAACTATTTGAGTTATCCGTACTATCAGGGAAAGTTACTATTGGTGTTTGTTGACTGCTTGCGGAACTGGCCGAAGATGGACTAGGCTCAGTACTCGTGACGATTGGCTGGGTATTGACTGAAGTGGGGGCTATAGTCCCGAACGAGTTTCCCCCTCTCTGTTCTCGCTCGCATAACGGTTTCCCTGACCACGGTGGTCGTTGGGACACTTCGGAGTCAACACTCCTCTCTGACCGCATTTGAAACAAAACTGAGATTTGATGGGCTCCTCACAGTAAATATAAGAATGGCCCATTGCCTGGCAATTCCAACATTTAATCCCTGAATAGTCTGGCTTACCCATTCGACGATAATTCAACGCTTCTACCTGCGGATCTACTATATAATCTTCGTTTTCAACCCTACATTCCGGAGCTATGGCACGTGCTTCGTTTACGCTTGGCCTATGGTAATTTGAGACTAAGCTTCTGCTCTCTTTCAATACTTGCTCGCCTCTTCGAGCTATATCGCGAAGGTCATGCAAACTTCTTACATTCGCGTTAAACAGCATTAACTTCAAATTACCATTGACGTTTCGTTTGATAATATCTATTAACAAGGCCTCAGACATGGGCTCTCTAAGTCTCGCGTTTAATGCCAGAATATCCGTGTGGAAAACGTCATATGTCTCATTTGGTTTTTGTTTGCGCACTGATATTTCCATCATCAGCTCATGGTCCGTCTTCAGGGTGCCGAATTCCCGTTTTAAAGAGTAACTCAAAAATGGATAAGTTGCATTAGAATTTTGTTTGGTAAATAACCAATACCATTCTTCGGCACGGCCTGACAAGAAAAGGTGAAAACTGGCCATAAGCTGATATTCCGTACACTGCGTGCGCTCACGCAAGGTGTCCAATTTAAACAAAAAATCTGAAACACTACCAGTACCGTCATAAGATATCTTCCAATCTTGTGGTTTCACAACCGTATTACTAGGTGTGGGAATAATTGAGTTGCTAACGAAAGTCTACAGTATTTGTCGCGCCTTGCTCAGGCGGATCCGGCATATTCCTAATAAGACTGTCTAGATCGAGGATATTTGCACTAGCTGGTCTATCAAACTTTTCGGAAGGGTCAGTAATTGGAAAATTCCTGGATGGATCGACTGTTGCCCGGGTGACTATTGGGGAATGCATTACTAAAGGTCGGCTCGCTGGGGGTTTCGGAGTTGCACCTCTACTTCCTCCTCCTCTATAATATCCCCCGCTACCTCTGTTTTTAGAACCACTACCTCTAGTCGAACTCCTAGTTTGCATCCCTTCAGCCGACTGCTGAGTGTTTTGAGGCATTTTGAACCAAAAGAAAAACAAAAATCCGGGTAAGCGCAAAAAATTTTTTTTTTTTTTTTTTTTTTAAGACGCGCTAGTACTACCGTATGGAATATAAAGCAATTAACTGCTTGAATGAGTCACGTTTGTTGTTAAAACTCAAATGTAATTATTTGTACAATTACCGAAATTTAAACCTCTATCTCGATTCAAAATTAGATCGCATCCAAAAGAAAATAACAAAACTTTGGTTTTTGTGTTTGATCAAGCTTTCAGCAAATATTTATAACGAATATTTGCTTTTTAAATCTCCATGCCGGTAAAATTTATGTCATATCCAAGATATTATAATACGTTGTCGTGTTTGGTGAAAAAAAAAATTAAGCAATAATTGTAATAATTATTTGCGATTCAAAAAAAAATTATCTTAAATTTAACTAACAATATCGATTCAAAATGACTTCGCTTATAAAAAAAAATATTTGTATAAATAAAGGTGTTCATATACATGAATATGTAAATGTAAAAGATATATAATGCAAAATATATATATGTTCGTTGTTCAATGGGAATGCTGACCTCCCATTATAAAAGGCACAGGTTACAGAAATAAAAGAAATATAAACCCCCTTGAAAAATAAAAACAAAAAAAATTAAGACAGTGTGTGCCAACTGGTCTCCAGCGCACCAACCGCAATGCAGGGTTGCTCGGAAGCTAAATCCCTGAGACAGGCCGGCTAACTAGAAGATAGTTAGCAATAAAAGAATTGAAATTTTGCGAAATACCAACCTATCTCCGCCGCAATGAAAGGAACGGTTTGAATCCGCAGAGATAGACAATACATCCTTGGGTCTCAGCTCAGCCCATCGCCATGAAGTGGTGCTAAATGTTCCAAGGCACCCAACTCAGGCATGAGATGAACTGAGGCCTGCATCGCATAACAACAGAAAGACAGAACAAAAGAAATGTGCAACTATACCCTCCTAATCTCCGCCGCAATGAAAGGAACAGCTAGAGGCTGCTTTCCCCAGACTTGCGGAGATGAAAAGTACTAACTCAGGTCTCAGACCAACCCATCGCAATGAAAGTGGCGCTAAGTGCAACCAACTCAGACGCGGGATGGCTGAGGCCTAAATTGCAAAAAAAAAATCACAAAAACAAAAAAAAATAAAAGGACGTATTTTCCTTATGACCAACACCCTTGGCTCCGCCGCAATGAAAGGCACGGTTTAAAGCCGCTACCCCAGACTTGCGAAGAAGGATTTGCTAGCTTAGGATCCAGCTCAACTCATCGCAATGAAGGCGGTGTTCGAATTACCACCCCAGACGAGAGATGAGCTAGGCCCCAAAAGAAAAAAAAAAAATCCGATACACAAAACTGTACAAAATACATATTCGGCAAAAAGAAATTTATGAAAATAAATACTGGATCTAGCGGACATGCCCCTCGGACGACAGTGAAAACAAATTTAAATTACAAAAAAATTACGTGCGTTCAACACTGCCTCTTCGGGTGAAATGCAAAAGAAAAAAAACTGACTAGGTGACGTGAAGTCTCGTGAAGCCCTGAGCCACTAACACCAATGACTCTCCAATCAGTCTGATCAATTCCATTATCCCGCCGCAACGCAGTGGCGGCTACGGAGGCTGCCAATCTGGGACTTGCGGAATGATCAAACATCACTTACCGACCAGAAAACCACTGAAGCCAGCACCCCAGGACACCACGTTGGGCGCCATCTGTTATGGTACGCGTTAGACCTCGATTACGATCTACAATCGAGTGGAGCAGCAATGCATGGCGGTCGGCATGATCTAGGGTTGCACTGTGGCTAGTCATTGTCGGCTGGGCGGGGTTCTTGCCTACATTGCTGTCCTGCGCCATAAACAGAAAAAATTCATATCATGCCTTTTCAAACCAATAACGAGAAAATCACGCGAAAACAACATCCGGTTTAGCCGGATGCCACGGACGGACCGTTGAAAGATCCAAAAATTGAAAAGATAACCCAAAAAAAAAATCTAATTCAAGAGGCCAGGCGTCAGTTAAATTTAAATAAATGCGAACCGAAAGAAAATGTCGTTAAAATTTGAATATGAATTTTAAATGTACATTAAAGTCAGACGGACGTTTGCAAAGCATTTGAACCAAAATTTAAATCGGACGGAAATACTGACATCAACGGAAATGTTTGAAATCGGACGTTATATTTAAATAATCGCGGACGGAAGAGAAAAGATTTAGAAATTTAAATTTGTATATACG
This sequence comes from Urophora cardui, assembly GCA_960531455.1. Taxonomy (NCBI): domain Eukaryota; kingdom Metazoa; phylum Arthropoda; class Insecta; order Diptera; family Tephritidae; genus Urophora; species Urophora cardui. The sequence continues at coordinate 37,414,228 of OY482671.1, forward strand.
TTGAAATCGATGTGTATTTAATTTGAATAAACACTGAAAAAAAAACTGTCAAAGTGAATTTGAATATACATATATATCGTTAACTTTGAATTTAAATTTGAATCAACCGGAAGGACCGGTTATTGATAGGCATCTGAAAATACATAAAAGAAGCTGAAATTTAAAATATATGAACAATCAAAAAAAAAGTTAAAGGCCGAACTCACAAGGGGGTGGCGTTGCTGATGTTGTTGCAGCGCCGGTGCGTTTTTGTCCCACCCTAATCCATGGTCACTGTCGCACCCGGGTATCAGTGACCCCTTACCTGTGGTGCGCCGCTGGTGTTGTTGCAGCGCTGGTGCTTTTCTAGCCCACCCTCATCCTTGGCCATCGGTGCACCCATATTTCGATGACCCCGTTATTATTATGCGCTGCTGGTGTTGTTGCAGCGTCGGTGCTTATCGACCCACCCTCATCCATGGTCATCAGTGCACCTATGTTTTGATGACCCCGTTCCTGAAATCCTATGCCTTTTAAATTAGGGTAGTCAACATTCCCATTTTAATTTATAATTTTTATTTACAACTCATTATTCAACGAAATTCATTACCAGGAAAACTGATATATGCTTATGTATATGTACATGATGGCATGCACTTATGTACGCTAGAGAACTTTCTAAGTTTAAACTTCCATGGGAAGGAAAATTTTTCTCTTTGATAACAAATTATTTTTATATGTATGTATATATAGAAAAACTAAGGTTAGAAGGAAATTATCACTGAGTTATGGATTTCTATTTTATTATGGTTGGCCTTATGTTGATATTATATTTGTTTAGTTTGACGGGTTGAAATTCATTTTCATCGTTCTTGATTTAATTAATTTTGTGCAAAAATTTCCTTTTCCTTTCTGACATCTATTCTTTTATTAATTAATTAATATTGGTAAATCTAATTTAAATATTCGAATCCCTTTTAAAATCTTCTCTCTTTTCTTTTTCATTTGTTATTTAAGTTTGATTCGGTTCTTACTTCTATGTAAGTTGCAACTAGATTAGTATTTGCTTGCTGTCATTTAAAATTTTTTCCGTATGTATGTATGTATTACTGAACCGGGGCACCGAAGCAAAAGCACAAACCAACAAAGAACAATCTAAAAACGAATGAAAAATTTTACTGCCTTGCATCCTTAAGGAACCACAAGGCGCTACTTCTCAGAACGCCCGCGCCTATGACACATACATACATATGTACACGTACAGCGAAATTTATGAAATCATTAGCAACTAAATTATCGGCATACGTATAAACAATTGTTTATTTTATAGCAATGAAAAAGTAAAAAAAATGTACATCCCTTTTGGACTCACCACCAGTTGTGGTGCACCTTTAGTAGTGGTGCCACCGATCTGCTGCTGTTGCTGCGGCAAAAATTTGCCTCGCTAATTGCTGTTGTTGGCTGTTGACGTGATAGTTATTGCAGGCAACCTTTCGTCACTTGATGTTGTTGTTGTAGTGCAAAATTTGTGCTGTTTGCTGTTGTTGTTGCAGCGACAAAATTTTTTGCTGATTGCTGTTTCGTCTGTGCCGCTATCGGTGCTGTTGATGTGGTACTTATGCTGTGCTTAGCTGTTGTTGCTACTGTTGTGTCTGTGTACTATACTTGGCGCTCACGGTTGTTGCCGTTGTTATTTCGGCTGTGCCGTTGTCGGTGTTGTTGAGGTGGCACTTATGCTGTCCTTAGCTGTTGTTGCTGTGGTTGAGGCACCATTGATGGCACTTAGCGTTCTTACTTTTGTTGTGACGACACTTATGCAGTGCTATGCTGTTGGTGTTGTTGTGTCACAATAAATACGTGCACCATTGCTGTCGTGGTGGCAAGATATGTTGCACTTGCGGTGGTTGTTGTTGTAACAATTGTTGCTGATGTGGCTGCTATGGCATTAGCCGTTACGCTTATTGCTGGTTTTGCTGTTGTGATTGTCCACCATAAATGGCACTCATTGCCGTTTTTGTTGCGGTGTACCATACGTGGCGCTTATTTCGGCTTTCGCTGTTGTTACTGCGGTGCCAATTTCCCGTTGTTGTTGAGGTGCAAGTCATTCGCAATTTGCTGTTGTCGTTGCGGCTGAAATTATGTGGCACTTTATTCTTGTTGTTGTTGCAGTGAGCCACTGTCGACAAGGCGGTATATGGCGTCGCGCCGCGTCTGCTGGGTCGTCTTGCTGTTGCGTCGAAGATGCTGGTGGCACTTATGTGGCGGTTATTGTGGTAACACTTATAATTTTTGTTGTTTTATATCATTCATTCAATATCAAAAGAAGGAGGGGAACTTCTTTTGAACGCGACGTTGATGAAATATAATTGCCTGGCTGTTTTACGGCTAGGATTTTGTTGTGTGATATCACGTTTTCGCCGCTCGGAAAACCCCTGTCCTGCCTCCCTTCACGTACTTGACCCTGGCGCTGATAACTTCCTGTTATTTGGGGACGTAACGTACTTACATAGGCGTGTTTTGATTTAACTCGTATTCATTAATTTTTTTTCCTTTTTTTTTTGTACTAGTTATTTTCCTTTTCATTTGTGTTTTTTTTTTTTGACAATATTATATTGATTAATATGAATAAATGTCTTGAAAGCAACCAAAACAAATTTGACAGCACAATATTGGAATTTCGGGGTTTTTCGTTTTCTTTTTTTTTTTCTAATACGCGTCGACACTTATGTAATATGATCCCGGCGTAAAGGAGCCACTGACACTACTTTGATTTTAGTATCTTTTCGTTTTTATAATTTCATTATGTCGTACTAAAATTACGTCTTCCGCATGCACAGATTTATATGTTAAGTTAAAAATTATATGCATCTACGTATGTAGAATAACCATGCGCGTTTTGCAAAACCAATCAACCACTCTATCATAACCGCACTCATTAGTTGACTATCCCCAACTGACTTCTTCTACTCAACTCCTACTGCTGTACTAAAAATTTTCGCCAGCTACCCAGCGTGCCTACACTTCCCCTCTTTTTCTGTATTCATCATGAAGAGTCCCGTTTCTTTTTCGTATACCCTGTAATGATGTAGTGGCGTGTGCATAATAGTGGCGTGACTTTACGGTTACCCGAATGTCTACATCATGGTATGACGCTAGCAATGACACAAGAGAGATGGAATGCGATTGCCATGTTACACAAAAAAAAATACCAAAACTTTCGGAATAAAATGCCTCAAGCATTTTTTCCATGAAACTATCTCAAAATAATCGATTATATTCGTGCCCTAGTAAATTTGCTACTGTAAAATTCTATTAGTGTACGTTGGGAATATTAATAGACAATGTTGTCTTACGCTCAAATCATAAAAATGGTAAGAGACAGGAAAATCTGATTAATGAAACAATAGTATAAATATGTGGTAAATAATTAATTAATTTTCTGTGAAATATCTAAATTTTAAAATTGTATGGAACGCATAAGAACATTTTATAATATGTACATTTGAAAGTACTAAGTCACCGAATAACCATGTGTTACGTATTTTCACAATAAGAAGTGTTCATGGCAACCCTGGAGAACCAGTTTCTCCATCACCAATACATGTGCATATCCCGCCATTGGAACGATTGTCAAGGTTGAGATGGGAAATTTCAGTTAAGCTTTCCCCATGAGAGGCCATAGAGGTTGGCTCGAAAGCTTGCCTATTTGCGAAAAAAAAATTTACGTGCAATCTATAAAGAGTTTAAATTTGAAGAATGAATCAAATCCATATAACCATTGAGGAAAAAAAAATTCGATGTAAATTTCGGATACAATTGCTCATTTAAAATTTGTTTAGACTCTTAGTTGAGGAAGAAAGAATTAATTACAGGATTTAAGAAAAAAGAAGAAAAAAAAAATTGTTACAATTGAAATATCTGGTAAACAATTGAAATATCTGGTAACTGAATAGGAAAATAAAAATCCTTATTATTGCCAGGACACCTACAGTGGTAAATGAAATTTAAACGAACAGGGAAATTGCTCTTATCTAAAAAAAAATTGTCAGCTGTTCCATGGGGACAACCTCATAATCAACGTCATTTTGCAGTGCAGCCACCTGTTACACTAGCCCACAGCTCAACCACACAAGGTCGACGTGAGAGAGAATCGCTCTTCTTCTTCCTGTTCTTGGCTTATGTCAACTTATCATCTGTTGTCTTGATTTTACAATCTTACATGCGTTGTTCGTAGAAATAGGTTGAATGCCAAGTTGCGTGTTCTCTGGCTTTTACCCCGCTTTTGACATTTTGAAGCAAACCGTCTAACGCCAATCGCATATTCTCCCTCACATGCGACGACCTGTCTTGTTTGGGCCACGCGTCATCCATTCTTCTTCACCGTGCTAGCACGTCGGCCATTATGAATTGGAAGTTATTGGAAAAGTACTAAGGAAAAAACTACTGAAATAGTGGTGCTGCCACACAGACAGAATTGAGCAACCGAAATTAACCCGTTTATGATCGATATCAACATTGATATCGATAGCAAACCATAACACTATTTTGTCGTTGTTCCTGTTAATGCTGCTCCTTTTGTTGTTACTGTCACTGCTACTCTCTTGTTGTTTTTGTTGTTGGTGTTGTTGTCGTTAATCGTTTTCACAATTCTTCTACCTACTTCTTTTTTCTATTTTTGCTCTTTTCTTTCCTTAGTTTCTTTCCTACTTATTCTTTCTTATCCTTCTTATTACTTGACCTTATGTTTTTGTTGTAGTGCTTTTGCTAACTTTTTACGTTTCTACTTCTTTGAAACTACACACCACATCCAGACAAACATGTTCAGAATTGCATGTTAAGTTTGGTGAAAACGCACAAAGTCAGCTACATATGCTTGCGCATTGAGACAGCTCTGTTGTGTGCAAAAGCATGCAACAACAACCACACGACAATTTTCCAACGACGATTGTGGACGCATTTTCCAACAAAATTTTCATGAAAATTGGCGCAGTTCTATTTGAGAGCAATACCTTTCTAATGGTGTGCTTAGTTTTAAAATCGGTTCAGTAGTTTCGACGGAGAAGATGGAACAAAATTTATGTTAGCGTATTAATAATATAGATATATTTAATAGAATATGCAATTTTGTAATTTTAATAACACAAATTGATTCAAAATACTTTTAATAATGCTGTTATAGCAATATATCAGCTGAGTATCAGCAGGAAAGTGCAAAATAAGCAACGGGGTTGCTGTACTGCTGCAATTATAAATTTTCATGAACGTACCCGTTGTTCAAATGCTCGAACAGTCATTTGTTTGTTTATTATCCGTATGTTTGTTCGGGCATTTGAACAATTCGGGTATTTTGAAGCTTTTTTTTCTTTTGTTTATTATTATTTTTTTCTTTACATGTAGTTTTTTTATTTTTGTTTTTCCGATACACATTTTTTTTTGTTTGTAAGCTCGAATGTTTGTACGGGCATTTGAACAACAAACCGGCTTCAAACAAAAACGATCAGATCGAGTTGCTCGATACGCGGGTATCTAGAGCCCTAATATTTGATTATATTGAGTTAGAATTTGCTCATTACAACTAATCTCAAAGTTGTGCTGGAATTCTGTAGCTTATTTTGCGACCGATAATCGTCAAATCTACCGACACAAAAATTTCCCTCGATATCTCTGCGATGATTATCGGAAACATCTGTCAAAATATACTATAGAAATCGACCGAAAAATCGTACAGAATAGCATAATCGCAAAAATGATCGCAAATTTACGATACCGATCCGAAAATTGTCGCAAATTGGTTACAGAATAGGCCCACTGGTATAGATATTGTGATATATCGGAAACTCACCTCTTTTCACCATTCATATAAAAAGGGCTTAGTGTGAAGGCAGGTTAATATTGATTAGTAGTAAATATTGGTGGCAACACTACGCATAACAGTCCTAAAATTAGCGCCTTCCCAGCAAACACAGTCTCTAACGTTAGAAATTTTGTCGAGATTACCTTAGATAACTAGTGTAATTCTCTATATAATCTCAAATCGATAACTAGGGTTGAAAACTACACTAGAATTCGATTAGCGAGTGATTAGAGAAGGAGCCAAATCTCACGCCTTTTATCAATTCTCAATATATTTCTGTGATATATTGAATGTACATTAGGGTGCTTTTAATTTGTATGAAAAATTCAAAAGTTCATAAAAAGACTGTATCGCCCCCTCAATCGGTAGTAACATGGTCAAAGATATCACACATAAAGTTTGGTCCCGATTGGTGGCGGTTAAGGCGTGGCGCATTGAGGTCAAAGTTCAGAAAACTCTATGAAGGGTCAAAAAATCAAAATATTTTTTTTAATTATCTAATGCGCAAAATTAATACTTATATACCCAATGATAACAAATATAAATTTTGGTCCCGATTGATGACGGCTTACTGGTGTTTCAAGGGGGTCAAAGTTCAGATTACCATATGCGACACTAAAAATGTAAGTCTTCTATGGCAATCTGAACATTGACCCCCTTAAAACACCACTAAACGATCATCAATCGGAACCAAAATTTATATTTGTTATCCTTGGGTATAGAAGTACTAATTTTGGGCATTAGATAATAAAAAAAAAATATTTTGATTTTTTGACCCTTCATAGAGTTTTCTGAACTTTGACCTCAATGCGCCACGCCTTAACCCTCACCAATCGGTACCAAACTTTATGTGTAATATCTTTGACCATTTTACTACAGATTGAGGAGGCGATACAGTAAAATATCGTTAATTTAAATTTTAAACGCACTCTAATGTACATACATATATTGAAATTAAATACTAAAAAATGGTAAAATTAATATTACCGTCGTACAATGTTTTCCATTAAAAAGTACAAGAAGTACCTTTAATTTAAATAATAAGACTGAATTTTGTTTAAATTTCAGTTCTTATAAATGTGGTAAGCATATACATGTCAATATATATAATCATATGCAATTTAGGCACATATTGCGTTAATAAAATCTAAACAATGAAAAAATCATGCAAAAGGAGACAAAGCATTGTTTTTCATTTCAATTGGAAGTATTTGCAAATTCTGATTAGAATCTCATTAGAGAACTACATTAGAATTCGATTCGAGAATTATAATTTTCTCGATTTGAGAATTAGGTACCCTTTTGTTTGAGAACGCTATGATTCTCGATAGATTTTCGAGTCGTCCTCTAACGTTAGAGGTTTCAGAATGAGGCTAGTTCTCGAGTCATTCTCAAATCGATAACTAACCTCAGTGTTTGTTGGGGTTTGTTTACTTTGGTTTTTATTAAAGTATAGTATTTAATGGTACAATATTGCAACTTTTGTGTGTTATTTGGTAAATATAAGGTATGTGTTATCCCACGATAAATATATAAGTTGAATTTATGTGTTCGTGTGTGTGTACTAAGCGAGCAAAAAAGCGGCATTGTACAAACAGTTTTTTGTTAATAACTTTTTATTGAAATAAAAAGGATAGGGAATACACCCATCCCTACCGTAAACAACCCAAAAATCTTGGGTATTACTTTCGACAGCCTATAGGTTCCTTCTCCGCGCATACGACCGCGTTAGCGAATAAGGTTCAAAGCAAGGCTGCTCAACGAAATGAACAAAATAATTTTGTTTCAATAAAAAATATCCAAAAATTATTTTGTTTTGCTAATTATCAGAAACAAAATTTTTTCGTTTCAAAAATTATCAATAAACCTTTAATCAGAATAATTTTGTTTCGGTGATATCAAAAAATTAACAAAAATTGTATTTGTTTTTATTCGTGTACGTATGTACATTAAGCCGTATCACGTTATATGGACAAAAAAAAAGTTTAGTGTGTGTCAGTTTTATTTGAACACTTATGTCGAAAAAATATTTTTGGTGTAAAAAAATTTTTTTTGGCCCGCGTTAAAAACAGCTAATTCGCGTTTTTTGTAATAACTTCCTTATTTGATGTCGGATCTCTATCATCTTAATGTCGCTGAAAAGGTCTCGCCCAGCACTATATTTGGCCCATATAAAGTTTCGACCTCAAAGGTTGTTCTGATTTTTACCTTTAAAAATTTTGAAGTTACTATCCCTAGATTTTTTCTTTTTAACCACTAATACAAAGCTCTCAAAAAACCATGAGGAATCCCCCAAAAAAAATCTATCCTTTATTCACAAACAAAAAATTTATAACGATGTAAAATGAAACACTTGTTTTTTGTAAAAAAAAATCCACAGTAGGGAGGCAAAAATACCACAGAGAAACGGCGAAACACGTCAGCTTAATTTATGGCTCCAGATTACGATGGCGTTTTTAGAAAATCCGGATTAGCACTCATTTTCGAGATATTTAAGGAAGAATTTTCAGTTTTCACATACAAAGCGATCCGATTGAGGGGGGGGAGGGGTGGGCGTATGAGTAATTATTGTTGAGGTAATAAAAATAAAGAAAAGGGGAAAACTGCTTTTAATATCCCCCATAGTATATACCTACATATATGTATATAAAATGCATATGAGAGGGAAGAGAATACAAAGTTTTGAAAGAAAATGGTATTCAAAATAATGAAATCATTCCCGTTTTTCCATAATCTGAGTATTTTTTTTTTTTTTTGAGTGTGAGCAAAGAAATATAAGCGACGAAGAATTCACTTTCAGATCTCTGAAACTTCTTTCATAAATATCTCAAAATTTGGAGGGCATCGTCATTTTCGGTCTCGGTTATCATAGACAAGATGATGTTTTCGGGATTAAAGTAAAATGCTTTGTTTTCAATTGTAGGCTGAATAATTAACTGCATTTCTAGGGGCAGACGACGCATCCACCGCAAGTATTGATAATACATTTAGACTTCCGTTGTCTCTTTATGCGCGTATACAACGAACAGTTTTTCTAAATAACTTACATGATTTTACGATACGCACGGATGCAGAAATCGTGAAGCCGTTGTAAGCCAACGTGCTGTGCTTAGAGGTCCCTACTTGAATACTTACCAAATCTTCACTACAGCCATTACCATTCAATATAAATAACGTTGATCAGCACGAATAGTCCAATCATCAATAATTTTTTGCATATCATGTGTCCAGTATTGGTAGCTGTTCCATCGCGGTACATACTCAAGTCAAGCGAGGACTTAGAATACTTTTTAATCAAAAACTCATACTATATGGCGTTACTTCCTCATATAAATTAGAACTTGGGATAATTTTTCAAAAAACACAGGTTCCCTGATTTTAAAACGGTATAACTTTTTTGTTTGTGAATAAAGGCTACAACTTTTTTAGCGGTGTCCTCATGGTTTTTTGAGAGCTTTGTATTAGTGATAAAAATAAAAAAAAATCTAGGGATAGTAACTTAAAAATTTTTAAAGGTAAAAATCAGAACAACTTTTGAGGTCAAAACTTTATATGGGCCAAATATAGTGCTGGCCGAGACCTTTTCAGCGACATAAAGATGATAGAAATCCGACATCAAATAAGGAAGTTATTACAAAAAACGCGATTTAGCTGTTTTTAACGCGGACCTAAAAAAAAAAAATTTACATCAAACATATTTTTTCGACATAAGTGTTCAAATAAAACTGACACACGCAAACTTTATTTTCGTGATACGGCTTAATGTACATACATACAAACATATGTAAAATTTCTTTTCTTCATAGAAAACGAAATTATTGAAGTCAATTTTTTCGTTTAAATTTGAAGCTAAATTTTTTTTGAAATAATTGTTTTGATTATTATCAAAACAAAAAAAATTTTTTTTAATTTTTTTGATAACAGTTGAAACGAAAAATTTTACCTGTGTTCAATAACAAAAAATTGTTACGAATTTTTCTTAAAAAGTGTCATTTTTATATGGAGATCTGTCATTTTTTACGAAAAATTCTTAAAATTTTTTTGTTATTGAACAGAACAATGGATTTTGTTATGCTTTTTACGTTTATAAAATCGAATGTTACAACAGAAACAAAATTTTTTTTGTTTATTGTTAAAAATAACGTTATTTTGCAGCCTTGGTTCAAAGTCGCAACAAAATCCTCAAATTGCTAGCCGGCAGCACCTGGGGAAAAGACAAAGTAACCCTTATCGCAACATACAAAGCAATCGGCCGGCCGGTCTTGAACTATACATCGCCAATATGGTCGCCGGGGACTTGCAGGACGCAGTGGAAGAAACTCCAAGCCTGCCAAAATTCGGCGGTACGTACCGCCACGGGAAGTCATGTCGCCAGAACATCATTTACGTCACGAGCCACAGGTGCTCCCAGTTGAGAATCACAACATCATGCTCAGCAAACAGTTTCTCCTGGGATGCTACCGTAGAGGGCATCCAAACAACCATCTATTGGAGCCCGAACCTCCCCGCGGCACATCAAAAAACACCTCTTCAATCTCAACCCAGAGATTGAAGAATACATAGATCAACCGTTAGACCCCACGACATACAGGCAGGCATTAAAGGAGATACACAAAGAAACTGTCTCCACCTTTGTTTCAACCCGCCCCGTGTACATAATAATTAGAGCCAACCACCACCAATAGCTGCAGAAGAACTGGAGTTGCCCAGAGAAACCCGTCACCTTATCACAATCGCCTTGGCTTTCGTTTTGTGTGTCGTCATTCATAATACCAACACACGAACGACATCGTTTTGGACACGATATCGTCAAAGGGAATGAGGCTGTTATACTTTGCTTTACTCGCTTCACCTCAATTGTGAACATGTCCCTTTGAAAAGCACATGCTGAACGGAACCGTCAAAGCAAAACTCTGAAGCAAAGAGAGGTAGAAGTTGTAATTGGTTGTAGTGTAAATGCTTCCATACATCCCCATGCAAATCAAAGCCCGACTAACAGCCTCATTCCCATTGTCAAAATATACAAGTCTTACAGCTCATCGAAAATCGATAAAAAAAAAAAGACGATATGTCATCGGCAAATGTCAAAGTCGGGGACAGATTGGTATGGCGGCCGGATGTGGTTGTTGTAAGAAAAGGGACCATAATGACATGGTCGTAGCAATTAAGACAAAAACGCAATTCCGGAATTGGGAATTGAAAAAACCAATTCATAATTCCGAAAAGAAATTAAGGCTGAGTTCCTAAAACGCAATTCCCGGAGAGAGCATAAACGCCAGCTATTCCAAGAATAACATGTGCAAGAATGTAAAATCAACAACCCACAAAACAGAAAGAAGAAGAGCAACTTATATTGCATTCACGATCGTCATTGGGCGATAACAACAACTTCAAAATCACCTGAGCACAGCTGTCCGACCTGTTTGACACACATCCCAGAGTCAAGTCACTGTTCTCCATACACAATGCCCTTTGACGATATCGTGTCCAAAACGTTGTCGTTAGTGTTTTGGTATTATGAATGACGATACGACACACAAAACGAAAGCCAAGGCTTATCCAATAAAGTTTAAGTTACTTGCGTTTGCTTTATCTTGTTTCTTCTTTAAAAATGTCATTGTGAGAGAGGGGAGAAATGAATTACAAGGAAAATGTCAAAATCAAAAAATGAATTTCAGGGTAAAATGTCAAAAAACAGAAAACGAAGAAATAAATACTATTACACAAAGTGTCATAAAGTCATATGTGATATTAAAATATTGTACGGAAATAGTTATAAAAGACTTTTCCGAAGCCCTGTGAAGAAGTAAACAAAAACAGATGATCAAATACGACGACCCAAAAACATATCGTGCAGAGTTGTATTTATTTAGTACACATATAGCATAGAATGCAACCACTAAATATTATGACTTATGACGATATGACGCAATATGACAGGTTGTGAATCCCCTATATATGTATATAGTGCTTAAAGACAACAAATGAAATTAAACTATTTAACACAAAAAGGAATTTCTTTCTGGCCCGTCGTGTCGATTGAAGACAATGTTCTGGAAAATATCGTTGGTGAATATGCCGGAATCGAGATGACTATCGAGGAATGCATATACGAAATGGGACGACGTGCTCGTACTGGAAGCACCGCGAGACAGCTTCAACGCCGAAATTTCATTATCCAACAATTGAACGAGCATACTCTCCTCTCATTGTCGACAATACACTTACAATTACGAGACACGGAACAGAAACAAGGAATAACAGAAGAGATATGTATGAAGTCTACGCGCCGCATACATTCATCACACCAAAGAGTGTACATGGATAAGAAGGTGCAGTCTTAAAAACTTCACACTAGATGTCACATTTCGCGCGAGATGGGACCCGCGAAATGTGACATCTAGTGTGAAGTTTCACAAAGAGTGTATATGGATAAGAGGGTGCAGTCTGAAAAACTTCACACTAGATGTCACACTTCGCGCGAGATGGGACCCGCGAAATGTGACATCTAGTGTGAAGTTTCACTACTGCACCCTCTTATCCATATACACTCTTTGTGACAGAGATATACAACTCTACCAGTGCCTTATTGATCATGAGGACACCCTTTTGGAATAATTTCAACGCCGCTGTATTTGGCATTACCGGCAAACTCATAAAATTCGTCATCTTATTCGGAATTTCTACTTGGTTTGAAAAATTCCTTCCAAAGGGTTCCTTTGATTTCAAAAACGAAATTAAAAAAGAGTAACATGGTAGATAATTATAGATACCTTTCCCGGATAATTGAATGTGCTCATATTCGAATTCAGCACGTCAAACCAATCATTTACTAGTTGTATGAAATCGGCTGTCTGCAGCGCTTTATAAACATCTAGCCCCAAGGCGTAGCAACGCCGAATTGCATTAGCATTTGTGTGTGAAAATAGCTGTGATGCCAATTTCACTTTCTGGCGGCCTTTATTTTATTTCAATTTATTAATATGTATATACATACGTTATCGACTTATTACACCATATATACTTACCTATTCGCTTAACCGACAAGTAGGGACACGAATTTCGATACGATACGATACCAAATCGATATTTTTGGCATTTGATACCGATACTTTTTACTCGATTCTTTTGCAACGATATTTTTTGATATCGAGTACTTCAACTACGGTATCGAACAAATGAGTACATTCAGTGATGAAAAATTAAAATTGTGTCATATTTGTCATAAATTGTGCAACGCAAGATAGTGCCGAAAATCGGTCGAGTGTGCAGAAGTGATAAGCTGCTTCATAAAGGGCCGAAAAATGCACAAGCACGAGTAATTTTCCATCACTGGTACATATCGAAAAATAGGCCTGATCCACGTGCTGAAATAGTTGCAGGTTTGGGCTACTTCGTAAGGTTTTTTGTATGACGTTGTATGAAGTTACCCAAATCTGTTTATTGATTTTCACATTAAACGAGGCGCACACTTACCACCGAAACTTGCTTACAATTTGCAATTACCATGCGATACAAATAATGATAACTGGAGATATAGGATTATATATTTTTCATTTTCATACGATAATTTCACGTTTGCAAATAAAAAATCGTCATGTCAACGAAAAAATCGTCAATATCTCTTTTCTTTTTCACTTTACTAAAAGCACGTTATGCCCATATGACACTACGTTTTTTCTGGTATTCTACAAGGTTTTTGTGTGAAGGAGATAGTCAAATACAGTTTTGTGTTGGTACAAGCGAGCAAGCTATATTGAAAAAAAACCAAACAAAATACCATCTAGGCGGTTAAAAACCAACGAGCCAGCTTGTATTTCGGTAGGTTTTTTTTTTGACATTCGGCAGTTTTTCTGACAATTTTTTCAATTTGACAACCATAAAATAAATTATATTTCAAATAAAAAATATATGGAAATACAAATTTTAAATTTGCCTCTTGTAAGCTTCTGCTTTGGCCGTAAGGGGAAAGAACAAGTCCGGAAGAAAAATTATATTGCGTACTGGCTTCCCTTTATAACATGGAATGCACAGCTATTCTGCCACTTCAATTTCATAATTTTTTTGTTTCGATTTAACCCTCTGCGACTGACGTGAATTAAGTTTCCCTATTCTACTGACGTGGTAGTCCACCAGACACCATTTCGACGGCTTACATTTTTTCGTCTAGTTGTGTGAACCTAGTGAAAGTATCCCTGTATAAAGTTCACATATAAAGGTTTTTATTTATTTCAATGTTTTTTTTAATCCAACAGGATAAGACATGTTAAACGGTGTTTCTTTAAATAGCTCAAATTTACCATGCGAACCTTATACCCTTACAAAAACAACAAAAAATATTCCATATTATAATTAAAAAAAAAGGTTTTTAACTTATTATAATGCACATTTGAATTCATCTCTGTGTAAAAAAAAAACCAGAAAAAATGAATGGTTAAATAAAAGGATATTTTATGTGAATCCTCCGCGAAAATTCTGCAGCTTTAACGAAATGGCTTTAATAGCTATTACCTCCTAAAAAAGTAATTTATGGAGAAATAACATATGATTATGATGAACAAATGATTTTATGAAGAATTAATTAAAAAAAAAAATTCACCCACAAATATCCTCCAAAAGGTTTTTGTCACTTTGCGACTGACGTGTAGCCTGACAGGCACAAGAAAATACAAAACAATTTTGTGCGTAATTTTAGAATAGTAAGACTTAAGAGTTATTATTTGAGGCGAAACTAACAATAAATATAAATTATTGAAAAATTTTTATTGATTTTTTGTTAAGGTGATGCCACAAAAATATGACATAAAAACTGAGGTGGTAATCTCAGACACCTATCTTATTACTGACGTGGTTGATTCGTAGACACTTTTACGCTCAGACCAACGTGTGTGATCACTTCAGGGCCGTGCGCACGGGGGGGGGTTTGGGGGTTAAAACCCCCCCCATGACCAAATCTAAGTTGCAATGATTTTGCAAAAATTTTCAAAACACAGTTTATGAATTTTGCATTGAATCTTGACTCATAATTTTTGACAAAATTAGTTACAATAATTTTACGGAAGAAGAAATTGGTGAAAGTTGCAAAAAATAAGGTTGGCCAATACATAAGTTCGGCACTTTGAATTGCACTTGGAGCTTTCCGAAATTACAAAGTTGTGTAGCATATGTTCGTTTGGCATTTTTAAAAAAATTGTACTCATAACAAAAAATGTTCATTTTGTGAAAACAGTGAGTAGTTTCAATTAACAAGTACTGTAAACAGTACACGGAAAGAAATTTGTATACTTGAATCAAGAAAAATGCTTTCTTGAACTCAATTTAGAAAATTTTGAGGGAAATAAGAAAAAATGACTTAATTATTACTGGAAATAAGAAATTGAGTTTTCCAAAAATGAGACAATTATTTTCTTATTCAAGAACACTAACAAAATCTATAGAAAAAAAATGTTGAAAAAAAATGTTTAAATAAATAAGAACATCTTTTCTTAAATTTACTTAAATGAAGAAAATCTTTTTGCTAATATCAAGAAGAATTTAAGAAAATTGTGTTTCGACGAATTGGAACAACAAAATGCAGCGAAAAAAAAAATTGAAAATAAATAAGAAAACGTTTTCTTGAGCGAAGTAAAATATTTCTTGCTCAATTTGACCACCATATCAGCAAACTACGGCAAAAAAAATTTAAAATAAATAAGAAAACGTTTTCTTGAGCGAAGTAAAACTTTTCTTGCTGAATTTGCATTTCCAAAGTTACATGTATTTTTTTTTTCGTTTGCCATCCGCTTTGCATATTTCTGAATATTTTTGCAATTCTCAGATTGTTAGTGAAGCATTTGGTATAAGGAGTTCACTATTTGCATCTTCATTTATATTAAATAAAATGTTGTCATTTCAATAAACAAGTCCTAGGAAAATACTAGTTGACTAATTATGGTTTTCTAATCCCTCATGATTAGTTTTCATTTTCCTTATTTTTTAAGTTTTTAATATTTTTAGAAAATATTTACTTAATTTAATATTTAATATTTTCTTACTTACTTAAGCTCGTATAAGAAAAGTTTTACTTGCAACAAAAAAATAATTTCTTAATTATTTATTTCAAAAAACAAGAAAAAAACACTTACCCTAAGTAAATTATTTCTTATTTATTTAAAATCCAATTTTACTTGAAGAAAGAAAATGTTTTCTTATTTATTTAAAATCCAATTTCACTTGAAGCAAGAAAATTTTTACTTATTTATTTAAAATCCAATTTTCTTGGATTTTCTTGATATTAAGAAATTATTTTCTAAATTCAAAATCAAGTCTAATTTTTCTTGTCTCGGCATTGATTCTAGTAAAAAATTCTTTCCGTGTACTATTCAGGACCTGGTTAACTAGGTTTTGATGAATCATAATGAGTTTCAGAAAAGTTAGAGAACATTTAAATTTATGGTGTATGGGTCTGGATATCTGTTTCAGCAAATATGTTTATCTTAGCGAAAAATGTATGCGAATGCAAACCAAAATTAAAAACCCCCCCCAAGGCTAATTCCTGCGCACGGCCCTGGCTCACTTTGATCACTTTCAACACAATAAACTACTCATTAGTATGCAATATGAAGGTAACGAGAGCGCGGGAGAAAAATTTCGCAAAAAAACGGCGCAAAACAAATTTTTCTGTTATTGGTGTCTGCCAGACTACCACGTCAGTCGCAGAGGGTTAAATTCAAATTTCCAAAAAAAAATCATTTTTGTAATAATAATAATATTTTCATTTAGTTTGAATAAAATTGTTTTTGAGGGAGTATTTGTCTCTTTTCAACCTACAGAAGAATTGTATTTTGTATTTCGACTTTCGGTGGGTTTTCAAACCAAAAATATCAGAGAAAAAACATAGGGTCATATAGACATAAGGAACGCCCCGCGAGAAAGAACTTTTTCAGGGTGATGAAGGACCTCTCATAGATCTCAAAACTGAAATCATAACTTGCCGTAGGTTTATAATTTACGAGATATATAATAATACAATGGCGCTATTATAACTCTGACGAGTTTTATGGCCGAGCTTCTCTCCCAATTCGAGGTGTGCTCCTTTTTGTTTTTCCTACTAATTGGGTGGACCTACAGTTTTATGCCGGCTCCGAACGGCGAATGCATTTTTTGTGAGAAGCTTTTTCATGGCAGAAATACTCTCGGAGGGTATGCCGCCCACTGCCGAGAGGTGGCCGCTGCTCTTAAAAACCCCAATAATTGGATTTTTACTAATTAGAAAAATTTTTTTGGCTCGGACCGTGGTTTGAACCCGAGACCTCTGGCATAGCAGGCGAGCACTCTACCCACTGCACCTCAGCGGCCACATTTACGAGATATTTTTTGTTAAAATTGGATGGGTCCATAGATATTACCCCAGAAAGAGAATTCTGTCAGCTGAGGGTTATTTTTTTTTAGCGCGGCCGAGGGCCGCCATTGTAGAAAGTTGTTCTAAACACATATGTATATGTAAGCCTCCGGCAAGTTTGGATTTCAGTTCGAAGTCTTGTGAGAGCCCCTCTATCCCCTGAAAAATAATTTTTTCGGGGCGAAAAATTTTCCAAAAACAATTTTAAAGAGGTAGGAATTCATACAAATTCGTATAAATTTAGAAAAAAGCTTACACATTTACATATGTAAACATTGCGCTTATATAATATAAAAAATCGCATTCATTGTTCATTAATACTAATTCATAAAATTTTGCCTTGAAAAATAGTTTATGAAGTATAAGGATTTATTTCATGAAGATTACCATTTAATTGTTGTACTGAGAGGTCAGAACGCGTCGATTGGTACCTCTTTTAACTATTTTAGAGGAAATTTTAAGGTTGCACCTTCTAGAAAATTACCGCTTTCGATACCGATACTTTGAGTATCGAGTAGTTTAGTTTCGATATTATCGGGTTCGCGATTCTTTTTAACCGATATTTTAAATGAGTACCAGATCGATGCTTTTGATTCGATATCGTGTCCCTACCGACAAGTGCTCATCGGTAAGCTTGAACTCAATCTTCAAATCAGATTGCTTATTATGATCAATGGTAGGCAAATTTGAAATTGAGATTGTATTAGTGAGAGCGATATGGTCGGTCGAACGAACTGTGATCGGGCAAATGCATGCGTAAATAATACATATATATGTACACAAGCCTCAAATTGACGCACGCCCGCAAATTTTCCATATGCGTTGAACCGAAATTGACTTAGGTGCGTATATAGATAAAGAAATTGAAAAATATAGAAAATCCGAGAAAATCTTGTCATATGTAACTAACACACACGATATCGAAAGCTAATGTCAATTTTTTTTGCAAATAATCACCCACAATGCTTAGTTTCAACTGTCAGCAAAACGATAATTGGGAGTCGAGTTTGCTTAATACGCACGCCCTTCAATTTCGGTTACAGAAATTATAGAAATTGTGTGGGTATGAGAAATTATTGATAGTAAATTGACCACGTGCGTCGATATTAGGTAGCATAGTAAATTGTTTTCAACGTGCAAACAAGCGACAAGCACTCTCGATGTTGCTACGCCGCTTGCTCAGTGACGACTAAATCATCTAGTAAAGAAAGAGCGTAACGTGTCGGTGTGATTTGAGCGCAAACAATTGTTTGCAGAAATGCGGACCACTGAATTAGATCGTCCAGGGCCTTACTAGTTAGTATTACACCTTCCCACAATAGGCCCGTGTCGAGAAAGTGATTTCGAATTAACTTGAGTAGGTGAGGTGCATCCGCGAAGGCGAAATTTTCTATAATTTTTGTCATCAGGATGTGCGAACCAAGGCTTGTCTGTAATCATAATTAAATGTTTAATATTTTTTAATATATATGTACATATAAAGGCATATGAGGACAAGTTAAGCGAATGATGAACTTACCAGTTGTCACCCCCAATTCCCTCCAAAGCTTACGATTCGTTGATCCCATATCGCAGACCATGGCCACAACGGTAAAACTTGCAGCTTTCAGCGCCGATATAATACCAAACAAAATTTCCTTTGTCATCGGGCAGTCGAAACTATAAAATATTGGTTGCTTCCAGGATTTCCGCAACCCACGTGCCATCACCACTTGCACGTAATTTATGGGCTTTCGGACTTGGTTTCCTGGCTCATCATATTCGTATGTTTCGACGACTTTCATTTAATCGAATACAATCACAAAAAAAAAGCCAAGCATTTGCTTTTGCTTAAGATTTCAGACCTTTTACTCAAATTTTGAAATTTGCTTCATACAAATTAATGCCAAATTTTCGAAATCTTGAGTAAAAGCATTTGCTTGGTTTTTATTAATACGGCCCAATGTTTTTCATCATTTGAAATTTCAGTCCAATGTGCCATACTATCAATTGATGCAGTTAGGAGACCCTCGCTTATTTTGGTTTTACGATACCATCGTTGCAGTGTGGCCACAACGGTAAAACTTGCAGCTTTCAGCGCCGATATAATACCAAACAAAATTTCCTTTGTCATCGGGCAGTCGAAACTATAAAATATTGGTTGCTTCCAGGATTTCCGCAACCCTCGTGCCATCACCACTTGCACGTAATTTATGGGCTTTCGGACTTGGTTTCCTGGCTCATCATATTCGTATGTTTCGACGACTTTCATTTAATCGAATACAATCACAAAAAAAAGCCAAGCATTTGCTTTTGCTTAAGATTTCAGACCTTTTACTCAAATTTTGAAATTTGCTTCATACAAATTAATGCCAAATTTTCGAAATCTTGAGTAAAAGCATTTGCTTGGTTTTTATTAATACGGCCCAATGTTTTTCATCATTTGAAATTTCAGTCCAATGTGCCATACTATCAATTGATGCAGTTAGGAGACCCTCGCTTATTTTGGTTTTACGATACCATCGTTGCAGTGTGGACACGTGGGGAAGCGGAAATCCCTTGGTATATAAATGATGATATGCCCGTGGGCCCGCAGCGTGAAGACATATTGCATTACCAATATCTTCAGGTGACCAATGCACGTATCGATCTAGAATAAAGCAGTTATACATACTCTTAACATTAAATTACGAATGTATATAAAAGCAAAACCTACTGGGTATCAGCATTTTTCGAATTTGACCCTCTGTAAATATTTTTTCCACCTGGGTGACTATGGCATTTGCTTTTAAAATTTTGGCCTCCAACACCTTCACTTCTGCAGCTGCGAGCTTTTCATTTTCTGCAGCTTGCAGCGACTCGAATAAAATTGGTCTGCATGCGCGAAAATTACTAAAAAATATGCACACCACTCAGCCGTATTATGTACCTACCCTGTTTGTGTTCCACAGTCCCTAACTTGCGGTTTTTTTTATGGCGCATGTGTTTGTTGCGCAATCCATCTTTTGCAGATGTACCTGCGATTTCATCAGCAAATGGGTGCTCCACATGGTTTGATATACCAATTTACGCAGTTTTATTCGTTACCTGCACATTACGCGCACTGATTTGCGAGGTGAATTAAAAAACAAATAGTTTCACACTAGTTTTAAGACTTACCCAAAGCCATGATTTAGCACATTTGATACATCCTGCCCAAACATACGCGGAAGAGCCTTTGCCAATAATTGGACTCTTTTGCCACATAATATCATATCAGCACGCGAGAAATGGTCAGAACATATATAGTCGATAGCTTTAAGCTGCTTCTTACACGATTTCGACCACTCCAATCGTTCACTATCGTTGACAGGAGCTATAAAAAGGTGACCCGTTCCACTTTCATATTTTTTAAGCAAACCGCACACTTTCTCATATCTAGTTTTTTTTTATCAATTAATTTCCACAAACTTAAATTCAATTTACACTTTTAAACCACTTTTCAACTTCACATTGAATGTAAACAAACATTTTTCCCAATTGGTCTTGTTTGACATTCGCACTTTTTAGTATAAATACAAAACTTCAATCAGCTTATCTACTGCGATCTCCTTCTTTAGATACTTCTTGACGAAAGCCAAGACGATAACAGTTGATTGTTACGTTAAAAACGTAAGAAATTGGTATTCCCAATCACGAATAGAAGTTGTCAATGCGAGAAAACCAACTTTCAAAATCAGACGACTGCCGATTGCACTCACACCATCAAAAAAACACTAACACATATGCACTGCTTGTCATGCAAGCTTGTAAGTTGCCAGAGGCCTTAAGAGCCTTCATTCAATTTTCAAGCCTATTGTTATGTTCAGACATAACCTTAATTGAACATTAAGAGCCTTCGTTCAATTTGCAAGCCTGATGATTGTCAATTTACCGTAGAAAAATTTACTAAGTTAATGCTTCATGCGATCCGGATAGAATCATTGACAATACGGATTGACTGTGTAGCATGAAAATTTTGCGATCCATGAAACTGCGTGTATATTTATGGCTTTATTATAAAAAACGTGTGACTCGTTGCGTCACACCCACTCACTTTCACCTTCGCCCAAAAGTTGGTGTTTTATAAGCTTTTACGTTTTCGCTTTCACCCTGTTGCGTAGCCACGACCATTGTCAAACGATTTACGTAGTCTATTTACCACTTTTCTAATTTTCTTTATTTCGTTAATAATTTTTAGGCCCACTTGCGCAATATCCAGGGTTAAATTTATAAATCTCGAGTTAAGTAACTCTGAGTTAATTGGTTAATTTTTTAACCCAGCCTGTACGTTGCTGAACATACAATTTAACCCGAGTTAGTTAACCCAACCTATGGTGGGGACAGTTGTCAATCAAGTTGGCAACACTGACTCGTTTTTCATCTTTTGTTTTGATTATTCTCATTCGTTTGCTATTTTGAATTTGAAATTTGGAATGAAAGCATCGCAATTTGTGAAATTTTGTGGATTAAAATAAAACAGAAAATTATTTCGTGGTATTATATTTTTCGTGAAAATTGTGCACATCTCCACTGACGGACGGACGTGTTTATGCAACATTTCATAAAGTGGTCATACGGCATCAGCTTCTCCACATCTGAGATCACCATATACAACATTTTCATCATATTTCATCAATCAACTTGCATCCTATCATGTAATAAAATATTTATTATTTCAGGGCTTTCGCTTTGCTTTAAAAAGCTAATCCTTAGCCGGTATAATTCCCTTTCTGGGGTAATGAGTTGGCTTTCAATTAAGGAAGCACGCTCCGAGAAAAGTCACTTTTTCAGGGAGGTAGAGGTGCCGGAGGTTTATACATAGGTTACGAGATATTTCTTGATAAAATTGGATGGGTCCATAGATATGAATTACCCCGGCTGATGATTATTTTTTTAAAGCAAGGCCGAAGGCCGCCAACGCAAAAAGGTGTTCTACACACATATGTATATGCATATGTGCGCGTCTTTAGACGTGCGTTTCCTCGGTAATAGTGCGGTAATATATATGTACCCATCCAAATTCGACAACAAATATCGCGTAAACTATAGGCCTCCGGCAAGTTTTGATTTCAGTTCTGAGATCTGTGAGTACTCCTCTACCCCCCTGAAAAGTTATTTCTCTCGGGGCGTGCTTCTTTAGGGAACGCCTGGTCCCTTAACTGATTGAAGTAATCAGCACGTTCTGCCACTCTTCTATTAAAAAAACCATAGCTGCAAAACTGTATAATTTCTTCATCATCGTCCGATAGAAGAAATTCGTTAATTAATTAATTCGTTAATTAATTATTAAAAAAATCACAATAAAATTTACGTACATAATATGATGTACGTTTTTTCAAATTTAACTTCGAGTTAGGCATTTAACCCTCCAAAATTGGATTGATGTAATAACAATTAATATTGGTATAAATTCTTGTTTAAACATACATACATAATATATACTTGTATGTACATAATCATATATACAAATATTAATTGTTATTATATCAATATATACCCGATAAAGAGCAGACATCACACTTAAAAAAAATTTCACATTCGTGTTTCTGGCAGGAGACCGACGATATTTCATGAATTTTACTAACAAATCAAACGAAATTTTGAAATGTGCGAAGAACCAAAGTGATTTATTTGGCCTACACAATATATTGCATCTTTTTTGTTCAATAGGTTCAATATAAGAATAGAAAAGAGAGCATGTGCTTGTGCTAGAAGGTGATAGGTAATCCCACGTACACAAAACTTTCGGGTTCGTTTTTTAGTTCGATATTAAGAATGTTATTGAATGTTTTTGCAAATGTAACTAGCAAATTGGGTACACGTTGTCGTAACGCTACTATGTACGTTGCTGTAATAAGAGGTCCATTCGGCGGCAGCAAATTGTAACAATTTGCAATCAAGGAAAAATATGTTTTGCTCTCCCAAAGAGAGAAACTTATGCAAATTTACTGGCGTTTCAAAGAACAGAACTTTGCCAAAATTTGCAATTGCGCTGTCTTTTGCAAATTTTGATTGAGTTTTTGCCTAAAAAAAACGCGATTTTGCAGTTTTTTCTGCAATTTTCTGCCGCCGAACGGTCCTAAGGCTGGCTGGGGAAAGTATGAAAAGGACGGAAGTAAAATATTTTGAACCTCAGAGCGAGAAAAATATCGCAATATTGTTTTACTTAAGCCGGCCAGTGGATGTATGGAATCGATCGTGCGACCGAAGGTCTCATGGAAAATATAACAAATACACGCACTACTGCACAACTCTGTTGTTTCTATACCCCTAGCCGTGCTCTCAATTGTGCAGCAGTAGGCGCTAGCAAATTTAGTTATTATTTGCAATAGCGTTTGGCTTTTATCAGAAACGTCTTCGCCATATGAATGGAGCAACGATTGAAATTCTGATGACTAGAGCTCGAATAGGTAAAAATCAAACGCATAAAATTATGCTACGTAATGTTTGTGAACACATCCAGTGGCAAGTTTAAGGGTGGAGTGCGTTCGGGTCTAAGCCCCCGTGGATGTAATTGGACTTTTTGCTTACTAGGATGCCAGAAATTTAAATTATTAAGGTTTTTTATGGGTTGCACGTGAAAAATTGCAAAGAAAGCTACAATAAATAAATATAATAATAAATAAAGTATAATAAATAAATATATAATTATAAAGAATAAAGAAAAAAATTCAAAATTTGTAGTGACTCGCTTAAATTTGAGACAAAATCTTCGCACGAGAAGGAAAAACAATTACAGATTCAAACCAAATATATTTTGAATGAAAATGAGGCAAGTGCATATTAGCAAATGGAATATATAATATAGCTTTTTAATTTGTAGTGGTCTGACTTTAAACATTTGCATATTTTAGGTAAAAAAAACTTGATTTGAACTTTCCTATTTTTTCTTATGACCATTTTAGTGTTTACATTTTTCCAATTGGATACTCGGCATAATTCCATATCTGTAAAAATGCAAATTTCTCTCATTGTAAAAACGGTTTTGCATTTTTGTTTATGAGTTAGTGGAACATTAACTATGCCATAATTTACTTACTTTTCTACTCAAAAAGTTACAAATTTCGCTGAAAAATTAGCGAATTTTCCAGAATTTCGCACAAACTTTTTAACTTTAATATATTCGGTTTCTGTTATAGATTTTTTTATATAACAAATTAAAATTATTAAAAACACATAAATAAATATATTTTACGAATAAAATCACTTTCTATTCTGGCTTTATTTCATCACACACCACTGTATGTTTATTTAAACTGCAAGTTTGTGTAACATGATTAAGAACTTTTCTAATAAAATCTTCACCCACCATACCAATATGCAACCCCTTTATATTTAAATTGTAATCCCGCCACTGAAAACAAACAAAATTTACAAATCGTAGCATATTTTGAGGCGCTTGATTTCACCTATTTTTCCGAGCTCTAGTGATGACATAACATTAACGCGCGTCTGCAAAAAGTAAAAATGTATGTATGTACTCTAAATAACTTAAAGTATATTATATGAAACATTTGGTTTATACCTTCACATCTGGAAAGCAATCACATATGTGATGCTGTGACGCATAAGCAAATGATTTAGAGCCTATACACACTTGCGACTCAATCGATTTAGTCGAACAACTGAAACAGTTGGATTTGCATACAACAGCCCAATTCGACTAAATCGATTGAATCGCAAGTGTTTATAGGCTCTTAAGGTTTTCGCCAAATAAGGTGTACCGTTGCGGGTAGCCAATATTGGATATTTCCGTTGTAGAAAGGCTGCTTCATCCTTCAGCTGATCATCGATTTGTTTGTTATCAATGATATCTTGCTGCGATCGATTCACCACGCCAATAAAGCCTAATTTCACTGGTATCACACGACCGCATAATATACCAATAGCATCCGCGTCCGCATCCACGAGATCGAGTTTGGTGACAACCGCGTCGACCATCGGTATCACATTCTTTGGCCAAATTGAGTGCCTCGCTTTTTGCCATATCTGTGTTGGCCGCTATTACAACCAATATTATTGAATTGGGATTATCAATGTATTTCAATACCAAGTCTTAATTTGTGCTTCAATATGGTTTGGTTGATCGACCTCTGCTCAACGCTCTCGTATTGAAAGTACAAAACTCAATACATCTACAAATTTTTTATATGCACTGAAACATTTTTTGCTCATTTAAATTTTTTTATGAATTCCAATAAAATATTATTTTAGAATTTTCAAATGGTAGTATCACATACATACACATTTTTTTAATTTTTATATGAAAATTTTTTGAATACAATTTTTTATAGTGCTTTCATTTTTTGATTTTTTTTCATTACATATTTGTTATTGTAAATTTCGATTCCTTACGGCAGTGCTCGAGCACCTATACAAAGTGCCTTTGCTCTGCACATTCAATATGAATCATAGGCACATACATATAAAACTTTGTTATATCTGAGTGCTTATGGTAGTGCAAAGAAAATTTAATTTTCATATTTGAAGTGAAAATATAGGTCCGTTTATTATTAGCTAGTTATGAATAGTTAGCCAAGTTTCGGCTGGCAAATCGTTTCTTGATTCAAAAAAATAGCAGAAGAGAGCCATTGACAGCTCCAAATTTCAGCTAGTAAATTTTCCCTAGCTGAAATTATTTGCTGCCAAAGTAAGAAACAGCTGTTGAAAAAATAAACAAACGAATACTTTTGATTTTATGGCTTTTGAAATTTTCTGAATTTTTGAAATAGAAATAATGAAAATGAAATATTTTTTTAAAAAAAATAACCATTAACAGGCAAAAATAGCATTCAAATTATTAATCGCTAATTTTTACTATTTTTCCGTTTCTTGATTTTCTGTTCGTTGCGCTCTTTATGAGTGCAATTCTTTCCGTTTTGCTCGCTTGACAGCTAGCTGCAAGTTTAATAAGAAACAAACCTACTGAATAACAACGAGTAGAAATATGACAAGAGTCTCAGACTTGTTTAGCGCGGTGCGTATTTGATTTTTCTAGCGTTCTACATAAAAATACAGTTTTTTATAAAAATGGACTTACACAGTTTGCACTCTAAGCTAGAGATTTGTAAACAAACAAGCATAAAATAGGTCCGTTTATTATTAGCTAGTTATGAATAGTTAGCCAAGTTTCGGCTGGCAAATCGTTTCTTGAGTCCAAAAAATAGCAGAAGAGAGCCATTGACAGCTCCAAATTTCAGCTAGTAAAATTTTCCCTAGCTGAAATTATTTGCTGCCAAAGTAAGAAACAGCTGTTGAAAAAATAAACAAACGAATACTTTTGATTTTATGACTTTTGAAATTTTCTGAATTTTTGAAATAGAAATAAAGAAAATTAAATGTTTTTTTACAAAAAATAACCATTAACAGTCAAAAATAGCATTCAAATTACTAATCGCTAATTTTTACTATTATTCAGTTTCTTGATTTTCTGTTCGTTTCGCTCTTTATGAGCGCAATTCTTTCCGTTCTGCTCACTTGACAGCTAGCTGCTAGTTTAATAAGAAACAAACCTTATGTATCTGTGCCTATGATTCTGAACAAAACAAAAACAATTGTGCTTTGAGTGCCAAAGAGCTGAGCAGCCCTGTTGTGAAAGCATTGATTTTGATATTTGGCTGCTTTTGATTTTGAGCAATATGAAATCAGCACAAAATCAAAATTAGCACAAAATTAAAATCAGGCAAAATCGCTAATTTTGATATTTGGCTGCTTTTGATTTTGAGCAATATGAAATCAGCGCAAAATCAAAGTCGGGCAAAATTGTTCATTTTGAAATCAGGCCGCTTTTGATCTTGAGCAATATGAAATCAGCGCAAAATCAAAGTCAGGCAAAATTGTTCATTTTGAAATCAGGCCGCTTTTGATTTTGGGCAATATGAAATCAGCGCAAAATCAAAATCAGGCAAAATCGTTTATTTTGAAATCAGGCCGCTTTTGATTTTGAGCAAGGATGCACCGCAACGTTAATATTAACGATAACCGAAAAACGATAACAGAAACGACTCTGCTGAAACGACTCAGTTTTTCAACGTTATAAAAATTATCAAAATTATCAAATTATCTGTATCGTTATCAACGTCAACGAAACTCAAGCGTTAAAGCTGAAACGTTGAAAAGTTGAGCGCTCTATATTACTGAGAGAATTGTCACTCAAATGAACCATCAAAGCGCTCTATGTTTATCATTGAGAGCACTGTTGCTCTACGCTGCTACTAAGCACTCTCAACTTACTGTGAGAACCGAAAAAACGCTCATTTCAATGATAATTTCAACGTTAATTTTCGATTCAACGAAACCGATTTCCTTTTTGTTGATTTTGTTTCGTTTAAAACGTTAAAGCTTGCATTTTAGTTGCGTTAACATAGCATGTTAACAAACGGAAAAATATTAAGATTGTTCTCTGTGTGATTTTGGCCTGGCAAATTTGCCGAGATGACATAAGTGTGATAAATTTGCCGAGCACAACAACAAAATACACGTCTTGTCAAATTTGGAGCTTCGGCAAATTTCTCATACCCCAACCCGTGATATTTGATATCATGAGAAAAATATCACGGGAAATACAACCAGGTTATTACATTCACAATAGTCTTATATGAGAAGTAAGTTTAAATTTATGTTTCTAGTTCTTTTTTTTAGTATTTTATTTTATTCAGATAAAAAATTAATTAATTCGAAATTGAAGCAAGCAAAGCAAAGCAACAACAGTCGTATAAAGAGTGGCAAGAATATGACGAACATGCTAGTTCACAATGAAGTCAGTTCGAATTTTATTTTCTTAAAGGTGCGCTCTCTCTGTGTGGCAAATTTCTCAAGATATCATGATATCTCGGCAAAAAGATTAGACAGAGAGAATAACCTTATTTTGATAGTTTGTTGAGCATCCTTGATTTTGAGCAATATGAAATCAGCGCAAAATCTAAGTCAGGCAAAATTGTTCACTTTGAAATCAGGCCGCTTTTGATTTTGAGCAATATGAAATCAGCGCAAAATCTAAATCGGGCAAAGTCTTTCATTTTGAAATCAGGCCGCTTTCGATTTTGAGCAATATGAAATCAGCGCAAAATCAAAATCAGGCGAAGTCGTCATTTTAAAAAGCGAAGAATATCAAAATCAAATAAAATCAAACATTTCACGACTTTTGCTAATTCCGACTTCAGTTTTTTAAACACTGCTTTTGCTTATCTAAATTTATTAGTTTCATTAATATTTTACTAATATTAATAATAGCAAATAGTTGTTAAACAAACTAACACAATTATCCCCAATTTCTAAATTAAACACACACCTAATCCTTACTATATTTTCACACGAAGCTCTTCGCATCACTTTCACACACTTTTTATTAAGATATATCTTTTGATATAAAATCTTCAGTGTTAGGATTTTTGTGTCCAAAGGTTTATTTTAAAAACATTTTGAAAATATTGGGTTCAGGGTTGGCAACTCGGAGAAGAAAAATTATTGTACCAGAGCCGTCAAATTATTGTATTTTGAACAAAATTATTGTACATTTCAAACTTACGCCTGCGGCCTAATACTATGTTCATGCTGGATTTGAAATGCAAGATTTTGCATTTTCGAAGGTAGCTTTTCGAAAAGCTGCCGCATTTTGTAAATATGCATTTGAGAAGTTCGAAACAAACGGATCTAATAACCCAGATTATAGGGGCGTCAGAATGAATACTTTTCCGTCAATCCAGCAATTCATTTAACTGACAGCAGAGTGGAATTACATGTATTTGAATGACGATCGACACATTCAGGACTTCAACTTTGCCGTAACAAATATATGAAATTATATGAAATTGAAGTATGTGTCAATTGAACGGAGCTGGATTGCCGGAAAAGTATTCATTCTGACGGGCCCATTACGTATTGGGAAATGAGATTGCTGACGGCCTTGCCAGAGGCAGCGGCGGCAAAACCAATAAGACCTGAGTAGGGATGGGCAAATTGGAAAAATATATCGATATATATTATATCGATATTTAAAAAAACATCGATTTATGCCGTGTAAAAACATCGATATATCAATATATCGAAAGGGTCGACTTTACATTAAGGAAGCACGCCCCGCGAAAAACCACTTCTTCACGGGGTTAGAGGTGCTCTCACAGATCTCAAAACTGAAATCCAAACTTGCAGGAGACTTATAGTCTAATAGATATTTGTTGTTAAAGTTGGATGGGTTTACAGATATTTTACGAATCCTGAAGTACAAACATACAAATCATTAAAAATTGCTTGAAGAAGAGAGTAATGTAAATTCAAGCACCCGGACATTATAATTATACCACTTCTTAAAAAATGTTCTGCTGTTGAATTCAAAGTGAATCAGAAATGTATGAAAAATATCGAATTTAGCTCGAAATGGCTAAAAATTATCGATTATCGATGCACTGTATTTCAAAATATCGTCGATATTATCGGCTGTACTATTTTAAAAATATCGATATATTGATATATCGATATATATCGCCCAACCCTAGACCTGAGCCTTTCCTAAGTATAGGACCACATACGATACGGGAAGAGCTCAGGATTGAGGAAATTATAATGAGGGACCAACACTGGCGGCAATCTGCTGGAATGCGCCAGACAAAACTGTTGCTGGGAGGGTACAATAAAAGACGATTCAAGGAGATTATAGACCAGACATAGGCAGTCCATACCACAATTGTGGGAAGTCGATTCACACGTATTCTTACTCTCTTCATCAGTCGTTTGCCAACTGTCGAACGATAAACATTACGCCTGAATACGTCGCTTCGTGGTTGAACGCAAGCATTGACTTTATACAGGTAATGTATGTATGTATGTATGTATGTCCACAAATAAAATGCCCGGCGAGAAATTTTATATGATGGAAATGCCGTCGGCCATATGCAATGCCTTTTTTGCTATAAAGTTTTTAAAAATAATATAAATGATTAAAGGCATTGCGAAGTGTTTCACAAACAGTTTTTGTACTCTTGTTTGGATGACTTTTGTCTTCCAAACACTCTGTTTTACCCAACTACCCTTTAATTTTTTTCAGAAGAGATATTTTTTTTCATTAAAAAGTTCTTTTCCTTTCAAAAGCAAAAAATAAAAACAACAAAAAAACCAAAAATGTCCGTTCTACATATGTATACGTATGTACATATATTCCACTTGAAGCAGATTAATTTCCTACTGGGGTGCACATGCGGAGAACTTGTTTTGTTCTCACCAACACAACCTCATTTCAGATTTCGCCGACCACTGTTATAGACCTCCCCAAGAGCAAACTGAGAATCCTGACCGGACTCTTATGGTTCCAACAGTCATCAACGCCCGCACATACCCGTGTCAGCTGACACGATCTATCTTATGGGAGTTGCATGTAAAGGAAATCTCACCGACGCTGACATAAACGCCCATAGCCGCCCGTATCGAAGAAATCAAACGAGTTTTGATTTTTCCCATAACAACGTGTCAGCTGATTGCTTTTGCTCAACGCGGTGTTGCCGAACGAACTTTTTTAGCCACTAAAACATTTGAACGGTATTTTTCATTGTATTATTAAACGAAATCAATGCGAGTTTAAAATGTAATAGAATATATCTTTGTTCCTAGGAAAAACCGCTTAAGTTTACTTAAGCGAAATATGAGTTATTAGATAATTGTTTAGATCATTTATTGAAAATAATTATTATTTCTGTATATGTTATTAATTCACATGTAACCATTTTTGATGCGTTTATTTTAGTTTCAAATAAACTTAAAATCGATATTATCCAGTTATAACTTTTGTTTTTCGGAGCATAACTTTTCGCACAGGATGAAATAAAAAAGTTGCATAAATAATGTTATATTTGAAAAATGTACATGTTTGAATGAAATAATAGTTATTTCATATCCCTGTTACATAGGAAATGGATAGCGTATTTTTCAAATAAATGAGAAATTAGGCAATGAAAAGAAAAGAGTAATTTACGATAAATAAAAGTAATTTTTATTTCAAAATTATCCCTTTTACCATTTTTGAACGGATCAACGGATAGCGGGCCAGCGGGTAGTGATCAACTGATATTTTCCGTCATAAAATCCACACAGGCAAACAAAATTGCGACGAAGACAGCTTTTAGAAAATTGTTTGTGTAAGCACGAAATAAAAAATGCCTATGGTTATTCCTTTATTTATTGCCAAAAAAGTGTATTTTCTTTTACTTATTTTTCACTGTTCAACAAGAAAATTACAAAATGCATCAGAAATGCAACTCTGACTCCTGAGGAGGGACAGGACCACACCACTCAAAAAAACTGTTTTTACCCCGCCGTCTTTTGTTAACAATTTTTTATTGCGTTAAAAAATTAAGTTCCGCTTCGAATTCGTGTTCATGTGATCAAAACGCGTCGATTGACACCCCAGTTCTTGAAAATTTACCAATTTTCACCATGTCACCTAAACTAGATAATTACCAAAACTGAATACAAAATCGAGCATATTTTTATTTAAAATTTTCGCCTACGTCTTTTTTTCTGAAAGAAAACAATATATTTAAAAATTTAAATCGGTACTAAGTTTGGGTATTTCATGCGAAATTTTTGTGTCTTCCCATTATTTCAAATACGGCAACACTCACACGGCTGTTCAAAATAGAAAACAGCTGATTTTTGTGTTGTCACGCGGGCATGAAATTCGTTCAACTCGTTATGTTTACGGGTACTCGATTCGTTCGGTCGACTCGTTGATGACTGTCGGCACCCTTAACTGGTCACTGCAGACTCAAAAGCAGACCCCGGCAAAACTAAAACTGAGATTGTGTTAGCGAGAACAGAGAGATTTGTGCAACAGTGGTGTAAGAACTAAGCATATGGGGCAAACGTACAAAATAGCAACGTTTTGAAAATAAAATAAATATTTGAATAATAATGAAAAATGTATTACTTAGGAATTTTTAACTTGAAAAAATGTTTTATAAATTAATTTGGATTCACCAATCTAAAATATTGGAAATTAACTTAAAAAAATGTTTTATAAATTAATTTGGATTCAACAATGTAAAATATTGGAAATTCCAATAATAAAAAAATATCTATAAGGAGTTTTTAGTGTAAAAAATATACATTAAAAATTTATTTGAAGAATATTCATTGAGAAATAGTTGAGAGTTGATATCATTTACGAAATTTTTCCAAAAGTACGTAACTAAACTTGTTAAGGTGCAAGGATGGGGCGTAAGTTATAAATGAAGATTTGGTAGAACCTTTAAGAATAAGCAAATTTTATTATATGAATTGAAAAATAAAGCATTGCAATTTTGCAACTTGAAAATTTGGTTGCAGTACAAAATGATTTTTTATTCATGGTCATACATACGCAATGGCACACTGTCGC
This sequence comes from Urophora cardui, assembly GCA_960531455.1. Classification (NCBI taxonomy): domain Eukaryota; kingdom Metazoa; phylum Arthropoda; class Insecta; order Diptera; family Tephritidae; genus Urophora; species Urophora cardui. The sequence continues at coordinate 37,446,808 of OY482671.1, forward strand.
ATAACAAACAAAGGAACGCAGCCAGTGCTTGTGTTGCTTCTTCGCTGTCTAAACAACTAGGCATGGGTAACACTGCGCTGCGCGGCGCAATTGCGCTAACACCAACCCTGGAGTTATTGCGCTAACTCCGATTTGGGAAATGCGCCAACTCAATATAGCGCCAACCCAATATAGCGCCAACTCAATTTTGCAATATAACACCGACTCAATTTCGTGCGCTAACACCAGCACCAATATAGCGCTAGTGTAAAATTGCGCAACCACAACGCCAATAACAGCACCATAGTATATGTATACGTATGACACCGTCACAATTATGTATGCTTGATGGTGATCTATGTGACTCTAATTTCCAGCATATTTTCACAAATATACGGAATATGTTTCCAAATGATTATGAAAATTTAAATTAATTGTGCCCTCGTATATGTAAGCAGAATTGCACCAAAAGAAATAAAACGGGGATGGTGAACAGTAACAAGCAAAAAAATGTTATTTATCGATTATTCCATGACAATTGCGCTAAAGGTGTTATTGCGCCAGTACCGTGAGTTGGCGCCACGGTTGGCGCTGGCGTTATTGTATCAGCGCCAAAAAAATTGCGCCATTACCCATGGCTATAAACAACGACTGAATCACAGAGCGTAACTGTGTAACCTAAATCAAACGCACGCCGTCAATTTACTGTCAAAAATTTCTCATGCCCATACAACTTGTATGGGAGTAACCGAAATTGAACGGCGTGCGTAAAAAGCAAATTCGACGCCCAATTTTTGTTTTGCGTGACAGTTGAAATTAAGCATTGTGGGTGATTGTTTGCAAAAAAATTGACACTTGCTTTTGATATCGTGTCTGTTAGGTACATATTCCACAAAATAACAAGATTTTCTCTGATTTTCTGTATTTTTCTATTTCTTTATCTGAACACGCACGCAAGTCAATTTCGGTTCAACGCATATGAAAAATTTGCGTGCGTGCGTTAAATTGACGACTTGCGTTTGATTTAGGTTACACAGTAAGCCTATGTGTGTTATACTCATTAATAGGCCCGTCACATAGCATACGTCAATCCGTCTACGTCGACGTATGTGACTGACAGCTCACGTACTTGACGGAGAGGTCGCCACATAGGAAACGTTGGCGGATATACAAAAATCAGCTGTTTGATTAACCTTTAACTACAGAGGTGGTGGCAAAAATTTAACTCTTTAGAATATTTTGTAATTTCTCTTTTAAGTTGCCCTATTGAAGTTCAGTTTTCAGTAACTTCACATCTCCTGATAATTCTTGACCATTTTGTTTTATGGAGGAATGTTATACAAATGAGAAAAAACTCGAAAAGCAAATTGCAAAAAAAGTGAAATTCAAGAGTAGCTAAAGGTTAACAATCAAAAGCAATCAGCTGACATAGCGACGGATTGACGTATACCAAAAGTTGACTTTTGGGCAACTTCGGTACGTTGCGGCGACGGATCCGTCGTACGTGTGACGACGTACGTTTAAATGCCGACATTTTACTGAGCTGTCAGTCACATACGTCGACGTAGACGGATTGACGTATGCTATGTGTCGGGGCTATAACTCACGTGAGTCGATTTGCCGGGCCTTGCTCAAAAGCCATATGCACAGAATAGGCATCTACTCGAGTAGCCTGTGCCGGTTCTGTGATATGGAAGATGAGACCGCTGAGCATATTCTCCTCGAATGCACGGCCACATCTAGGAGACAGAGGACACTTGGGCTTGAGAGTAGCCAAATATCAGCCCTAAAGCCAAACGAAATACTTAAATTTGTATGTGAGATTGGCCTAGAGCATAGGTGGCCACAAATTAAGCATAAGGGAGCCACACGACAACAACATCAATAAAAATTGCAACAACCTTCTTCTCGGAGTTATAAAAATATTATTTTGCCAAATAACGGTTTATTGCAACAACATACTAAAAAAATCATACCATGAGCACTTTCTATTCTTAGATGTCATTTTGAAAAGAACCAATCGTCGTACCATACGAAAACTAACATATTTAAAATTTCTGGCGAAAGCTATCAATAACAAAAATTCTGTACGAAAAGTAGAACATTTGACTTTTGGCCGACGAAAAGTAATAAAATCGAGTTTTGGCTGACGAAAAGTAATAAAATCGACTTTTGGCTGACGAAAAGTATCAGTAATTATATATTGTTTTTACATTAAAATTGTTGTTGTTTAAACGAAATTGATAGTTTTCGTCAGCCAAAAGTGGATTTTATTACTTTTCGTCAGCCAAAACTCGATTTTATTACTTTTCGTCGGCCAAAACTTGAACTTTTTACTTTTCGTCAGCCACAAAAAATCTGATGTTAGTTTTCGTATGGTACGACGAAATGTACAATGTACCTACACACATATGTACATATGTATAGATATGCTGCAGCTAGGCATTCAAATATTTTGCTAAACAACATGAACGAGGTAGCAGATATAAATGTACAACCATATGTACATATGTATGTATGTATGAAGGCGTAACTACACAATGAATGTCGGTCGAAGCTGGACCGTTAGGTTTGAGTGCTCGCCGCCACGACGATTTCTGTGAAAAAAATAAATGTTCGATATTCTGTCGAAATTGATTTGCTTGTTGTTGGGAGCCACTCGGAGCCACAGCGATGTTGTTGGGAGACAAACGGAGTCACTGGAGCCATTGGGTGGCCATGTATGGCCTAGAGGAAGTATTATAATGAGTGGGAGGGCACAATAGACCCATAGGTCGCGGTGCGTTTCATCCTCCGAATAACTATCTATCTATCTAAGCAGCTTTGATTGTAAATCATATTGCTAGTAAATTTTTTGATTGTAAAAATAAAAATTTTAAAAATTTAGAAGTATGTTATTGCAATCGACCCTCACCATCAATCATTTTGATTTCAGAAATTAGAATTGCAATAATTTACAAAAGTTTCATTGCAATCAACTTTGCCCGTAAATCATTTTAATTGTAAAAATTACAATTACAATTGGGCAATTCACAAGCTGTTGTAAAGTATTGCAATGTTGTATACTGGTAAAGGTTTACAATAGGTGTATCAGTAGGGTTGATTTTTCTCATACAAATTTCAATACAACCAATACAACTGGGCAGCCTATGTTTATTGAGTGTGCTATTTGATTTGTTTTTTATTCTGACAGTTTGTTAAAAAAAAATTTAAACAAAAATATGGAAGCGGTGAGACGAAGAAAAAAAAAAAACAAATTACTTGCATCGTGTGTATCTTATATCAATAAGGACTTGAATCCGCCGCTAACAAATCTAATAACTGTTTTTCGCTTTCGCCTGGCATTTTTTTATTCAAATTTTTGTAAACAACAAACTGTAAACAATAACGAAATACAACAAAACACATACGAGAGTCTGTTCACAGGTACTGCGTTCTTATGCACATTTTCCTTTACAACATACAACTTTACAATAGCCAGTGAATTGCCCAAATAATTTAAAAAAATTTCATTGCAATACACTTTTCTCGTAAATCATTTCATTACAATAATTTGCAAAATTTTTCATTGCAATGAACTTCAAACGTAAATCATTTTCATTGTAAAAATTACAATAGCAATAATTGTATTGTCATAAATTTTCATCGTAAATCAAATTTGATTGAAAAATGTTTGATTGCAAGGCTTGCAATAGCAATCATTTTCCTCATAACTTTATACGCATGCATTGGGACTGATGAAATGCAAGCGCCTGGGTAATGCGAGTAATACCCGGCACTTATATCACACGCGTAGCCACGTAATAACCCATGTCCTGGGTACATACATATGTACGTAGTTATGTACATATTGGATGCTGCCGGGCACACGGTCCTGGCAATATTTGCAGTCTTCAATATGTACATATAAAGTCTGGATGATAAGATGATGAGAAAGAGGATGAGGGTGTGGATGGGGATAAGGATATACATATACACTCACGGAAAAAAGTATTGGCACCCCCTAGGTCGATGCTAATATAGTCTAAGATAACACATATAAATTTTTGTGGTGCCAAACTCCAGAAAACTATCGAGGCTCAAAAATATAAGTTTAGTTTTTTGCATATCTAATGCGCAAATCGATTGTCCTGTACTCAAAAATACTAAATTCAAATTTTGGTCCCGATCGGAGTCGGTTAAGGGTTGTCGCAGAGGGGTCAAAGTTCAGACTACCATATAAAGACCAAAAAATTTAATTAATTTTTTTTATCTAATGGCCAAAGTCGATAGTCTTGTACTCAAGGATACCAAATATAAATTTTGGTCCTGATCGGAGAGGGTTAAATGGTGTCGCCCGGGGTCCCATATGGTTATCTAAACTTTTACCCCTTTGCGACACCCCTTAACCGTCTCCGATCGGGACCAAAATTTATTTATGGTATCTTTGATCATGCTGTTAACGATGTAGGGGGAGAGATCGAAGAAAATCGCTAATCTGATTTTAAGGACACCCTAATGTACATACATACATATGGTTGTTTCCAGCGTTACGGACGTTCCATGCTCCCACATTATTTTCAGTATAAAACCTATAGTAGGCTTTGGATCAGAATATTTTTTTTTTTGTAATATGTAGCCTTTGTACTCCTCTATCCAACGCTATCACTTTTTTTCTAGAGATGACACGTTACCACTGTAGAAGGATTTAAAGTTGCCGTTCGGACGTTTCTCAAAAGTACCTCGTATTTGCGGTTATATCTGATTTCGTTAAAATTCTGCGAATTGGTTGAAGCTACAAAAAAATAATGTATATACGACTAACAGAGGAATATACAAGGATCACTGCATTTAAGTTATATTTCTATATATGTTTTTTATTGGAGAAATATCGGTTTTAATTTTGTTCGGACGTTCCCGTTCGGACGTTCCAAATTTTTTTATGAAGGAAAACATAACTTTTTCTTAACAAAACAAGTGTTGAGCACATATTTTATTGCAATTAACTCATTAATTCAAAATTTACATTACTTGCACATTCTGAGCACTAAACCGATACTTAATAATGTATAGTGACGATGAATATAAAAAAAAACTGCTTTAAGTACTAGCAAAATTTAATAAGAATAAACAAAGGCATTTTAAATATCGCGTTGCTTATAGCGTTTTCGATTCTGAACGAAAATGTTGCATTATTACAAGGCAACATTATTAACATGCGCCCTGTGCCCTAAGAAAATGTTGCATTTTTCATGTGATGTATGAAACAAAAATAATGCAACTCCTTGGTTATATTAAGGGCAGAAAATGCTGCCCTGTGGTCGGGGAGGGCGACATTTTTGGCAATCGAACAATCAACCCTGAAAAAATGTGTGGAATCTATGTGGAATAGAACAAAAAAATTTGACAGCCCGATAAAAATGCAGAATAAAGGTCCCCGCAAACAGAAGCGATACGATACAGCCGACACAGCAAAATCGTGCATGACGCGATACGATTTTGCTGTGTGGGCTGTATCGTATAGCTTCTGTTTGTGGGGACCTTAAGTGCGACATTTTTGCCAGAATGGAAAACGCCATTAGATGTCTCTGTACGTCCGGCAGTAATATGAAACTGTGTAGTGCATGTGAAACTGTGTAGTGTTTGAAGGGCTGGTATTTGTTTTACTTTAAGCCTTTGCATATATCGCTAGCTTAGAGTGCAAATTGTGTAAGTCCTTTTTAAAACTTTGTAGGAGAGACGAAAAACATAAAGTTAAAAAATTTCGAAATGAAAAAATGTAAATATTTTGGACTTACAAAATTTTCTTCGATTTTTGGACTTACACAATTTGCTATCACTGAATAACGAGTAGAAATATGACAAGTATCACAGACTTGTTTAGCGCGGTGCGTATTTGATTTTTCTAGCGTTCTACATAAAAATACACTTTTTCATAAAAATGGACTTACACAGTTTGCACTCTAAGCTAGCGATATGTAGGTATATTTTCAAGTATTATGCGGCCAAAAATATTTTATTTTCTACATCTATTCTAAATTGCTTGGAGCATTCCTACCTTCAAATGGTTTTATTTACGTTTTTCCTAAAAATCTTTTTTTCTCTCTCTTTCTTTGTTATTGAAATCCTTCCATTTCTGACCCTCTTTCATGATGTTTAATCTCCCACTCATAGCCCTTTGAGCGGAATTCATTGCCAGATAGCTTTACAAGGAACAAAAAAAAAATTATCTCAAGAAAAAAATATATACGTTCGGACGTTCCAATGTTTAATATACTTGCACTCAGGAATCCTTTTGATTTTGGAAAAAAAATTAACGCTGCCCGAAAGAGCACCCAAAACTGTGTTTTGTCCAAAAAAAATTTGAAAAATTTAAGAAAGGTAAGTATGTTTTTTTTTACTGCAAAATATATTTTGCGTCCGAACGCTTGAAAAAAAGCACTACTATATTCCCAGGTCTGACCTTGGGCTAAGTACTCGTAAACGCCATTTTTCTACCGGCGCTTTTGTTGCGAATTCGCGGATGTATTTCGAAAGTCATATATACTTAGCTAAAAAAAAAAATTTTATATGGTAGTCTGAAAGACGTAATTTTTGTAAGTAGCAGTGCTCCAATGTCCATAAAATATTGTGGCGTGATAAAGGAAATACGTTCCTATATAATGGTACCAAAAAGTTTGGCCTAGGTGCATTTTTATATTTTTCTCTTTGGTTGACCCATTTTCGGAAACACCCATATGTACCCGGGAAATGGGTTATTACGCGCAAACCGTGTTATATGAATGCCGGTTATTGCTCGAATTACCCAAGCGCTTGCCTTTCATCAGTCCCAATGCATGCGTATAAAGTTATGAGGAAAATGATTGCTTTTGCAAGCCTTGCAATCAAACATTTTTCAATCAATATGATTTACGATGAAAATTTATTACAATACAATTATTGCTATTGTAATTTTTACAATGAAAACGATTTATGAGAAATGTTTATTGCAATGAAATTTTTGTAAATTATTGTATTGAAAATTTGTACAGTCAAAAAATTTCAATAAATTTTATTGCAATGAACTTGATCCCCAAAAATTTCAATAAACATTTATTGCAATAAATGGAAGGTAAATTATTGCTGATTGTAGTTATTTTACAATCAAAAATTTTATATAAATGTTTATTGCAATCTATGGAACACAAATTATTTCAAATTGCAATTTTTACAATCAAAAAACTACAATAAATTTTCATTGCAATAAAATTGGAAGAACAATCAATGATTGCTGGGACGAATGATTGCAGCTTTTTACAGCTCTGATACTGATCGACTAATAGCGTTTTCGATTCTGAACCAAAATGCTGCATTATTACAAGGCAACATTACCAACATGCGCCCTGAGCCCTAAGAAAATGTTGCACTTTTCATGTGATGTATGAAACAAAAATAATGCAACCCCTTGGTCATATTAAGGGCAGAAAATGCTGCCCTGTGGTCGGGCAGAGGGCGACATTTTTGTCAATAGAACAAGCAACCCTGAAAAAATGTGTGGAATCTATGCGGATTAGAACAAACAAATTTGACAGCCCGATAAAAATGCAGAATAAGTGCGACATTTTTGCCAGAATCGAAAACGCCATAAAGCAGCAACCTTGTATCGTTTAGCACGATCACTGCAATCACTGAACTCCTTACTCTTTCTTCCTCTCTTCTGACAAGTAGATTGACTGCTACATAGATAATCCACCTCAAATATATCTAACTAAGAATGGAAAACTCTATTAGATTTCACCAGTGTGTTTTGGCATTTCAAAGCCAAAGTTCGTGTTAAAAAAAGTGAAATATCTCCCTTCGAATCGCTTTTTAAATTGACCTACGAATCGCTGCGATATATTTCGTTTCACTACTGCAATATCATCATTCGTTAGCGCCTTGGTATGTGCTACATAGAAAATCCACCTCAAATATATCTAACTAAGAATGGAAAACTCTATTAGATTTCGGGGTAAGTGGAAAAAAATTCAACAACTATTTACAGCGAAGGTTGAGTGTATAGCTATTTCACGAAAAACCATTTTCGATCATCAGCACTCTTTTCGGAAGTGGATGCACCGGGGTGCTGATGATCGAAAATGGTTTTTCGTGAAATAGCTATACACTCAACCTTCGCTGTAAATAGTTGTTGAATTTTTTTCCACTTACCCCAACAATTAAAAATTGAATTAAAAATAAAAATTTCGTGCTAAGCACTAAAAACTCTTTCTATTAGATTTCACCAGTGTGTTTTGGCATTTCAAAGCCAAAATTCGTGTTAAAAAAAGTGAAATATCTCCCTTCGAATCGCTTTTTAAATTGACCTACGAATCGCTGCGATATATTTCGTTTCACTACTGCAATATCATCATTCGTTAGCGCCTTGGTATGTACATATGTAACTCGATAAAGTTCGTTAACGAATCCACATTTCGATCACATTTTATTAATTTCACACAATTCTTTATAAGAAATTGAAAATGCACTCATTGTTTTAATAAAAAATACATAAATAAATAATATGTATGTATATTGCAAAGCTGCCCTGCAGTAAAAATCCGCAATGAATCACTGATGCAATTCACCTATGACGAGGAGGCATCAGTGAATACCTTCATATAAAGACTGCTGAATTTTTCATATAAATGGTTTGCTTTCCTCAGAAAAGAAAAAAAACAAAAACAAATAAAAATAAAAATATACTGAGTTATGACGACAGTGATGAATATTCAACAAAGAATCATCACTGATCCTTCAGCAGTGAAACAAATTTACTGCAGGGTATCTAATCTATAATATATATACTATATATATATTCTTAAACAAATGTGTTTGTTGCTATTGTTGTTTGCAAACCGCAATGTTATGACGTTATTTTTGTTTGCATTACCATTGATTCTAACAAATTAGGTGTATAATTTACCAATCTGCATTGTCGACGTCCAAACACGGAGACACGAAGTTGAGCAACCCGCTGCTTTTGTTCGTTTGTGGGTGAGAAGGCGACGAGGAAAGGAGGGGGCACCAAGTCGTCGGTGCTCGGACAACACGCTTTGTGCAGCAATTCTTATCGCCAGTGACCAATCGGAGCGTTCGAAGAATGCCAGAACCAGGCTTCAGAAAAATTCGTTTTTAAATATTTAAAATTCATGAATTTCATTTGTTTATACTGGCTGCGAAAAAATTTGAAAACAAATCGCTAGCTTAGAGTGCAAATTGTGTAAGTCCTTTTTTCAAACTTTGTAGGAGAGACAAAAAATAAAAAAATTTCAAAACGAAAAAAAAATTTCTGTTCAAGTAAATATTTTGGACTTACACAATTTTCTTCGCTTTTTGGACTTACACAATTTGCGTATCACTGAATAACAACGAGTAGAAATATGAAAAGTATCACAGACTTGTTTAGAGCGGTGCGTATTTGATTTTTCTAGCGTTCTACATAAGAATACACTTTTTCATAAAAGTGGACTTACACAGTTTGCACTCTAAGCTAGCGAAGTAATTCTTTTCACTTTGAAAAGAATTTAAACCGAAAAATTCTTTTCATGGCTACGAATAATTGAAATTTGTAAACATTCGGGAGACAAATTTTAAGTTTTTTAAATATTTTTCTTTCTTTTGTTGAGTATAGAAGAATTCATTTTTTGAATCGTTTTCCAAATCAAACATTTGCAATCAATTACACTGGATCACAAAATTAAATTTGTTGTCTGTACTTTGGACGTGACTATCCTATCTATATGTAAAATCGGTCGGTGATTCATTTTTAATTCTATGGGAAGGTTTTTGAGATCGGCAATTTACCGTTATTTGGCCAATGGCTCCACTTAATTGTTTATATCTCTTTAACGCAGTGAGCTATCTTCCTTGGGGGACACCAAACAAAAGAAAATTAAATTTACTTTTCATGGCTCCTATAACATTTTTCTCTAACTCTTATAGTTTCTGAAATATTGAGGCATTGCGCGACTTGGCTGTATTTACTTGATCGCCTATAACTTTTCCATTTTACCATGGATTTTCTTCGTTGATAGCTTATTTTTTTGTTAATGGAATCGAGCTTCACGCAGAGGAGGGAAACCGAAGGTGAAAACATTGGTTTTAAAGATATTGCCTGACAAAGCCAATTTTTTCTTCAAAAATTCGCAAAAAATCGAAAAAATTAAAAAAATTGACGATTCAATATTTCAGAAACTATAAAAGTTAGAGAGGAAGATGCTCACTGCTTTAAAGAGATATAAAGGCTAAGTGGAGCCATTTGCCAAATAACGGTAAATTGCCGATATCTCAAAAACCTTCCGATAGAATTAAAAATGAATCACCGACCGATTTTACATATAGATAGGATGGTCGCGTTTACATTTTTTTTTGGCTGTAGAGCAGTGTTATTGTTTACCTGTGTTTATACAAATGCGCTTATATATACATTTCACTAAGCGGTTACAATCCTATATTTTTTTCTTAATTCGTGCCACGAGAAAACTCATTTTTAAAATGCGATAACCTACTTTTGATCAGATTTTGGTTAGAGAAGAAAAATAGGGCAGGAGATACGCTCCAAAATATTCGCCTAAAGTTAGCATAATCTGCCCACCAACAACCCAGCAAAAATCTGGTCATCGCTATTACCTGTCAGGCATGATAGAAGGCCTTGCCATGGAACATCTGGCGAGTTCATCACTTCTTTCGCGCATTGCCAGTAATGCAGAGTGGAATGAGCCTCCATTACCCATTCCACGTAATGCAATGTAGAATGGAGCGCGAAAAATGAACTGGAATAAATACCAGTGGAAATTTCCATCATGCCTTACATTTTTTGCCTTCTTTCTCTGCTTCCCTGTAAGGTATTCTTTATTTGATTCACTAGAATCCTTGCGGTATTGCGTGATTTATTCGTTCAGCGGTAATGCAATGGGTAAGTCCTTCCCTCCAATGACAAGCCCATGTTAATGTCAGGCATTCTGTCAACGAATGTGGAAGCGATTGCCAGGGTTTTTCTCAATTACCCTCTTAATTCCACGGTCATCGAGTTTTTTGGTGGGAAGGACGGCTGTCTCAAATGAATGTGCTTGCTTAGTTTTAAAGGAACTTTAGGCAAATTCTGCCAACACAGTGCCAAAATTCACCTTATGAACTGCAGCGTAATAACGTTTTATGTTTCCTGGAAAATTCCCTTTTAAAGGTTTTTGGCAACGAAGACACTTCGACAAATTTAGTTCTTTATTATATTCAACATACATATTTTGTTTTGTCGATACTTGAGACCCTACCCATTTTGAACACTAATTTTCGCAAATTCACAAAAACAAAGAAATGTTATAAGCACAATATGTACTATCTAAATTGTATGTACTATCAAAAATTGTATTCCAGGTGTTCAAATAATTCGAAAATGTATAATATTTTTCAAATGATAAGATAGATAAAATTCAAAACAAACATTTTCGGCAAAGAATAATTTGTGAAAACAAATTATATTTCAAATATTTTCTGAACCCGGGCCAGAACAAAACATAATGAACAAAAGTTGGCCAGCGACGAGTTGATGTGTTTGGACAAATGGAAGACAGAACAGCGGCACAAAAGAGAATCGTTGGATAATTTCGCGGCAGAGTTGCTGTGTTTGGACACGGACATTTTTATCTAATCCTCTCTGTGCCTTCATATTCGTAAACAAAAAAATGTCATAAGATGTAAACGTTAATATATACGCATGAGCCTAAAAGCATGCTACATTTTGTCAATTTTATCAACATTTGATGGGACTTTCGACATTTAAATCAAGTTTACATCGATTGGGGAAAATATGGGAAAAAATGTTTAACAGAAATCGATAGAAGACATTCCAAACTTTCATTTTATTCAAGTAAGCGAGTGTAGCACGCTGTAGCACACAAACTTTTTGTCCAACGAAGTTAGAAAAGGTAGCATTTATGAAGTACCATTTTTGCTGGCCTATATTTTTTTAATATTTGGTCGATTGCACTGATTTTTTCTTTAATTAGTCAAGGAAGTGCTATATTTTCTTCTAAACTCACAACAGGGACAATAGAGATATAAGTTATAAGGAAAATTTATAGCTAAAGTTAGCAAAAATTTCAAGCAGTTTTTGTTGAATAAAATTTTTCTGACTTCTGATACCATTAGTTTGTAAAAAAATCAGCTTTTTGCAAAGTAGTCATGGATTGTTCATATTTGGACATTTTTTATAAGACTACATCATTAGAATCTGAAAATTAGGTATTGAAAAAAAATGAATTTTTCCCGCGGCTGAACCACTGTGCGCCGTGTTGGTGCAAGGTTCGAAACGGCATTACTGTGGAAAGACGACAACATACATTTGCCAGACAGTTATGATATGGCATTAAGGAGACTACTAAGTGTGGAGAAACGAATGAACCGTGAACCTAGTTTAGCCGCCGCATACAAATTAATGATTGAATCTTACGTCGAAAAAGGTTATGCACGTAAGCTGAACATCCTGAAGAAAATCTCACCAAACAAGTTAAGAATTGTTTTTGACGCTGCCGCTGAAGTTAAAGGTGTTTCGTTAAATCACTGAAAGGTCCTCAAGAATACAGACCATTGCCATCAATCCTTTTCCATTTCCGTGAAGGAGCGGTGGGCGTTTGTGGTGATATTAAAGAAATGTTTCACCAGGTGTTGATACGACCAGAAGACAGACAATCCCAGAAGTTCCTGTGGAGAGATGGTGACCTTAATAGACAACCAGACACGTATGAAATGTGCGTGATGACGTTTGGAGCGGCGTGCTCGCCATGTGTCGCGCATTACGTCAAAATTCGAAACGCCTTGGAACATCGCAACGAAAATCCATACACAGCCCGTGCAGTTAAAGCTATTTTGGAGCACTATTACGTTGATGATTTCGTCGACAGTTTTGACACAACAGAAACAGCTATCGCAGTTTCAAGCCAAGTGAAGTCCATACATTTGGATGCCGGTTTCGAGCTCCGTAACTTCACGTCTAGCTCATCGGAAGTTCTCGTTGCTTTGGATGGCGTTGATGTCACAAAAATTATCGTTAAGAAGGAAGGACTAGCATTAGAAAAGGTGCTGGGTCTTTACTGGCAGCCAAATTTAGATTGCTTCAAATTTAATTTGAAGTTCCACAATGTCAGTCAGATCGTACTTGAAGGTAAGAGACGACCTACCAAGAGGTAACTACTAAGTGTGGTCATGTCAGTTTTTGACCCACTGGGTTTTATCGCGCATTACATAATTGGCGCAAAGATTCTCATGCGTGAGGCGTGGCGTCAAGAAGCCTGTTGGGACGAGCCCTTGCCAGACTACTTTGGCGATTTGTGGGAAAGATGGCGCAATCAACTTTCATCAGTTAACCAATACGCTATTATTTTCATGGAAGTAAGCCTGAAATATTACAATTGCATATTTTTGTGGATGCGAGCGAAAACGCATTTGCTGCTGTTGCCTTGTGGAGGTATTCAAACGCCCGGGAAGAGGTTGGAGTTAGTTTCGTCAGCGCTAAATCCAAATGCGCACCGCTAAAGCCTCTCACTGTGCCACGATTAGAATTGCAAACTGCTGTATTGGAAACACGACTTAAGCAAACAGTGATCGAGGAGCACAGCGTAACTATCGAAAAGTGCGTCCTCTGGAGTGACTCCAAACCGTTATTAATTGGATACGAGGCAAACACCGAAGATACAAACCGTTTGTACAACATAGGATTTCAGAGATTCTTGCCTCCACTAAAGTATCCAATTGGCAATGGGTCCCAACTGCCGATAACGTAGCCGACGAAGCTACACGTACCAAGAACAAGGTTGAGTTTTCCACGACAAGCCGTTGGGTTAATGGAGAATACCTGGCCATCCCAAGATATTTCTGCTAGTGAACTCGATGAACCAGATGAGGAGATGCGATCGCAATACACTTTGAGCATCATACGTTGTGACTTCATAACTTTTGATCGCTGTTCGTCTCTCAACAGGTTGGTAAGAACTACAGCCTGGGTAATCCTATTTACTAAAAGATATCGACGCCAAGTTCCAATTTTAAGTAATTGCTACGGATTGACTACCAGTGATCTGGAAGCAGCGAAACACCTTCTATGTCGTATCGTCCAAAACGAAGCATTCAATACCGAAATTCAACAAATTCATGATGGGCAGAGTATATCACACCAAAGCTCTCTGGTACAAATGTCACCATATCTAGACGAAAAAGGAATCCTGCGAGTAGAAGGGCGTATTGATGCTGCCAGTTGGTTGCCAATGGACGTTAGACATCCTATAATATTGCCGCCTACACACACATATACGAAATTGATAGTGCTGAATAATCACATGCTTATGGGCCATCAAAACATTGAGGCTACCATATGTTCCTTACGCCGTGTCTATTGGGTACCACGATTGAGAACACTTCTACCAAGCGTTATAGCCAACTGCCAAGTATGCCGTCTCCGAAAAGCTGACCCAATCAACCCGATGATGGGACCACTTCCCATAGATAGATTGACGCGATACGTCAGGCCGTTTACATACACAGACCTCGATTTTTTTGGTCCTGTTTCTGTAAAGGTTCGGCGCAGTACAGAAAAGAGATGGCTGGCTCTTTTTACATGCCTTACCATACGCGCGGTGCCTTTAGAGATTGTTCACGACTTAAGCACCGACTCTTGTATAACCGTCATTCAAAATTTTATAAATCGCCGAGGAGTGCCACAACGTATACGATCCGATAACGGGAAAAACTTCGTTGGCACCAACAACGAAGCCAAACGTTTCGATGAAGTTTTTGAATGCAATCGAATACAAAGTGCGTTTTCGAAACGAGGTGTCGAGTGGTATTTCAATTCGTCTCACAATCCGGCCGAAGGAGGAGCATGGGAGCGATTGGTTCAGTCGGTCAAGAAAGTTTTGCAGCAAGCAATGAAAGAAGTCAAGCCAAAGGAACATACTTTCAACTGTTTTCTGATTGAGGCAGAAAATGTCAATTCCCGTCCTCCCACACACTTGCCTGTAGATGCGAATCAGGAGCAGCCGTTAACGTAAAACGATTTTTTATTGGGATCGGCTAATACCGCACAGACACCATGTCACACTGGTCTCATTTGTATGGAGAGTGGGACAAAACTCAATATCTTGGAAACGGATGAACCTACCGAAACCAAATTTTGCACATTGGTGACCCACTATACGACTCATCTTTCAGAAAAATTAAAAGCATATATGTTGTAATCCACGCCCACCACTAACACTAGTTTACAACCAAAAAATACCGAGAAAACCAGGAATGGGGGAGGATAGGCATTAACCTGCTGAGCTTGGAACTATTTTTTTTTTTTTTTTTTTTATGGTTAGGTTTTTGAGAAACCGGCAATTTTGTGTTTTTTTTGTTATCACTTCATTCAAAAATTATTTTCGCTGGAGTTACAAATGCGATAAACATAATCAGTATCTCATTCGAAAGGCAATTAAAATACGCTTCAAACGACATACAACTTGTAGTGGTTTAATAAAAACTCGCTGAGCGATAGCTGGTCAAAGGGTTATTTTTGTAGAGCGCGGCCGAAGGCCTCCAACGCAGAAAGGTCTTCCACCCAAAAGTACTGTGGATCGGTCCTTAGATACTATTCCAGAAAGAGAATTCTGCCGGCTGAGGGTTATGCGCGGCCGAAGGCCGCCAATGCAGAAAGGTGTTCCACGCAAAAGTACTGTGGATCGGTCCATAGATTGTACTCTAGAAGGAGAACTTTGTGGTATTTTCCAACAAGTTATAGGTACACCAAATTAAAGGTATTTTAAAGCTTCTTCAGCCAATGATACATTTACATATAGTTAGGCATTTTTACGAAAAAAAACATGTTTTATAAAAAAAAATATGAAAATTGTTTTTAAGTGTTTTTTTTCAAAATTTGTATAAAACTTTATATAAATATGAGTACCAAATGAAAGACCGTTTAATTACCTATTCGCCGGTATAAAGTTTTTTAAGATTGGATTAGTGCTTTTCAAGATATACGCCTTTGAAATTTAGATTTCCATCTTTGCCCCTCTCTAACACCCGCCCCTATGGTTTGCACCAAAAAAAATATACTACTAAAATCAGAAAAAAGGGCGAACCACGCCCACATTTTTATTTTTTTCAAGCTAAAATGTACATATTCTGCACTTGTTCCCTCTATTTTTGGTCTCATTAAACAAACCTAATATAAAAATTATGTTAATATGGAAATACTTAACAAACAAGCCTGTAGGATATATATCGCCCAGCCGTTTCCGATGAACGTATAATTTTTACTACCTGACCACGCTTTAAGCCGAAATAACGTGCCACTGGATCTCCTGCTTGTATACGCATTAACATGTTCTCCTTCAGTTTATAACGCGCCAATAGTTCTTGCTTCTCCTCGGGCGTCATAACCACGTGTTCTGGTACCAATTCATGTTCCGTAATGTTAATTAATAATTCAGATTCTAAGAACTGTTCTAGTATATATTTTGGTGCCATATCGACAAGAGACTGCTTGGCGGAAGGTGTCATACCTCCTTGTACAACTACAATAGCGCGATGGATATTCTCCTCTTGCATACGCGTACAATAAGTTTTAATGGTTTTTATTCCAATTTTGGGTTCATCCGGAAAGAAGACAAACATTTGATCAGTTGGATCGTCATTATGTGCCACAAGCACGATGAGATCGGATCGTGCCGGCCGCTTTTCACTGGGTTTATCGCCGAACATTTCCTTGAATTGTTCCAATGTTTGGTCCAATTCATCTTGCGTTACAAGATATCCTCGATCATGGCTAAGTTGCATTATTGTTTTACGAATGCGCCATAACTTATAAGTTTCCGCTTCATCATCCATTTCGTTTACTTTTTTTTAAATAAAAATCAAAGATAACATAAAAATAGCTTTGTTTCTTTATACACTAATTAACGTTAATAAACACTAATTTTTAGATTTGACATATAATTTGTGTTTCTTTGGTTTCTCTCCAGTAAAAGAGAGCGAACTGAACGAAAATTGAGAGAGCACTGAACGAAATTGGTGAGAGCGGCAATGATAGTTCTACTAACTTTTTTACTGGACAAATTTCCACTAGCAAGACACTAGCAAGAAGAAGAAGAAATGTCAAATGTGGAAAAAGGAATTCAAATTTGTATTTGAAAATACAAAAGTAAATATATACGTAGTAAATCAAGTTATATAGCTATTTTTATCAAAAAAAAAAGGTTTAATATGGAAACGGGAAGTTATTTATAATGTATGGATGCTGTCAAACTAATCCTATATTGAAATATATGTACATATATACATTAGACAGCGGCTCAAAACAAGAAACATGATGAGAGTGCATCTTCCGCCGGATCGGCTGTAATGGAAGAAGTAAAGAAAATTATTCTTACAATTCACTCTTACCTTTCACTCTTTGCTATTAGACAAATCTATCTTCATACATATGTACATACAGAGATTTTTAAGAATTGTAACAATGCTTATGGAGCCTATTGAAAGCGATGACGAGATTGAACAGGTAGCTGTAGAAAGTTTAAGGTCAGTCGACATCGGCTTGTTTCTAATAATAATAATAATACAATGGCGCTATTATAACTCTGACGACGAGTTTTATGGCCGAGTTTCTCTCCCAATTCGGGGTGTGCTCCTTTTGTTTTTTCCTACTAATTGGGTGGACCTACAGTTTAATGCCGGCTCCGAACGGCGAATGCATTTTTTGTTTCTAACCAATCGAAATACCAGGAATTGTTTACTTCAGTACATTGAAATTGTAGTTCCGAGCTATCGTCATAATTTTCGAATCTCCAGAAGCTTGCTTGAAAGCGTTTTCGAGAGAATATGTCAGTCGAAATTGGTTTTTCTAAGGAATAGAACACTTAAAGGGATATATTAAAATCCATATTTTTCTTTTCTGATGATGATTTCAATTTTTTATTTTTTCTTAAATTTTCGGGCGTGTCTTTTATCTTTTTTCATGCGCCAAACAATCATATCGTCGTTTAAACTGCATAACCGCTTAAGTGAAACTTTCATAACCGCCTATGCCAATATTGAGGTTTTCCAAACTTTAACTTCTAGTGTTCAGCTCTATGGATTTATACCACAGATTTGGCCTTTGGGAAGCTCTATATTTCCTTCTAATGTTCTTTTCACCTCTGAAGTCGGAGAGTTGGGCGGTTATGAAAGTCTCACTTGGGCGGTTACGAAGTGTAAACGGTGATATGTCACTAACATTTGCTAATTCAGGTTTCCTAATCTATTTTGCTAATATCTCTCACTGAGAGCAAATCCCTGCTAGAATTGTGTGACCGAAAGTACTAACACTATTACAAAAATATAATATTACCAACACATTTGCACTCGTATGTGTTTCTAGCCAAGTTCAAAACCAATGAGATAGATAAGGATAGAATGGAATTTGAAAATACACATACGGAAACGTGATGAATGAAACGGTCACAAAAGTTACCGATGCCCTTAAGAATGTGATAGGAAATATCCCAAAACTTTTGGTCATGCCTGCCGGTCATATGACCGGTCAAATGACCTGCACAGTTCTTGCAGGGATGTTACTTTACTCTCACAAATTTCGTTAAAAGAGATTAGCAAGAAATGTTAGTTAATGTTTTGCTGGAAAGTAAAGAAAAGAACCTAATATAGAAAAGGAAAACTTGTATATTAACGCATGTTCAGATTGGCATAATTTAAGGGTTATTTAGGCCAAAAACGTTTCGGCGTTGATTACCCTTAAATAATGTAATTTCGCCATACAAAAATGCCAGCCCAAATAACCTTTGAAATGCGCATTTCAGCTAAATCACTCACGAAATTAGAACCTATACACTCTACCGACCATGATACAACTATACAGATACATGATTCAAATAAAGAAGATTGTGCATTCAGCCATATTCAGCAAAATATTCATCCGTGAGACTGGGTTCATTTTGGTTAGTACGTCATCAACTACGTTATCGACGAGAAATAAAATTTGCAAACAAGCAAAAAATACCTTTATTGAACTATTATTCACACAAATAAATACGCGGCACTTCATTTTTTTTTATTTAAACTAGTTTTTTAACATAAATTTCACATTTTTCGCACACAATCTTTAGTTATTAGAAAACCGGAAACGAAACTGGGTGAAAGAGAATTTATGTTACTACGTCACTAAATCAGCTGATTCTGTCAAATTTTGGATGAACGCATAGCGGAACCGCTGAATACACAATCTTCTTTATTTGAATCATGATACAGATAGTAGTATAACTAGGGATGGCAACAATAACCGGAAAAACGATTATAATCGGTTAATTTCTTTCGGTTAACGGTTAAAATGTATCGGTTTTTTCTTTTTCATTATTTTTTCGATTAACCTTTTTCCTCTCAAGTCGAAAATAATCGAAAGGAAATAATCGACGTTGAGAATTTCCGCCTTTTCATCCGAGTCCGAATTCGGTTACCTACTGTTTTTGAGTATATCCAAAAAACCGCAATAAATGTTCCCTCCAGTTACCGAATAGACGATTTTATTGTCATTTGGACGATTTTTCCTAATAAATTACGATTTTTTTCGTTTATTATATATATTTTTTTTAAAGGAATAATTGTAGTCGAAAAACAGTTTTAATCGGTTAGTTTCCCACAATTATTCGCGATTAATAATCGAACACTTTCGATTAACCTAAAAAGCGGTTAATCGGTTATTTCATTTTTTTTTTTGCCATCTCTAAGTATAACACAGCTGATTTAACTTTTTTCATTTTTAATTTCTCTCGATTGTCAAACATTCGTTTTGTTTACTTCCTGGCAAGGCAGATCTAAGGAGGTAGGCGCATTGGCGAATTCAGAAACTTGTTTTTTTATTTACAAAGGTAGAGTGTAATGTCAAAATCAAAGCAAATTCACAGCATGGTCAATAGGAATGGCCGAGTCCCTAGCGAATTCAGATTTTAACTGAGGCAAAATACATATTAAGATTGTTCTCTCTGTGTGATTTTGGCCTGGCAAATTTGCCGAGATGACATAAGTGTGTCAAATTTGGAGCTTCGGCAAATTTCTCATACCCCAACCCGTTATATTTGATATCATGAAAAAAGTTTCACGGGAAATGCAACCATGTTATTACATTCACAATAGTATTCTATGAGAAGTGAGTTTAAATTTATGTTTCTAGTTCTTTTTTTAAGTATTTTATTTTATTCAGATAAAAAATTAATTAATTCGAAATTGAAGCAAGCAAAGCAAAGCGACAACAGTCCTCTAAAGAGTGGAAAGAATATGGTTAACATGCTAGTTCACAATGAAGTCAGTTCGAAATTTATTTTCTTAAAGGTGTGCTCTCTCTGCATGAGAAATTTCTCAAGATATCATGATATCTCGGCAAAAAGATTAGACAGAGAGAACAACGTTATTATTTTTACCAGGGATTGCAAATAATCGTTATTTTTTAAATTTTGACTAAAAAAATCATACTGAAGGAGAAATGCTAAACGCAAAAGAAGTACACAGATGAAATCACCGTAACGCAGACTACCTCTAGGTGCATTAACTTTTATTTTTTCGATTTTTATAAAAAAATTGATTTTTAATCGTTATTTTCTGTTTTATTTTTCCCTCAGCAAATAAAAGTTATTTTTTGATTTTTATATTTCGCTCAGAAATTAAAAGTTATTTTTTGAGTTTTAATTTTCCCTCAGAAAATAAAAGTTTTTTTCTGAGTTTTATTTTTCCCTCAGAAAATAAAAGTTATTTTTTGAGTTTTATTTTTCGATCAGAATATAAAAGTTATTTTTTGAGTTTTATTTTTTTGCTCAGATAATAAAAGTTATTTTTTGAGTTTTATTTTTTTGCTCAGATAATAAAAGTTTATTTATAAATTTTACGTATTTATGTGGCACGAGCACATATATACTATAAAAAACGTAATTTTATGTATGTATGTGATTAGGTACATAAATATGTATCATTTAGAAACTCTGTAGAAGGACAGAAATAAAGTTGTTGTATGTGAAGCATTTACTTAAATCTAATAACTTTAAACGAGCAATTCTTGTATATATGTATATATATATATATATGCGCCTACCTTTCTAGATCTGCCTTGCTTCCGGGTCTTTTGACGTTTGAGAGGCAGCGGATTTCAATATGGGGGCAATGCTACTACCTGTATAGTTGTGCTCATGATACAAACAAACAAGGTAGTTCCATTTCACTTTGAGATTGTCATTTTTGATTATAGTATGGATTATTGACGTTTTATTTCAAAAACAGAATAAAATAATCGAGATAGATATAGACTTATATATATCAAAATGATCAGGGTGAAAAGAGAAATCGATTGAGTCATGTCCGTCCGTCCGTCCGTCCGTCCGTCTGTAAACACTCTAACTCGCGCGATATTTTGATTAAATTTGAAATGCAAGTTGATATCGAGACTGGGACGGTTGGTATTGAAAATGGGCGAAATCGGACCATGACCACACCCACTTTTCCTATATAGAAAAAATCGGAAATTTGGTATCTCAGTCACTATTAAAGCTAGAGTGATCAAATTTTACCCACGTGTTGAGCTCAGGCCCCTAAGAAGAAATTTGATGAAATTTTGGAAAATGGGCGGTGCCACGCCCACTTATTAAGGGTCAAACATTGAAAGTTTTATGAGTCATAACTCAGAGACCGTTGAAGATATATCGATGAAATTTGGTACGCGTTATTTACTTACTTAGACAAACGTTTTGACGGAAAATTGTCAAAATTGGTTGACGGCCACGCCCACTTTTATATATGTGAACTATAAAGGGGCCTAATAAAAACATTTTAAGCGATATCTCTGTCAAATATAAAGATCTATCACTGAAATTTTGTGGCAGGAGTCCAACTATGGACATAAAACGAAAAACACAAAAACTTTGGAAAATGGGCGGTGCCACGCCCACTTATTAAGGGGTAAACATTTGAGTTTAATGAGTCATAACTCAGAAACCGTTGAAGATATATCGATAATATTCGGTATGCGTGATATACTTACTTAGGCAAATGTTTGAACTAAAAATTGCCAAAATCGGTTGACGACCACGCCCACTTTTATATGTGGGTATTATAAAGTGTCCCAATAAAAAAATTTTAAGCTATATCTCTGTCAAATATAAAGATATATCATTGAAATTTTATGGCAGGAGTCCAACTGCGGACATAAAACTAAAAACACAAAAATTTTGGGAAAATGGGCGTGGCACCGCCTCTTTTTAGAAGCAGGAATATACGAGATTTCTGAGCCCATAACTCGACAAGTAAATGAGATATTATGACGAAACTTGGTGTGTACACTTTTATTACTTGTGGTAATACATGTTCAAAATTTTAGCAAAATCGGCTGACGATCAAACACTTTTATATATGGGAACTATAAAGGGGCCTAATAAAAACATTTTAAGCGATATCTTTGTCAAATATAAATATAATTCATTGAAATTTTCTGGCATGAGTTCCACAATAGACCGGAAACAAAAAATAGAAAAATTTTGGAAAATGGGCGTATCCCCGCCTCTTTTCAGACAAAGGAATCAACGAGATTTCGGAGCCCATAACTCGGCAAATAATTGAGATATTATGACGAAACTTGGTTTATACACTTTTACAACTTGTGTTAATAGACACGCAAAAATTTATTGAAATCGGTTTATGACCACGCCTACTTTTTAACAAAGATATTTCTGGAACACCCTTTGGGAATTTGTGACGTGGCATCTTTGTAACTAGAAGTCATAAAGGAATGAAATTTTGCACAAAGAATAATATTCATATGCTTAGTTGGATGACTTATAAAAATTTTGAAAATGGGCGTGGCTGCGCCCACTTTATGCGGCACTCGATTCATATAAAATACACCCTAATCGAACAAACGCAAACAAACAATGAAAGCATACAGCTGAGTAACTAATGTTCGATTCCACTCGAACTTAGGCTTCCTTACTTGTTTGTTTTAGTTTAAATAAAGAAAAAATGCAATGAATTGAGATTTAGAAGGTGCCTTTGTTTAATGTGTGCATACGTTGGTCCACTCCCCAAACATAAATTTAAGTAAAAAATGTCTGGACGAGTTTTAAGTATTTTTTTTTTAATTTTCCCTTGGACAATATCCAAACCCCCCCCCCCCCCCAAAATATTTTTCTGTGTACGCCACTGCTTGTTATGAATAAAAATAATGAAATGTATAATTTAAGTTTGATATAATAATAGGGACAAACTTTAAGTTCGATTGTTTTTTCAAATAAACTACAATATTACTGCTGCAGCTAGATTTAATGTTTAGTTGAAGCTCCCTTATTTTTTATAACTTCCTTACTTCTTCGTGGCATAGGGTTGACCAAATCAGCGCAATTTGCAACTGGTATTAAGTACCAAGCTTCTTTAATTTTTTTTCCATAACTCTAGCTTATTTTTCCATTTTTGATTCCCCATCGTCTTCTTTAATATTCCCTATAGGGCTGAGGTTCGACAACTGTGAAGGCTACTCAAAAACAGCAACTTTCTTACGTTCAAACTATGAGTTTTCGATTCTGGAGGCATGTTTGGGATCATTGTCATGCGTAAATCGCCATCTAATGATATCAAGGAGGGTGTAAAGGATCCTGTTTTGAGTAGAACAATTCGCAACAGACCTCGAGAAGTAGGACTAAGTGGAAGAAATCCCAGAAAAGCTCCGTATCTGAGAAAAAATAATGTAAGCCAACGAACTGAAATTTTCCAGTAGCTTAAATTCTTTAAGACTGAGGCTAGTAAAGTAGGGAACAGCCAAAGTTTTTGTTAATAACTTTTAACCGGCAAAAAATAAAATATTTCCGCATTCAGCTTCGTGTTCCTGAGGTCAAAACACGTCGATTGGTTCCTTTTTTTAACTTTGAAGAACTTTAGCAGTTAGCAAAACTAGGAAAATATGTACACATCTCGCTCCATACGGGTATGGCGCGCCAGCGCACGCCGCCGCGCCGATACGCCGATTTCACGGATTATGGCGGCGGCGGCCGATTATGAAGGTAATCGGCGCGGCGGCGGCGGCGTCAATCGGTGGCGTATATGTCTAGTATGTACGTACATACGCACATATATTTTCATACAACAGCATGAAAACATATTTCAGAGGCATGCTATAGAAAACAAAATCGAACAACAGTATAGGTAACAACAATGACATGTTACAACAGTATGTTTGAGTTCGAACAACATGGCAAGACAGTATGTTTGAGTTGGCACAACATGGCAAGACAGTATGTTTTTGATGACATGGTATGACAATGTATGAAATTTTTGAAAAGGACAATTTTACAGAAAATGTTGAACTTTGCAGTACTTTAGTTAGTACGTCATTAACTACGTTATCGACGAGAAAGAAAATTTCCAAACAGGCAAAAAATTCCTTTATTGAACTACTATTCACACAAATAAATACGCGGCACTTCATTTTTCTTTATTTAAAATAGTTTTTTAATATAAATTTCACATTTATAGTACACAATCTTTAGTTATTAGAAAACCGGAAACGAAACTGGGTGAAAGAGAATTTATGTTACTACGTCACGCCGTTTACTTAACCTCTGATTAACGCTAACCAGAGGACAGAGGGCCGGTTAAGCAAAGGACTGCATTATCGACCACAAGTTAAATGTGTGGTTTGATGAAGTCGATAATGATGTTTAACCGAACTTTAACCGTGGTTAGCGTTAATCAGAGGTTGAGTAAACGGCCCTAAATCAGCTGGTTCTGTCAAATTTTGGATGAACGCATAGCGGGAGCGCTGAATGCACAATCTTCTTTATTTGAATCATGCTACCCACGGTATATATATTGAGACGGTAATGCCAGTAGGCGGAAATGTCAAATACTGCTTACGTCACAGGACCAATAAAGCCGCGAACAACCAAACAAACAGCTGTGCCAATTGCAAAAGGAAATGACGTATGAGGACCTGATACTTTTTTCTAAAACCGAAAGAAATATGGCGGCCAGCGACCTGACATGACCTTTTAATTGGATCATGCATGCTACCCATGATTCAAATTAAGAAGATTGTGCACTCAGCGATATTCAGCAAAATATTCATCCGTGAGCCTGGGCTCATTTTGGTTAGTACGTCATTAACTACGTTATCGACTATTATTCACACAAATAAATACGCGGCACTTAATTTTTCTTTATTTAAAATAGCTTTTTAATATAAATTTCACATTTATCGCACACAATCTTTAGTTATTAGAAAACCGGAAACGAAACTGGGTGAAAGAGAATTTATGTTACTACGTCACTTAATCAGCTGATTCTGTCAAATTTTGGATGAATGCATAACGGAACCGCTGAATGCACAATCTTCTTTATTTGGATCATGGTATAGTATATAGGTTTTATGTATGTAATTAAATGGCTTATGTTTAAGTATATAATTTAGTTTTAAGATTTATGTATAGTCAACATTGTCACAAAACCCATGGTTGTATGTTTGACTTTAATAAATAAATAAAAAAAATAAATAAAAAATAAGAATCATAGAGAGCTCCAAATTTCAGCTAGTAAATTTTTCACTAGATCGAATTATTTGCTGTCAAAGTAGGAAATAGCTGTTTAAAAAAATAAACTAATATATTTGATTTCAGTGCCGTAGCCAGCTTTTTTGGCGCTCGAGGCAAGCTTGTTATTCCCTCGCCCCCTGTTCAAAACAACAAAACTTGTAGATACTATATAAGAATAAATGGCAAATTTTTTTGAATAAATTACACTACCCGACAAAAAAAAATATCCTCGACATTTGATACATGATTCCTATGTAGAATTTTCTGCTGATTCCAAATATGTAATCGGATGGTTCAAAAGTAGAACAGTTTTCGAGATATTTTGAAATTTCAGTTTTTGAGATAAGAAAAAAAGTAGGATTACTAATTAGTCAATATCTCCGCCATTACCGTCTCGAATTTTACGTTATTTAAGTTTGTTTTCAGAGGATGAAATACCCTTTCCAACAAAACCAAAATAATTAAAATCGCCGTTAAAATGACGGAGTTATGGCGAACAAAATATTTTTTTAATGAAAATTTTCAGGCTGGGTCTGCTATCTATGTTGTACGTCCATAAATTATCCTTTTTTAGAGGTCAAATAACAAAGTTACAATAAAAAATCTCTTTCGGAGGTGTTTCGCGGGATCAAAAAGATGAAAAAAAAAACAATATGGTTCCTTAAACATAATCTAGCACATATCTGTGTTCATATCGTATAGTAGCTTATGTCGAAAGGCAAATTTTCAAAATACTCGTAAATTTGTGTAATTTTCTAGCAGTTCCCCGCACAGGTTTATTAAGTAAAATCATTGAGACTGAAGCCGGTTTAAAGCCCGAGAAGGAGTTTAAACATCATATGATATCATAAAATTAAGGAGGCCGGTAAAGTCAGCAATTTCAAAACCATTAAAATCTTATAATTTTTCTGTTTACTGAGATTCTGAATTACGGAAAAGATGCATTCAGATAGAGAAACGAACGATCAGCTGCTTTTATGCGTAGGTAATTTCACCACGAACGTCGCGTTTTAAAAATTTGAAATTTTATTGCGGAAAATATATATTAGGTGCGATCATATGAAAAATTTATTCATATTTATTTCATTCATAGTTTTTCTCATTGTGTGCACAAAAACAAATTTATAACAGATGTAATAAAAATATTTGTAATGAACATTCAACAGCTACAAAAATGTGTGAAAATTGTAGTTCATTATTATCCCCCTATTTTCAGAAATTAGCTTTTTCATCTTTATATACTAAAAAAAATTGTCCTAAAACTTTATAAGAATGTATAAAAATGCTTCTGAATTCATTACTGCATAAATAAAAGTTAAAACCATATACCAAAATAATGTGTTCCAAAATTTCCCCATAGGTGAGCCTCAGAGTCTCACTTTCGGTTTTACGTAACTTTTTAAAATTCGGTGATTAGGGTTAATGAAAAATTATAGCTTATATCTGTTATGGTTTGCTATCGATATCAATGCTGATATCGATCATAAACGGGTTAAATTCGGTTGCTCAATTCTGTCGGGGTGGCAGTACCACTATTTCAATAGCTTCCTTCTTAGTAGTTCCCAATAACTTCCAATTAATAATGGCCGACGTGCTGACATGGTGAAGAAGAATGGTGACGCGTGGCCAAACATGAAAGGTAGTCGCATGCATGGTTC
Source organism: Urophora cardui (assembly GCA_960531455.1). Lineage (NCBI taxonomy): Eukaryota > Metazoa > Arthropoda > Insecta > Diptera > Tephritidae > Urophora > Urophora cardui. Next base: position 37,474,022 of record OY482671.1, read on the forward strand.
AATTATAGAAGGTTTTTGCAGTACTATATACGGACATACATACATACACCCTCCATGTAAATTGGTTGTGTATTCCGTGATGCTTCTGTCAAAATCATAGCCGCCATCGTAGAAATCATACTGCGTCAAGATCAAAATTGTCATAAGTTTTGACACAAGCACCACAATATGGGAAAAAATAGGGAAAAGTCTGCAATCAGCTGGTTAGTAGGTTAACCTTCTATAAATTAGCCTTGGTCGCATGTGAAGGAGAATGAGGTTGTATTATAGGGGTGATCTCGATAGAACAGCTTACAATTCATTTTTTTTTCTTAGCGTCAGTAACTTTGCTGTTCGAGTAATTTCATTTACCAACTATGGTGTTCTAACAATAATAACGATTCTTATTTTCTCATCCAGTTACTAGACATTCCAAATGCGAAATTTTTCTGCGCTCAAATCCTGTAATTAATTCCCTTTTCCACCACCAAATGTTTAAACAAATTTTAAGTGAGTGGGTTTATCCGAAATTTACATTGATTTTTTTTCTTCTTTATTCTTCGAGATGATTATATGGTATTGCTTCATTTTTTTTTTTGATCCCGAGCTTTATAGATCGCGCATAAATTTTTCTTCAAATCTGGCAAGCTATCGAGCCGACCTCTATGAGTAGGCATCATGAGAAATTTCCCCTCCGAATCTTTACAATCGTTCCAATGGCGGAGATGCACAAGTATTGGTGATGGACAAACTGGTTCTCCCAGGGTTGCCATGAACACTTCGAATGTGAAAATACGTAACACGTGGTTATTCGGATACTTGGTACTTTCAAATGCATATTTTATAAAATATTCTCATGCGCTCCATACAATTTTAAATTTTACATAGTTCACAGAAAATTAATTAATTATTTACCGCATGTTTATACTATTGTTTCATTAATCAGATTTTCCTGTCTCTTACCATTTTTATAATTTGAGCGTAAGACAACAATGTCTATTAATATTCCTAACGTACACTAATAGAATTTTACAGTAGCAAATTTACTAGGGCACGAATATAAGCGATTAATTTGAGATAGTTTCATGGAAAAAATGCTTGAGGCATTTTATTCCGAAAGTTTTGGTATTTTTATTTGTGTAACATGGCAATCGCATTCCATCTCGCTTGTGTCATTGCTAGCGTCATACCATGATATAGACATTCGGGTAACCGTAAAGTCACGCCACTATTATGCACACGTCACTACACCACTGCAGGCGAGATGAAAAGTAAACGGGACTCTTCCAGATGAAGACAGAAGAAAGATTTTTTCATCAACAGCAGCAGCAAAAGTTGGATAGAATTTTATTATTCGTGGAATTACAAATTTTTGAGTGGTGAATCACAATTAAGAAAAGATTGTTTAAAAAAAAAAAAAAAAAAAATCCAAGAAATATATACATAAAAAAAAAAAAACAGTTTTAAAACCAGAAATTGGCTTTTTTTCGGTTTATTCGCCTGCATATTTCAAACCAAAAAAGTGCAATCCGCAAAACAAGAAAACAAGCAGCAACAATCAAGTTTTAAACAAGCAAGCGAATTTGGGTTTTAATTTCCAACTTTTTCGTTTGGTTTTCTTTTGTTTTGGAATTTGCTGCAAACAAAATCAATCAACAATTTAAAACATTTAAGCAACAGCTAACACTTGCCCATTTTGTAATCGCTCAGAAGGAGTTTATCTATTGGAAAAAGCAGTGAGAACAACAACAAAAAAATAAAAGCACAAAGTCGCATTGTAAATTGACTGGGTACGAGGCGTGCATTGGATTTGGAACAAACATTTGCGGTCGGACGTAACGTGTTTAATTTGATTTTGGTGTGAATTGTTTTGCGCATCCCAAGCAGGGGAGTTAACTTGTTTTATATGACTTTGAAAGAATAAGTGAAACACCAGTATTTAAAGGAGCACCGCCAAGTCCACCTCAACGGAGCAAGTTGGTTAGTTCGTGCATGAATTTACATAGGCGATATTTAAGTCATAGGACCTCAAAATTTTCCAGTAATAGACATCGGAAGCTGCAACCTTTTAGAGAAACGTGAGCCAATCGCACACGTTTTCCGCAATTTTTCCAAATATTTATATTAAAAGAGAAAAAAAACAACGAAAACAAAATAGCTACAAACAACCAGCAAATCGGCAAATGAGCATTGTCTTATTTTAATTACTTAAATCGTAGCAAAGCCAAACATAAAAACAACAACAACAGCCAAGTAATTATTTGCGAAGCGCACATTGACTTTGCCACTAAAAGCAACCACAACAACAACAACATAAACGGTAATTCGTACAGCTACAGTAATAGCAATAACAATCAAAACAACAACAACAACGTTGAAACGATTGTCAACAACAACAATCGCTATAACGAGCAGCACAATCAGTAACAACAGCAGCGAACAACCGGTGGCAGCTTTAGCAGCAGATCGGTGGCACCAACACTAAAGGTGCACCGCAACGGGTGGTGAGTCAGGCAACGGGTGCATTAGAAAATATGTATATATATTAACGTAGTTAATTAAATTAGAAACAAAAAGGGAAATGGTATACGTTATTTTGGTATAGAGCATATGAAAATATGCATACATATGTACACACAAATATTGATACGTATGTGTTCATATCAGAGTTGGGCAGAAGGAAAACCAAAAAGTGTTCAAATAACCAATGATGGATGAATAATTCCTTTGATCTTTATAATAGATAATTTCGTTTATTCGAACAAGAGAGCTATTCGAATAACTGATATTTTCGTTTACATACGGTTGTTCATCATTTATACGTATGTACGTGTACATATATATATGTATATATGATTTTGACTATCGCTCAGTTGTGTCCTCGGTTTGCCCTGAGCTTTAATTTACCTTGTGAAACAAGAAATAAAGTCCGGAATGATTGTCCGTAGAGAGTTTATCTGAATGAAACCTTTAAAAAGGGATACTTTTTTTAAATAACCACCTAAATAAAAGAATTTATTCGAATAATGCCCAAGTCTGGTTCGTATGGATTTGTGTGTATGTATAGTGCAGACAACGAAATTTAAATAGAGGTTAATTATAGTAATTCAATTGGGAAACAGCGGTAGAAAAGAATACTAGTTTTGGCAAACGAAAATTTTTTTTTATATGCAGTGTCTTGTACATGTAGGTATATAAAAGTGGTTTAATACACTCTGAGTGATGTGAAAAGAGCAACAGTCATATGTATGTACATAGGTAGACATATACATATACATACGTGCATGCTTAAGTACATAGCAGAAAATTTTTTTTTTTCCTTTCTGAATGTAATGTTGAGCTAAGGCACCACTCGGTTCGAATGTAGGTGAAAACATGAGTATATGACGCTGCCCGAGTGCGCTTAATTCGCATCAATTTTGATTCACGTGTGTACATACAAATGGCCATCTACTACGTATACATATGTACTACCAAAAGAACCATGAAATTCCGCTGTAAGGAATAATAGTATACATGCATAATTGGTGTATAAAACAAGGATACAAGAATATTATTTTGATGACATTTGTATTAGTTAGATGTAATAAAGGGGGGGACTGTGTAGGAGAATATAACAAGCCAGCGTAAATTAAAGAACCCATAAAACAAACAATAAAGATAATATACATATATAGGCCGCCAATGATATTATATAAAAGCAATGACCAAAAGTTCCCGTCACGAACTCCCTATTCCATTTTAGCTTACTTTATACTACATACATACTTGTAAGATCTTCAAAAGAAAAGAATTTTTTTTCCGTTCATTAGAGTTAACCTAATTAGTCTAAATTAAAATACAACTTCAATGTATCTACTCTTCGAGCCACGTTTCACAGAGTGGGCTTAGAACGTAAGCTAATTAAAATAAAGTAATTGTAAGGTTTTTTTTTTGTACTTACATATATACAAACATATATGCAATCTATGTTTGATTCGACTCTACGTAACGGCATATACTTATATTTGTAAGCGCGGCTATTCCGTTTTATTTAGTAGTTAGTTCATATCAGGCTTAGTAGATCAATAAGCACTATATTAAACTTTATATGGCACTAAAAGGAACTATACATGGGACATAGGGGCTTTCTTTTTTATATATACCCAAAATGAATTATAAATAAATTGTAAAATGAAAATGGGAGTGCTGGCCTACTTTATTTAAAAAGGCATTAGGGATTTCAGGAATGGGGTCATCAAAACATAGGTGCACTGATGACCATGGATGAGGGTGGGTCGATAAGCACCGACGCTGCAACAACACCGGCGGCGCATAATAATATGGGGTCATCGAATCATAGGTGCACCGATGGCCATGGATGAGGGTGGGTCGATAAGCACCGACGCTGCAACAACACCGGCGGCGCATAATAATATGGGGTCATCGAATCATAGGTGCACCGATGGCCATGGATGAGGGTGGGTCGAAAAGCACCAGCGCTGCAACAACACCAGCGGCGCACCACAGGTAAGGGGTTACTGATATTCGGGTGCGACAGTAACCATGGATTAGGGTGGGACAAAAACGCACCGGCGCTGCAACAACATCAGCAACGCCACCCCCTTGTGAGTTCGGCCTTTAACTTTTTTTTTGATTGTTCATATATTTTAAATTTCAGCCTCTTTTATGTATTTTCAGATGCCTGGTAATAACCGGTCCTTCCGGTTGATTCAAATTAAATTCAAATTTAACGATTTTTTTTTGCGATATAAGTATTCAAATTTAAATTCACTTTGACAGTTTTTTTTGACAGTTTTTATTCAAATTTAGTGCATATCGATTTCAACGTACATTCAAATTTAAATTTTGGTGCAACGATTATTTTCTCGTCCGTCCGCGGTTATTTAAATTTAACGTGCGCTCATCTATTTTTAAATTTTTCCGTCGATTGTCAGTATTTCCGTCCGATTTAAATTTCGGTTTAGATGTTTTGCTAACGTCCGTCTGACTTTAACGTACATATGTACGTTCGAAATTCATATTCAAATTTTAACGACATTTTCCCTCGGTTTGCATTTATTTAAATTTAACTGATGCCTAGCCTCTTGGATTTGGATTTTTCGGGTTATTTTGAATTTTCGAATTTTTCAACGGTCCGTCCGTGGCATCCGGCCAAACCGGATGTTGTTTTCGTGTGATTTTCTCGTTATTGGTTTGAAAAGGCATGATATGAAATTTTTCTGTTTATGGCGCAGGACAGCAATGTAGGCAAGAACCCCGCCCAGCCGACAATGACTAGCCACAGTGCAACCCTAGATCATGCCGACCGCCATGCATTGCTGCTCCACTCGATTGTAGATCGTAATCGATAGTCGAAAACGTGTACCATAACAGATGGCGCCCAACGTGGGGCCTTGGGGTGCTGGCTTCGGTGGTTTTCTGGTCGTTCAGTGAAGTTTCATTATTCCGCAAGTCCCAGATTGGCAGCCTCAGTAGCCGCCACTGCGTTGCGGCGGGATGATGAGATTGATCGGGATGATTGGAAATCATTGGTGTTAGCGGCTCAGGGCTCCATGAGACTTTACGTCACCTAGTCTGTTTGTTTTTCTTTTGCATTTCACCCGGAGAGGCAGTGTTTAACGCACTTAATTTTTTTTTGTAGTTTAAATATTAAATTTGGTTTCACTGTCGTCCGAGGGGCATGTCCGCTAGATTCAGTATTTTTTTTTATTTCTTTTTGCCGAATATGTCTTTTGTGCAGTTTTGTGTATCGGATTTTTTTTCTTTTGGGGCCCAGCTTATCTCGCGTCGGAGTTGGCTGGATCCTAAGCTAGCAATCCTTCTTCGCAAGTCTGGGGTAGCGGCTTCAAACCGTGCCTTTCATTGCGGCGGAGCCAAGGATGTTGGTCATAAGGGAAATTCGTCCTTTTTATTTTTTTTGTTTTCGTGATTTTTTTTTTGCAATTTAGGCTTCAGCCATCCCGCGTCTGAGTTGGTTGCACCTAGCGCCACTTTCATTGCGATGGGTTGGTCTGAGACCTGAATTAGTACTTTTCATCTCCGCAAGTCTGGGGAAAGCAGCCTCTAGCTGTTCCTTTCATTGCGGCGGAGATTAGGAGGGTATTTTGCAAATTTCTTTTGTTTTGTCTTTTTTTTGTTATGCGATGCAGGCCTCAGTTCATCTCATGCCTGAGTTGGGTGCCTTGGAACATTTAGCACCACTTCATGGCGATGAGCTGAGCTGAGACCCAAGGATGTATTGTCTATCTCCGCAAGTCTGGGGAAAGCGGATTCAAACCGTTCCTTTCATTGCGGCGGAGATAGGTTAGTATTTCGCAAAATTTGAATTTTTTTTTTATTGCTAACTATCTTTAGTTAGCCAGCCTGTCTCAGGGATTTAGCTTCCGAGCAACCCTGCATTGCGGTTGGTGCGCTGGAGACCAGTTGGCACACACCGTCTTAATTTTTTTTGTGTTTTTATTTTTCAAGGGGGTTATATTTTTTTTTATACTGTAACCTGTGCCTTTTATGATGGGAGGTCAGCATTCCCATTGAATAACGAACATATATATATATATTTTGCATTGAATATCTTTTTACATTTACATATACACGTATATGAACACGTTTATTTATACAAATATTTTTTTTATATAAGCGAAGTCATTTTGAATCGATATTGTTAGTTAAAATTTAAGATAATTTTTGTTTTGAATCGCAAATAATTATTACAATTATTGCTTGATTTTTCCACCAAACGAGACAATTAAAGTTTTATTACTTTTTCGGATGTGACATAATTTTGTACCGGCATAGAGATTCAAATAGCAAATAATCATTATAAATAATTGCTGAAAGTTTCACCAAACACAAAAACCAAAGTTTTGTAATTTTCTTTCGGATGCGAAATAATTTTGAATCGAGTTAGAGATTTAAATTTCGGTAATTGTACAAATAATTGCATTGGAGCTTTGACACCAAACGTGACTTATTCAAGCAGTTAATTGCTTTAGATTTCATACAACCGTTCAAGCGTGCCTTGTTGTTTTTTTAGCGCTCAAACGTTTGATTTTTTTTGTTGAAAATGTCGCAGAATAGTCAGCAGTCGGCTGAACGCAGGCAAACGAGGAGTTCGACTAGAGGTAGTGGTTCTAAAAACAGAGGTAGCGGGGTATATTATAGAGGAGGAGGAAGTAGAGGTGCAACTCCGAAACCCCCAGCGAGCCGACCTTTAGTAATGCATTCCCCAATAGTCAGCCGGACAACAGTAGATCCATTCAGGGATGTCCCAAATAATGACCCTTCGGGAAAATATGATAGACCGACTAGTGCAAATATCCTCGATCTAGACAGTCTTATTAGGAATATGCCGGATCCGCCTGAGCAATGCGCGACAAATACTGTAGACGAGGCTAGCGCTTTACCACAAGTTCGGTTACAACCAAACGTTTACAATGATAGGGCTTCCAACCAAGAGACCCATCCCGAAGTGTCTCCCTTGAATTCGTGGGTACATGTCCTGCATCAGTTATTCCAAACGTCACAAGAAGAACTGCGCCATGAGATGAGAGCTATTAGGGAAAATGTGAATACCCTGAACGCTGCAGTCGCAGCCTCTCGAACGGCGGCGGATTTTATTAGGAGTGATGCTAGACGTGATACTAGGGAAGATGCTAGGCAGCAGCCGAACCAAGCGCAGACTTTCGTTAGTAATTCGATTATTCCCACACCTAGTAATACGGTTGTGAAACCACAAGACTGGAAGATTTCTTATGACGGTACTGGTAGCGTTTCAGATTTTTTGTTTAAATTGGACACCTTGCGTGAGCGCACACAATGTTCGGAAGATCAGATTATGGCCAGTTTTCACCTTTTTTTGTCAGGACGTGCTGAAGAATGGTATTGGTTATTTACCAAACAAAATTCCAACGCAAACTATCCATTTTTGAGTTATTCTTTAAAACGGGAATTCGGCACCCTGAAGACGGACCATGAGCTGATGATGGAAATATCAGTGCGCAAACAAAAACCAAACGAGACTTACGACGTTTTCCACACGGACATTCTGGCATTAAACGCGAGACTTAGAGAGCCCATGTCTGAGGCCTTGCTTATTGATATCATCAAACGCAACGTTAATGGTAATTTGAAATTAATGCTCTTTAACGCAAGTGTAAGGAACCTGCATGACCTACGCGATGTAGCTCGACGGGGCGAGCAGGTGCTGAAAGAGAGCAGGAGCTTAGTATCAAATTATCATAGGCCGAGCGTAAACGAAGCGCGTGCCCTAGCTCCGGATTGTAGGATTGAAAGTGAGGATTATATAGTAGATCCACAGATAGAAGCACTGAATTATCGTCGCATGGGTAAGCCAGACTACTCAGGGATTAAGTGTTGGAATTGTCAGACAACGGGTCACTCCTATATATACTGTGAGGAGCCAATTAAATCTCAGTTTTGTTTCAAATGCGGTCAGAGAGGAGTGTTGACTCCGAAGTGTCCCAACGACCACCGTGGTCAGGGAAACCGTTATCCGAGCGAGAGGAAAGAGGGGGAAACTCGTTCGGGACTATAGCCCCTACTTCAGTCAATACCCAGGCAATCGTCGCGAGTACTGAGCCTAGTCCACTTTCGGCCAGATCCGCGAGTAGTCAACCAACACCAATAGTAACTTTCCCTGATAGTACGGATAACTCAAATAGTTCAGATTCAGATGGCCCAACTTCGTCACAAACAAATTCTCGGCCAGTTCGTATTTTGAAAGCTTCAGTTAGAAATGTTAGTTGCCAGACCATTTTCCGGCCCAGTTTAGAAGAAAGAGAACAAAACTATCAATTGGTTAGGTCAAATATTTTCACGAATGATTCCCAACCATATCCACCCGAAAAAATTTTGCAGTGTAGGAAGAGATATAGCAAACGTGTCCAGGTGCGTAAGCTTTTGGAAAGCACCACACTCGTCCTTAAAGACGATGAAAGACCAATGATTAGGGTGAGGATAGGAAATGGATCACTTGTGGGGTTATTGGATTCAGGAGCCAATGTCTCTATTCTGGGTAAAGACTGTTTGAAATTTTTAGAAGAGAACAATCTCAACTATAAGGAAATGAATGAATGTATATATACGGCAGGCGGCGACAAACGGAAGATAATAGGGTGTAGTTCATTGCCTGTCACTTTTAAAAATACAACAAAATCTATATCCTTTTACCTTGTTCCTTCGCTTCTCCAGGAAGCCTATTTCGGGGTAGATTTTTGGAAAGCATTTGCTTTAGCTCCCGAAATATTTCCAAGTGTATCTTGTCTAGAAGCAAAGGAAGATATAGAAGAAGGTCCCAATTTTCATGATTTAACTCCATCCCAGAAGTACGATTTGCAAAAAGTTATTGAAATGTTTCCGTCGTTTGAAAAGTTAGGCCTTGGGCAAACACAGCTGGTTGAGCACCATATTGACACGGGTGACGCAGTCCCAATTAAAAGCAAACATTTTCCTCTTTCGCCACCAAGGCAGGCTGAAGCCTACAGCGAAATTGATAGATTATTGAAAATGGGAGTCATCGAGGAGTCGAATTCGCCATGGTGTAGCCCAGTTGTGTTAGTACGGAAACCTGGTAAGGTTAGACTCTGCATTGATTCTAGGAAGGTAAACGCCGTTACGAAAAAGGACTCATATCCGCTGCCGCATATCAACGGGTTATTGAGTCGTTTAAAGGATACGCACTTTATTAGTGGTATCGACTTAAAAGACGCGTTCTTCCAAATTAAACTAACTGAGTCGTCAAAAGAGAAGACAGCGTTTGCGGTGCCAGGTAAACCCTTGTACCATTACAAAGTTATGCCCTTTGGGCTGTGTAACGCGCCGCAAACAATGAGTCGACTCATGGACAAAGCAATTCCCTCGTATATGCGAGAACACGTTTTTGTTTATTTGGACGACCTGTTGGTATGTAGTGCGGATTTTGACGACCACATCAAACTTTTAGCAGATGTAGCGAGGTGTTTGAAAAGTGCAGGCCTTACAATTAATGTGAGAAAAAGTAAATTTTGCCAGAGAGAGATTCGATACTTAGGGTATGTTATAGGCAGTGGGTGTTTGAAAGTGAATCCAGAGAAAATCGAGGCAATGCAGAATTTCCCCATTCCCAAATCTCCTCGACAGGTTCGCAGATTTGTGGGTATGGCAAATTGGTACAGGGCATTTATTACCAATTTCGCTGATTTAGCAGGCCCTTTAACAGATTGTTTACGTAAGTCACCTGGTCCTTTCAAACTAACTCCAGAAGCAGTAGAGGCCTTCGAAAAACTTAAAGTAGCTCTGAGTTCCGCCCCAGTCTTAGCTCAACCTGATTTTTCCCGAGAATTTGTCATTCAATGTGATGCTTCCAAAATAGGAGTAGGAGGCGTGTTATTCCAGGTCGATGATAATGGTGCAGAGCATCCAATAGCTTTCGTTTCAAAAAAATTAAATAATGCTCAACGCAACTATACAGTCACCGAGCTGGAATGCCTCGCCGCAATTGTTAGTGTCAAACGTTTCAGACCCTACGTTGAAGGGCTGCCATTTCGTATCATCACGGACCACTCAAGCCTTAAATGGTTGATGACGCAAAAAGACCTTAGTGGTAGGTTAGCTAGATGGTCACTGTTACTACAGAGATATGATTTCGAAATGCAGCATCGTAAGGGGGCTCTGAACGTAGTACCGGACGCTCTGTCGCGTTTTGACGTTGACGAGTTGACTTCATCTCCCGCGCCTTACGAAATAGACTTAGACTCATCCGAATTTAGAGCCAATGAGTATCTGGATCTTATCAGAACAATTACAGTAAACGGTGAGGCTCTCCCGGATTTGCGTGTCAGAGGCGGGCTGATTTTTAAAAGGGTTAAGTTTCGAAAAGGTGTGGAGGGTGAAGAAGACTCGTTATGGCGGTTGTGGTTACCCCAAAGACTCAGGGAGGAAGCAATACGAATGGCACATGACGCAGTTAGGAGTTATCACGGAGGTTGGCAAAAGACATTGGAACGGGTTAGGTCGAAATACTTCTGGCCACAACAAGCTAGGGACGTTAGAGATTATGTGAAGGATTGTGACACTTGCAAGGCTGTAAAAGCAACGAATCAGCAGTCAAGACCACCTATAGGAAGCGCTTTTGTTACAGAGAGACCTTTTCAGCGCTTATATTGCGACTTCTTAGGACCTTATCCGAGATCCAAACGTAGGAACCAGTTTCTTTTTATTATTTTAGACCATTTTTCAAAGTATGTGTGGCTGAAGCCAATGCAGAGAGCGACAACTATTAATGTAATGAATTACTTCGGTACAGAGATTTTTCCAGCTATAGGGGTCCCAGAATATATCCACAGCGATAATGGGAAACAATTCGTCTCAAAGGAAATGAAAGCGTTCTTTGAAAAGTATGGTGTGACGCATGTTAGAACAGGAGTATATTCCCCACAAGCTAATGCGTCCGAACGCGTGAATAGAGAGATAGTATCCAAGATAAGAATTTTCCTAAAAGATAAGCAGGATCATACGGACTGGGACAAACACATACCCGAAATTTTAGCAGTTCTAAGAAGCGATTTTCATACATCAATTCAGTGTTCTCCGTACTTTGCATTATATGGTCAGAATATGGTCCAACACGCATCCGCGTATAAGTTATTAGAAAAATTGGATAGCCTTAAAGAAGATTGCGTACCGATAGTGAGTAGGGCTGATAGGTTAACAGGAATCCACGAACAAATCCGTAAAAACTTAGCGCAGGCAAATGATAGAGTCAAGCAGGTTTACAATAAGCGCTCTAGGCTTGTGAATTATAGGGAAGGTCAGGAAGTATTCAGAAGAAATTTTGCCTTGAGCAACTTCAAACAGGGCATAAACGCGAAATTCCTGCCAAAATATATTAAGTGTCGAGTGCGTGGAAAAGTGGGCAATGCACTGTATGACTTAGAAGACTTAACAGGGAGATTAATAGGACGATTCCATGCTTCTGATATTCGTCCTCAATAAGGCTCCGCTGGGCGTCTTGGCGGTCGGGGACAATTCGCCCAGTATTTTCCCCGAGCAGTTATAATAATAGGTGGATCACAAGCGCTCCCATCGGGAACCGTGGACCATCTAGCAGTCCATATTCCAATTGGTCTGCTTATGCGGAGTTTTGACGAGTTCTCCCAAATTAAAATGTCTAGTTTTATGGAGTTTTGGCGAGTTCTCCTATATCAAATGCCTAACCTTACGGAGTTTTGACGAGTTCTCCAATATAAAAATGTCTATTTAAACGGAGTATTGATGACTTTCCTGCTAAAGTTTTTTTTGTCCAGCTTCGCGAGGTTAGGGACCATAGACCAGCTGATAGGGTGATGGTATTCGGAGTTTAGACGCGTTCTCCTGTAAAAAAATGTCTAAGGCCGCGAAGCCTTAAAATAAGAAACAAAATAATTTAACTTTTTTTGTAAAGCCCATTCCGGGGGGCGAGAAACCAGCGGACCAAGGGTCTTTTTCAAGACCGCCTGTCCTGGGTTCAACGTGCGGGGTTGGATCAGCCGGGGGGGACAGGTTCTTAAGACCGACCAAGTTCGGCACCTAGGAGAAGGGCTCCTAGGGGGGAGTAGGCTTCTCTGGCCTAAGCCAATAGAGAATTACCGCAACACCGGACTTACGCATCTTGGTTTCTTTTTACCAAATGAATTTTTTTATCATACCTGACTTTCAATTATTCTCGGATTTTCATACACTACTAGATTGCACGTTCATATAGCATACGTTTTTTTTTGGTATCACCTGATGGAGCCTCTGTTGCCCGGTTAGCTGTGGTAGAATTTGAGACTCTTATCTAGGGGTGAGTCGTGCCCCACGTAGTTAACAGTTGAGTATTCTCGCGACAACCTTACAGGCAAACCATTTTTTCCTGTTCGCTCCCTCGTCAGGTCTTCGAAGCGAAGCAGGCCTGTTATGGTTTGCTATCGATATCAATGCTGATATCGATCATAAACGGGTTAAATTCGGTTGCTCAATTCTGTCGGGGTGGCAGTACCACTATTTCAATAGCTTCCTTCTTAGTAGTTCCCAATAACTTCCAATTAATAATGGCCGACGTGCTGACATGGTGAAGAAGAATGGTGACGCGTGGCCAAACATGAAAGGTAGTCGCATGCATGGTTCAATTATAGAAGGTTTTTGCAGTACTATATACGGACATACATACATACACCCTCCATGTAAATTGGTTGTGTATTCCGTGATGCTTCTGTCAAAATCATAGCCGCCATCGTAGAAATCATACTGCGTCAAGATCAAAATTGTCATAAGTTTTGACACAAGCACCACAATATGGGAAAAAATAGGGAAAAGTCTGCAATCAGCTGGTTAGTAGGTTAACCTTCTATAAATTAGCCTTGGTCGCATGTGAAGGAGAATGAGGTTGTATTATAGGGGTGATCTCGATAGAACAGCTTACAATTCATTTTTTTTTCTTAGCGTCAGTAACTTTGCTGTTCGAGTAATTTCATTTACCAACTATGGTGTTCTAACAATAATAACGATTCTTATTTTCTCATCCAGTTACTAGACATTCCAAATGCGAAATTTTTCTGCGCTCAAATCCTGTAATTAATTCCCTTTTCCACCACCAAATGTTTAAACAAATTTTAAGTGAGTGGGTTTATCCGAAATTTACATTGATTTTTTTTCTTCTTTATTCTTCGAGATGATTATATGGTATTGCTTCATTTTTTTTTTTGATCCCGAGCTTTATAGATCGCGCATAAATTTTTCTTCAAATCTGGCAAGCTATCGAGCCGACCTCTATGAGTAGGCATCATGAGAAATTTCCCCTCCGAATCTTTACAATCGTTCCAATGGCGGAGATGCACAAGTATTGGTGATGGACAAACTGGTTCTCCCAGGGTTGCCATGAACACTTCGAATGTGAAAATACGTAACACGTGGTTATTCGGATACTTGGTACTTTCAAATGCATATTTTATAAAATATTCTCATGCGCTCCATACAATTTTAAATTTTACATAGTTCACAGAAAATTAATTAATTATTTACCGCATGTTTATACTATTGTTTCATTAATCAGATTTTCCTGTCTCTTACCATTTTTATAATTTGAGCGTAAGACAACAATGTCTATTAATATTCCTAACGTACACTAATAGAATTTTACAGTAGCAAATTTACTAGGGCACGAATATAAGCGATTAATTTGAGATAGTTTCATGGAAAAAATGCTTGAGGCATTTTATTCCGAAAGTTTTGGTATTTTTATTTGTGTAACATGGCAATCGCATTCCATCTCGCTTGTGTCATTGCTAGCGTCATACCATGATATAGACATTCGGGTAACCGTAAAGTCACGCCACTATTATGCACACGTCACTACACCACTGCAGGCGAGATGAAAAGTAAACGGGACTCTTCCAGATGAAGACAGAAGAAAGATTTTTTCATCAACAGCAGCAGCAAAAGTTGGATAGAATTTTATTATTCGTGGAATTACAAATTTTTGAGTGGTGAATCACAATTAAGAAAAGATTGTTTAAAAAAAAAAAAAAAAAATCCAAGAAATATATACATAAAAAAAAAAAAACAGTTTTAAAACCAGAAATTGGCTTTTTTTCGGTTTATTCGCCTGCATATTTCAAACCAAAAAAGTGCAATCCGCAAAACAAGAAAACAAGCAGCAACAATCAAGTTTTAAACAAGCAAGCGAATTTGGGTTTTAATTTCCAACTTTTTCGTTTGGTTTTCTTTTGTTTTGGAATTTGCTGCAAACAAAATCAATCAACAATTTAAAACATTTAAGCAACAGCTAACACTTGCCCATTTTGTAATCGCTCAGAAGGAGTTTATCTATTGGAAAAAGCAGTGAGAACAACAACAAAAAAATAAAAGCACAAAGTCGCATTGTAAATTGACTGGGTACGAGGCGTGCATTGGATTTGGAACAAACATTTGCGGTCGGACGTAACGTGTTTAATTTGATTTTGGTGTGAATTGTTTTGCGCATCCCAAGCAGGGGAGTTAACTTGTTTTATATGACTTTGAAAGAATAAGTGAAACACCAGTATTTAAAGGAGCACCGCCAAGTCCACCTCAACGGAGCAAGTTGGTTAGTTCGTGCATGAATTTACATAGGCGATATTTAAGTCATAGGACCTCAAAATTTTCCAGTAATAGACATCGGAAGCTGCAACCTTTTAGAGAAACGTGAGCCAATCGCACACGTTTTCCGCAATTTTTCCAAATATTTATATTAAAAGAGAAAAAAAACAACGAAAACAAAATAGCTACAAACAACCAGCAAATCGGCAAATGAGCATTGTCTTATTTTAATTACTTAAATCGTAGCAAAGCCAAACATAAAAACAACAACAACAGCCAAGTAATTATTTGCGAAGCGCACATTGACTTTGCCACTAAAAGCAACCACAACAACAACAACATAAACGGTAATTCGTACAGCTACAGTAATAGCAATAACAATCAAAACAACAACAACAACGTTGAAACGATTGTCAACAACAACAATCGCTATAACGAGCAGCACCATCAGTAACAACAGCAGCGAACAACCGGTGGCAGCTTTAGCAGCAGATCGGTGGCACCAACACTAAAGGTGCACCGCAACGGGTGGTGAGTCAGGCAACGGGTGCATTAGAAAATATGTATATATATTAACGTAGTTAATTAAATTAGAAACAAAAAGGGAAATGGTATACGTTATTTTGGTATAGAGCATATGAAAATATGCATACATATGTACACACAAATATTGATACGTATGTGTTCATATCAGAGTTGGGCAGAAGGAAAACCAAAAAGTGTTCAAATAACCAATGATGGATGAATAATTCCTTTGATCTTTATAATAGATAATTTCGTTTATTCGAACAAGAGAGCTATTCGAATAACTGATATTTTCGTTTACATACGGTTGTTCATCATTTATACGTATGTACGTGTACATATATATATGTATATATGATTTTGACTATCGCTCAGTTGTGTCCTCGGTTTGCCCTGAGCTTTAATTTACCTTGTGAAACAAGAAATAAAGTCCGGAATGATTGTCCGTAGAGAGTTTATCTGAATGAAACCTTTAAAAAGGGATACTTTTTTTAAATAACCACCTAAATAAAAGAATTTATTCGAATAATGCCCAAGTCTGGTTCGTATGGATTTGTGTGTATGTATAGTGCAGACAACGAAATTTAAATAGAGGTTAATTATAGTAATTCAATTGGGAAACAGCGGTAGAAAAGAATACTAGTTTTGGCAAACGAAAATTTTTTTTTATATGCAGTGTCTTGTACATGTAGGTATATAAAAGTGGTTTAATACACTCTGAGTGATGTGAAAAGAGCAACAGTCATATGTATGTACATAGGTAGACATATACATATACATACGTGCATGCTTAAGTACATAGCAGAAAATTTTTTTTTTTCCTTTCTGAATGTAATGTTGAGCTAAGGCACCACTCGGTTCGAATGTAGGTGAAAACATGAGTATATGACGCTGCCCGAGTGCGCTTAATTCGCATCAATTTTGATTCACGTGTGTACATACAAATGGCCATCTACTACGTATACATATGTACTACCAAAAGAACCATGAAATTCCGCTGTAAGGAATAATAGTATACATGCATAATTGGTGTATAAAACAAGGATACAAGAATATTATTTTGATGACATTTGTATTAGTTAGATGTAATAAAGGGGGGGACTGTGTAGGAGAATATAACAAGCCAGCGTAAATTAAAGAACCCATAAAACAAACAATAAAGATAATATACATATATAGGCCGCCAATGATATTATATAAAAGCAATGACCAAAAGTTCCCGTCACGAACTCCCTATTCCATTTTAGCTTACTTTATACTACATACATACTTGTAAGATCTTCAAAAGAAAAGAATTTTTTTTCCGTTCATTAGAGTTAACCTAATTAGTCTAAATTAAAATACAACTTCAATGTATCTACTCTTCGAGCCACGTTTCACAGAGTGGGCTTAGAACGTAAGCTAATTAAAATAAAGTAATTGTAAGGTTTTTTTTTTGTACTTACATATATACAAACATATATGCAATCTATGTTTGATTCGACTCTACGTAACGGCATATACTTATATTTGTAAGCGCGGCTATTCCGTTTTATTTAGTAGTTAGTTCATATCAGGCTTAGTAGATCAATAAGCACTATATTAAACTATATATGGCACTAAAAGGAACTATACATGGGACATAGGGGCTTTCTTTTTTATATATACCCAAAATGAATTATAAATAAATTGTAAAATGAAAATGGGAGTGCTGGCCTACTTTATTTAAAAAGGCATTAGGGATTTCAGGAATGGGGTCATCAAAACATAGGTGCACTGATGACCATGGATGAGGGTGGGTCGATAAGCACCGACGCTGCAACAACACCGGCGGCGCATAATAATATGGGGTCATCGAATCATAGGTGCACCGATGGCCATGGATGAGGGTGGGTCGATAAGCACCGACGCTGCAACAACACCGGCGGCGCATAATAATATGGGGTCATCGAATCATAGGTGCACCGATGGCCATGGATGAGGGTGGGTCGAAAAGCACCAGCGCTGCAACAACACCAGCGGCGCACCACAGGTAAGGGGTTACTGATATTCGGGTGCGACAGTAACCATGGATTAGGGTGGGACAAAAACGCACCGGCGCTGCAACAACATCAGCAACGCCACCCCCTTGTGAGTTCGGCCTTTAACTTTTTTTTTGATTGTTCATATATTTTAAATTTCAGCCTCTTTTATGTATTTTCAGATGCCTGGTAATAACCGGTCCTTCCGGTTGATTCAAATTAAATTCAAATTTAACGATTTTTTTTTGCGATATAAGTATTCAAATTTAAATTCACTTTGACAGTTTTTTTTGACAGTTTTTATTCAAATTTAGTGCATATCGATTTCAACGTACATTCAAATTTAAATTTTGGTGCAACGATTATTTTCTCGTCCGTCCGCGGTTATTTAAATTTAACGTGCGCTCATCTATTTTTAAATTTTTCCGTCGATTGTCAGTATTTCCGTCCGATTTAAATTTCGGTTTAGATGTTTTGCTAACGTCCGTCTGACTTTAACGTACATATGTACGTTCGAAATTCATATTCAAATTTTAACGACATTTTCCCTCGGTTTGCATTTATTTAAATTTAACTGATGCCTAGCCTCTTGGATTTGGATTTTTCGGGTTATTTTGAATTTTCGAATTTTTCAACGGTCCGTCCGTGGCATCCGGCCAAACCGGATGTTGTTTTCGTGTGATTTTCTCGTTATTGGTTTGAAAAGGCATGATATGAAATTTTTCTGTTTATGGCGCAGGACAGCAATGTAGGCAAGAACCCCGCCCAGCCGACAATGACTAGCCACAGTGCAACCCTAGATCATGCCGACCGCCATGCATTGCTGCTCCACTCGATTGTAGATCGTAATCGATAGTCGAAAACGTGTACCATAACATATCCTTATCTCTATCTCTATCCTTATCCCTATCCCATTTCGTTTTTATATATGTACATACATAGTAGATAAATGTTTGCTTAATAAAAAAAATAGTAATCTACATATGAATGTATGTACTAGACATATACGCCGACAGTGATTCCGGCGGTGGCGGCGCTATTCCAAAAACATTTCGGCGGCGGCGGCGACGCCGGCGTGCTTTTTCGCGCCGGCGCGCCTGCCGCAAATCTACAAATCACAATCCTTATTCAAATATTAATTTTATTTAGTTACCTTAATATCGCTGGCTGAATGGAATAAATAAACTAATTTCCACCTTAAATAGTTGAAACTTTTTTATTAACAGCAAAAAACAATTGTTACATAAACTAAAATATAAAATAAAGAAAATAAATATTAAAGAATATACACAAATCCATATGTAAGGGTAAATTTAAATTCATTTGCTTATTTTGTATGATAATAAACATGCATACATATATTTACATATGTACATATTTATATATACTAGAGTGCTGCCTACTGTCGAAACTCGACAGTTTTTCTAGAAGTTTTCTTATGACTAAGGTGCAACTATATTTTTTGTATAATTGTTTGTTGTTATTGTCACTGTTACTATTTTGTTGTTGTTCCTGTTGATGCTGCTCCTTTTGTTGTTACTTTCACTGCTACTATTTTGCTGTTGTTGTTGTTGTTGTTGGTGTTGTTGTCGTTAATCGTTTTCATAATTCTCCTACCCATATCTTTCTTTCTATTTCTGCTCTTTTCTTTCCTTAATTTCTTTCCTACTTATTCTTTCTTATCCTTCTTATTACTTGACCTTATGTTTTTGTTGTAGTGCTTTTGCTACCTTTTTACGTTTCTACTTCTTCGAAACTACACACCACATCCAGCCAAACATGTTCAGAATTGCATGGTAAGTTTCGTGAAAACGCACAAAGTCAGCTACATATGCTTGCGCATTGAGACAGCTCTGTTGTGTGCAAAAGCATGCAACAACAACCACACGGCAATTTTCCAACGACGATTGTGGGCGCATTTTCCAACCAATTTGAAAATTGGCGCAGTTCTATTTGAGAGCAATACCTTTCTAATGGTGTGCTTAGTTTTAAAATCGGTTCAGTAGTTTCGACGGAGAAGATGGAACAAAATTTATGTTAGCGTATTAATAATATAGATATATAAGGCACTTTAAAATAAATATATGTATATACAGTGTTGGAAAAAATAATAGGGACAAAATTTTGCAATTCTCCATTTATTTCATTTTAAGATTAAATAATAATTACCATATATTGATGCTTACACGGAGAGGACATGCTTCAAGGACTCTGAGGTGGTTTTTGTATAATAATTTAATTTTTATACTCAGCTGTACTAGTACACAGAGTATTATAGTTTTATTTACATAACGGTGGATTGTAACAGAATAAAATAATCGAGATAGATATAGACTTATATATATCAAAATGATCAGGGTGAAAAGAGAAATCGATTGAGTCATGTCCGTCCGTCCGTCCGTCCGTCCGTCTGTAAACACTCTAACTCGCGCGATATTTTGATTAAATTTGAAATGCAAGTTGATATCGAGACTGGGACGGTTGGTATTGAAAATGGGCGAAATCGGACCATGACCACACCCACTTTTCCTATATAGAAAAAATCGGAAATTTGGTATCTCAGTCACTATTAAAGCTAGAGTGATCAAATTTTACCCACGTGTTGAGCTCAGGCCCCTAAGAAGAAATTTGATGAAATTTTGGAAAATGGGCGGTGCCACGCCCACTTATTAAGGGTCAAACATTGAAAGTTTTATGAGTCATAACTCAGAGACCGTTGAAGATATATCGATGAAATTTGGTACGCGTTATTTACTTACTTAGACAAACGTTTTGACGGAAAATTGTCAAAATTGGTTGACGGCCACGCCCACTTTTATATATGTGAACTATAAAGGGGCCTAATAAAAACATTTTAAGCGATATCTCTGTCAAATATAAAGATCTATCACTGAAATTTTGTGGCAGGAGTCCAACTATGGACATAAAACGAAAAACACAAAAACTTTGGAAAATGGGCGGTGCCACGCCCACTTATTAAGGGGTAAACATTTGAGTTTAATGAGTCATAACTCAGAAACCGTTGAAGATATATCGATAATATTCGGTATGCGTGATATACTTACTTAGGCAAATGTTTGAACTAAAAATTGCCAAAATCGGTTGACGACCACGCCCACTTTTATATGTGGGTATTATAAAGTGTCCCAATAAAAACATTTTAAGCTATATCTCTGTCAAATATAAAGATATATCATTGAAATTTTATGGCAGGAGTCCAACTGCGGACATAAAACTAAAAACACAAAAATTTTGGGAAAATGGGCGTGGCACCGCCTCTTTTTAGAAGCAGGAATATACGAGATTTCTGAGCCCATAACTCGACAAGTAAATGAGATATTATGACGAAACTTGGTGTGTACACTTTTATTACTTGTGGTAATACATGTTCAAAATTTTAGCAAAATCGGCTGACGATCAAACACTTTTATATATGGGAACTATAAAGGGGCCTAATAAAAACATTTTAAGCGATATCTTTGTCAAATATAAATATAATTCATTGAAATTTTCTGGCATGAGTTCCACAATAGACCGGAAACAAAAAATAGAAAAATTTTGGAAAATGGGCGTATCCCCGCCTCTTTTCAGACAAAGGAATCAACGAGATTTCGGAGCCCATAACTCGGCAAATAATTGAGATATTATGACGAAACTTGGTTTATACACTTTTACAACTTGTGTTAATAGACACGCAAAAATTTATTGAAATCGGTTTATGACCACGCCTACTTTTTAACAAAGATATTTCTGGAACACCCTTTGGGAATTTGTGACGTGGCATCTTTGTAACTAGAAGTCATAAAGGAATGAAATTTTGCACAAAGAATAATATTCATATGCTTAGTTGGATGACTTATAAAAATTTTGAAAATGGGCGTGGCTGCGCCCACTTTATGCGGCACTCGATTCATATAAAATACACCCTAATCGAACAAACGCAAACAAACAATGAAAGCATACAGCTGAGTAACTAATGTTTGATTCCACTCGAACTTAGGCTTCCCTACTTGTTTGTTTTAGTTTAAATAAAGAAAAAATGCAATGAATTGAGATTTAGAAGGTGCCTTTGTTGAATGTGTGCATACGTTGGTCCACTCCCCAAACATAAATTTAAGTAAAAAATGTCTGGACGAGTTTTAAGTATTTTTTTTTTAATTTTCCCTTGGACAATATCCAAACCCCCCCCCCCCCCCCCCCCAAAATATTTTTCTGTGTACGCCACTGCTTGTTATGAATAAAAATAATGAAATGTATAATTTAAGTTTGATATAATAATAGGGACAAACTTTAAGTTCGATTGTTTTTTCAAATAAACTACAATATTACTGCTGCAGCTAGATTTAATGTTTAGTTGAAGCTCCCTTATTTTTTATAACTTCCTTACTTCTTCGTGGCATAGGGTTGACCAAATCAGCGCAATTTGCAACTGGTATTAAGTACCAAGCTTCTTTAATTTTTTTTCCATAACTCTAGCTTATTTTTCCATTTTTGATTCCCCATCGTCTTCTTTAATATTCCCTATAGGGCTGAGGTTCGACAACTGTGAAGGCTACTCAAAAACAGCAACTTTCTTACGTTCAAACTATGAGTTTTCGATTCTGGAGGCATGTTTGGGATCATTGTCATGCGTAAATCGCCATCTAATGATATCAAGGAGGGTGTAAAGGATCCTGTTTTGAGTAGAACAATTCGCAACAGACCTCGAGAAGTAGGACTAAGTGGAAGAAATCCCAGAAAAGCTCCGTATCTGAGAAAAAATAATGTAAGCCAACGAACTGAAATTTTCCAGTAGCTTAAATTCTTTAAGACTGAGGCTAGTAAAGTAGGGAACAGCCAAAGTTTTTGTTAATAACTTTTAACCGGCAAAAAATAAAATATTTCCGCATTCAGCTTCGTGTTCCT
Organism: Urophora cardui; assembly: GCA_960531455.1. Taxonomy (NCBI): domain Eukaryota; kingdom Metazoa; phylum Arthropoda; class Insecta; order Diptera; family Tephritidae; genus Urophora; species Urophora cardui. Next base: position 37,496,527 of record OY482671.1, read on the forward strand.
GAGGTCAAAACACGTCGATTGGTTCCTTTTTTTAACTTTGAAGAACTTTAGCAGTTAGCAAAACTAGGAAAATATGTACACATCTCGCTCCATACGGGTATGGCGCGCCAGCGCACGCCGCCGCGCCGATACGCCGATTTCACGGATTATGGCGGCGGCGGCCGATTATGAAGGTAATCGGCGCGGCGGCGGCGGCGTCAATCGGCGGCGTATATGTCTACTAGACATATACGCCGACAGTGATTCCGGCGGTGGCGGCGCTATTCCAAAAACATTTCGGCGGCGGCGGCGACGCCGGCGTGCTTTTTCGCGCCGGCGCGCCTGCCGCAAATCTACAAATCACAATCCTTATTCAAATATTAATTTTATTTAGTTACCTTAATATCGCTGGCTGAATGGAATAAATAAACTAATTTCCACCTTAAATAGTTGAAACTTTTTTATTAACAGCAAAAAACAATTGTTACATAAACTAAAATATAAAATAAAGAAAGTAAATATTAAAGAATATACACAAATCCATATGTAAGGGTAAATTTAAATTCATTTGCTTATTTTGTATGATAATAAACATGCATACATATATTTACATATGTACATATTTATATATACTAGAGTGCTGCCTACTGTCGAAACTCGACAGTTTTTCTAGAAGTTTTCTTATGACTAAGGTGCAACTATATTTTTTGTATAATTGTTTGTTGTTATTGTCACTGTTACTATTTTGTTGTTGTTCCTGTTGATGCTGCTCCTTTTGTTGTTACTTTCACTGCTACTATTTTGCTGTTGTTGTTGTTGGTGTTGTTGTCGTTAATCGTTTTCATAATTCTCCTACCCACATCTTTCTTTCTATTTCTGCTCTTTTCTTTCCTTAATTTCTTTCCTACTTATTCTTTCTTATCCTTCTTATTACTTGACCTTATGTTTTTGTTGTAGTGCTTTTGCTACCTTTTTACGTTTCTACTTCTTCGAAACTACACACCACATCCAGCCAAACATGTTCAGAATTGCATGGTAAGTTTCGTGAAAACGCACAAAGTCAGCTACATATGCTTGCGCATTGAGACAGCTCTGTTGTGTGCAAAAGCATGCAACAACAACCACACGGCAATTTTCCAACGACGATTGTGGGCGCATTTTCCAACCAATTTGAAAATTGGCGCAGCTCTATTTGAGAGCAATACCTTTCTAATGGTGTGCTTAGTTTTAAAATCGGTTCAGTAGTTTCGACGGAGAAGATGGAACAAAATTTATGTTAGCGTATTAATAATATAGATATATAAGGCACTTTAAAATAAATATATGTATATACAGTGTTGGAAAAAATAATAGGGACAAAATTTTGCAATTCTCCATTTATTTCATTTTAAGATTAAATAATAATTACCATATATTGATGCTTACACGGAGAGGACATGCTTCAAGGACTCTGAGGTGGTTTTTGTATAATAATTTAATTTTTATACTCAGCTGTACTAGTACACAGAGTATTATAGTTTTATTTACATAACGGTGGATTGTAACAGAATAAAATAATCGAGATAGATATAGACTTATATATATCAAAATGATCAGGGTGAAAAGAGAAATCGATTGAGTCATGTCCGTCCGTCCGTCCGTCCGTCTGTAAACACTCTAACTCGCGCGATATTTTGATTAAATTTGAAATGCAAGTTGGTATCGAGACTGGGACGGTTGGTATTGAAAATGGGCGAAATCGGACCATGACCACACTTTTCCTATATAGAAAAAATCGGAAATTTCGTATCTCAGTCACTATTAAAGCTAGAGTGATCAAATTTTACCCACGTGTTGAGCTCAGGCCCCTAAGAAGAAATTTGATGAAATTTTGGAAAATGGGCGGTGCCGCGCCCACTTATTAAGGGTCAAACATTGAAAGTTTTATGAGTCATAACTCAGAGACCGTTGAAGATATATCGATGAAATTTGGTACGCGTTATTTACTTACTTAGACAAACGTTTTGACGGAAAATTGTCAAAATTGGTTGACGGCCACGCCCACTTTTATATATGTGAACTATAAAGGGGCCTAATAAAAACATTTTAAGCGATATCTCTGTCAAATATAAAGATCTATCACTGAAATTTTGTGGCAGGAGTCCAACTATGGACATAAAACGAAAAACACAAAAACTTTGGAAAATGGGCGGTGCCACGCCCACTTATTAAGGGGTAAACATTTGAGTTTAATGAGTCATAACTCAGAAACCGTTGAAGATATATCGATAATATTCGGTATGCGTGATATACTTACTTAGGCAAATGTTTGAACTAAAAATTGCCAAAATCGGTTGACGACCACGCCCACTTTTATATGTGGGTATTATAAAGTGTCCCAATAAAAAACATTTTAAGCTATATCTCTGTCAAATATAAAGATATATCATTGAAATTTTATGGCAGGAGTCCAACTGCGGACATAAAACTAAAAACACAAAAATTTTGGGAAAATGGGCGTGGCACCGCCTCTTTTTAGAAGCAGGAATATACGAGATTTCTGAGCCCATAACTCGACAAGTAAATGAGATATTATGACGAAACTTGGTGTGTACACTTTTATTACTTGTGGTAATACATGTTCAAAATTTTAGCAAATTCGGCTGACGACCAAACACTTTTATATATGGGAACTATAAAGGGGCCTAATAAAAACATTTTAAGCGATATCTTTGTCAAATATAAATATAATTCATTGAAATTTTGTGGCATGAGTTCCACAATAGACCGGAAACAAAAAATAGAAAAATTTTGGAAAATGGGCGTATCCCCGCCTCTTTTCAGACAAAGGAATCAACGAGATTTCGGAGCCCATAACTCGGCAAATAATTGAGATATTATGACGAAACTTGGTTTATACACTTTTACAACTTGTGTTAATAGACACGCAAAAATTTATTGAAATCGGTTTATGACCACGCCTACTTTTTAACAAAGATATTTCTGGAACACCCTTTGGGAATTTGTGACGTGGCATCTTTGTAACTAGAAGTCATAAAGGAATGAAATTTTGCACAAAGAATAATATTCATATGCTTAGTTGGATGACTTATAAAAATTTTGAAAATGGGCGTGGCTGCGCCCACTTTATGCGGCACTCGATTCATATAAAATACACCCAAATCGAACAAACGCAAACAAACAATGAAAGCATACAGCTGAGTAACTAATGTTTGATTCCACTCGAACTTAGGCTTCCCTACTTGTTTGTTTTAGTTTAAATAAAGAAAAAATGCAATGAATTGAGATTTAGAAGGTGCCTTTGTTTAATGTGTGCATACGTTGGTCCACTCCCCAAACATAAATTTAAGTAAAAAATGTCTGGACGAGTTTTAAGTATTTTTTTTTTAATTTTCCCTTGGATATTGAAACCTCCCCCCCCAAATATTTTTCTGTGTACGCCACTGCTTGTTATGAATAAAAATAATGAAATGTATAATTTAAGTTTGATATAATAATAGGGACAAACTTTAAGTTCGATTGTTTTTTCAAATAAACTACAATATTACTGCTGCAGCTAGATTTAATGTTTAGTTGAAGCTCCTTTATTTTTTATAACTTCCTTACTTCTTCGTGGCATAGGGTTGACCAAATCAGCGCAATTTGCAACTGGTATTAAGTACCAAGCTTCTTTAATTTTTTTTCCATAACTCTAGCTTATTTTTCCATTTTTGATTCCCCATCGTCTTCTTTAATATTCCTTATAGGGCTGAGGTTCGACAACTGTGAAGGCTACTCAAAAACAGCAACTTTCTTACGTTCAAACTATGAGTTTTCGATTCTGGAGGCATGTTTGGGATCATTGTCATGCGTAAATCGCCATCTAATGATATCAAGGAGGGTGTAAAGGATCCTGTTTTGAGTAGAACAATTCGCAACAGACCTCGAGAAGTAGGACTAAGTGGAAGAAATCCCAGAAAAGCTCCGTATCTGAGAAAAAATAATGTAAGCCAACGAAGTGAAATTTTCCAGTAGCTTAAATTCTTTAAGACTGAGGCTAGTAAAGTAGGGAACAGCCAAAGTTTTTGTTAATAACTTTTAACCGGCAAAAAATAAAATATTTCCGCATTCAGCTTCGTGTTCCTGAGGTCAAAACACGTCGATTGGTTCCTTTTTTTAACTTTGAAGAACTTTAGCAGTTAGCAAAACTAGGAAAATATGTACACATCTCGCTCCATACGGGTATGGCGCGCCAGCGCACGCCGCCGCGCCGATACGCCGATTTCACGGATTATGGCGGCGGCGGCCGATTATGAAGGTAATCGGCGCGGCGGCGGCGGCGTCAATCGGTGGCGTATATGTCTAGTATGTACGTACATACGCACATATATTTTCATACAACAGCATGAAAACATATTGCAGAGGCATGCTATAGAAAACAAAATCGAACAACAGTATAGGTAACAACAATGACATGTTACAACAATATGTTTGAGTTCGAACAACATGGCAAGACAGTATGTTTGAGTTGGCACAACATGGCAAGACAGTATGTTTTTGATGACATGGTATGACAATGTATGAAATTTTTGAAAAGGACAATTTTACAGAAAATGTTGAACTTTGCAGTATTTTAGTTAGTACGTCATTAACTACGTTATCGACGAGAAAGAAAATTTCCAAACAGGCAAAAAATTCCTTTATTGAACTACTATTCACACAAATAAATACGCGGCACTTCATTTTTCTTTATTTAAAATAGTTTTTTAATATAAATTTCACATTTATGTGGGATTTTGACTTACCGATATTAAATGTTTCCTCGAATAGATATTTCGATTATATTTATTGTTTTAAAAAATATTTAGTAAGCGTAGTTTTATTTATTTCAATGTATAAAAATTGAATTAAGTTATTTAACAAAATGTAATTTATTATTTCACGTCGTTACGTCTTTGTTCTAACCGCGTTGCTTCTCAACTAACTCCGTTTTCGTTTGCTTAAAGTTTTTTCATATATCAAAAATGTTGTTTGTAGTTTTCTCGTTTGTTCTATATAAATGTTGTTTGTAGTTTTCTCGTTGGTTCTATAAAAATGTTGTTTGTAGTTTTCTCGTTGGTTCTTTAAAAATGTTGTTTGTTGATTTAGAAAAATGTTGCTTTGTTGATTTAGAAAAATGTTGCTTGTAGTTATTAACCCTTCACTCCCACATTCGGCCATCCTGCTAAGCATTCGACCCGAATGTTGTGTTATAGTCTTTTGCCCATGGTTTAATATACTCGGCGCACGTTGTTGTATTATTCGGACCTTCATTATGTGTGAGTTTTTGTACATCATATGAATTGTTACCTTTTATTTTCGTTATTTGGTAAGGCCCCAAAAATTTTGGTTTCAACTTGAGACCACTTCCGAATTGTGTACGTTTGATCGCGACTAAATCGCCGATGTTATATTGTTGTGCCGGTTTGCGTTTCATATTATATGTTTTTCTGTTTTCTTGTTGAACTTTGAGAATTTGTGATTTCGCCTTCTTACGTCGTTGCATTCGTTCTTCGCTGAATAAATTTGTGATTTCTTGTTGAATTAGGTCGTTTATTTTGTGGTCATCTTTGTTTCTCATTTTTGTTCCAATTAATAATTCAAAAGGTGTCGTATTAATGCTTCTTGAAAACGTAGAATTGATTGACTGTTGAACCCTGTCGACGTACTTAAACCATTTTGTAGGATCATCGATGCTGAGTTTAGTTAAAACCGAAATAATTGTCGAATTTAGTCTCTCTACTTGGCCGTTAACGCGTGGTAAACCTGTTGTTATGTGTACTTTCTTTATATTTTCATCATCACAATATGTTTGGAAATCATTTGAGGTAAAAGCTGCGCCTCTATCGCATATAATGAACGCTGGATTACCAAAAACTGTACTCTGGCTTCGTAGCTTCGCTATAACTTCATGTGTAGTGGTTGATTTTGTTGGATACAGCCAGCAAAACTTCGTAAATGAGTCGATTACCGCTAAGATGTGTTTATAGTTTTTGTTTGTCGATTCTAATGGACCCAGAAAATCTACATGGAATGTATGTAATGGCGTCTCCTCTTTATGTAACGTTTGGAGAAAACCCTCTTGTTTTCCCAGTTTGCGATTACTTAGTATACACGGCACACAGCACGAAATATGTTTCTTAATTTTTTCCTCGACGTTTGGTATGAAAAAATTTTTTATAATAAGCTCTTTTGTTTTTTTGACAGAAAAATGACCTCTGTCATGAGCGTCACTAATAATTTTATTTTGCATATCTTCTGGAATTACTATCAGTTCGTCATCATTGTAGACTTTGTATAAAACGTTGGATTTAAGAAAATAATTATCATAGGAGCTATTGTTATTACTTAGGATTTCGCGAATAGCCTTTAGTTTTTCGTCTTGTAGCTGTGCATTGCCTATTCTAACAGTTAAATCGTCTTCTCGTATCCTCATGACGGCATATCGGCTTAAGGCATCGACATGTTTCATACGAACGCCGCTTCTATGTTCAACAATGTAGTCAAACTCTTGCAAAAGTAAAATCCATCTCGCTACTCTTGTACATAAATCTTTCTTTTCTAATGTTTTTGTGAACGCATTACAGTCTGTGACTAATTTGAATCTACTGCCTAGAAGATAAACTCTGAACTTGTTTAACGCTTCTACGACGGCAAGTATTTCCAATTCATAGCTTGTGAACTTTCTTTGTGCGGCTGTGGTCTTCTTGCTCATATAATATATTGGGTGGAGCTGTCCATCTTCTGGCGACTTTTGCATTAAAACAGCTCCAAACCCGTCTATGGATGCGTCAGTGTGTAGCTCTGTTTCGTATTTTTGATTATAAATACCAAGCACTGGATTTTCAATTAGTGCTTTCTTAAGAGAATTAAATGCCTTTTCTTCCTCGTCTCCGATTTTGAAAGAACAATTTTGCTTCGTCATATCTGTTAGAGGTTTTGCGATAATTGAGTAGTTAGGTATGAACTTTCTAAAATGCCCCGCTAAACCCAAAAAACTAAGAAGCTGTTTTGGTGTTTGTGGTATTTTATAATTTAATACCGCTTGAACTTTTTCCGGCGATGCGTGAAGCTTGTGATTTTCAATAACATATCCCAAAAATGTTACTCTACGCTTCAAGAAATGACATTTTTTGATATTGAGCTCTAAGCCGTAATCACGGCACGTATTTATTACTCTTTCAATATTTTCTAACGCTTGTATTTCGTCTTTTGCTGGGATAATGACGTCGTCGATATAAGGTAGTGCAATGCCTTCACGCGTTAAATTTCTAAATATGGCGTTGATATGCCTTTGAAAAACTCCAGGCGAATTGGACAGACCAAATGGAACTTTACAAAATTGGTACTGGCCATTATGAGTTACGAATGAGGTGTATTTTCTACTAGACTCTTCCACAGGCACGTGAAAGAAGCCATTTTTGAGGTCAATGGTACTAAAAACTGTGGCATCTTGCAGGCGATCAAGTAGATCGTCTATAAGTGGAAGTGGAAAATGGTCTTTAACAATTACCTTATTGATTCGTCGAAAATCTACGCAAAGCCTGTGTGATCCGTCCCGCTTCTTTGCTAAAACTACTGGGCTGGTAAATTCGGAGTTTGATGGTTCAATTATACCACCCTTTAGCCATTCGTCAACTTGTGCATCTACAATAGTTGCTTGTGAGAAAGGTAATCTTCGTGGTCTTGAAAAAATTGGTGTATCGTCGTTTAAAATTATGCGCATTTCCACATTTGTTGTTGCAATTTTGTTTTGTTTGTATTCTGCTATTAGTTTGCGAACTTTTTGCTTTGCCACTTCACTTGCACTTTCATCAATATCTATCTCATTCTCATTAGCTATTGCATCTATTTTCATAAAAGCAATTTGTTCGTCCACTTCTTTGTTGTCCAACTGGATCTTTTTAATTGTTAAACCGTCGCGATTTATTGTTATTTCTGCCACTGTACACAACTCTTCACCAAGAACCATTGCTATATCCATACATTTTGACGGAACAACATAAAATCGTAAATAGAATGTTTGTTCATCTATTTGTACATCGCACTCAAAATACCCTTTTGGTTTAATTTTGTTTTCATTTGTATTGCCGCCAAATCCGATCAAAGTAATATTGCACTTACTCAGTTTAGGCATATTTAAATTTTTATACACATCTTCTGTTACAATATTAAATTTGCTACCGGTGTCAAACAATGCTGTATAAATTTTATTGCCGATTTTCACACTTTTGTTGTTTATTTCACGTTTAACTATTATTTGACGTGCATTTGCGTTTGTTTCTTTTTTGTTTTCATCGCAATTCGCCGAAATGTGACCAAAGCGATTACACTTAAAGCACTTTCTTCCTCTTTCTTTATTTTGGCAATCTTTTGACAGATGTCCTTTCTCACCACAGTTAAAACAACTAATTTCTTTCTTCTCATTCTTTTGCACATAGCTCTTTGTGTTTTTTGTTTTCTCGTCTCTTGTTTTGGTATCTCTATTTGTAGCGCGCTTATGCATTGTTTCGTAACACTTCAATCGTTCTTTAAAATCAATCAAATTTTTTGCACCATACAACATAGCTTTATTAACACTTAAATCATTAATTCCATCAATTATATATTGCATTAAAGCGTCATTTTCGATTTGACCTTGTGAAGCGATTTCTTTCATACCGTAAAAATATTCTTGAAATGTTTCGGTTTCTTTCATTTTTCTTTCACATAAACGCTTGTGCAATAATGCGCTATTTGTAACCGATTTAAATTCACTTATTAACGCGTCTTTTAATGCTTGCCACGAATTTAGGCCTCTTTCACTCAACACAAATAATTTTGCTACACCGCGTAGTGATTTTTTTGCAAACACTAATTTTTGCAAATTATCCCATTGCATCAAAATTGCTTGTTCTTCGAATTCTTGCACCCATACTTCTATTGGCATCTTATTTGAACCATCAAAAATTCTAATTGAGTCCTCAACATCACGCAATGTCATTGTAAATTTTGTTGTGCGGTGTATATCAGTGTTTGTACGTATGTCATTTTGTATTTCACTTGTACGTATGCCGTTTTGTGTTTCACTTCTTCTATTTCTTCTCATAGCTTCGTTGTTTCTCTCATTATCAACATGAGGGAAACTATAATAGGTAGAAATTTCACCACCATTTACACTCACTATGCTACTGTTTCTATTCCTGCTTATTCTGTAGTCATTCTCAGCTTCTTTATTTTCGTCGTTTTCATTTTCAGCTTCTTTATTTACGTCGTTTTCATTTTCAACTTCATTATTTTCGTCGTTTTCATTTTCTTCTTCGTCGTCATCGTTGTTTTGATCAGCTTCTTCATTAGCTCGTAGTTCGAACAAGTGATTTCGTCGTAAATTTTTAAATATGTAAAGTTTAACGTCCGCGACATTGTATTCGATTTCAAGCAAATTACAAATGGTTACCAGGTCGCGCTCATTCAAATTTGCTCTTACATACTCAAACTTTTGCTCAAATTCTGCGCTGCCTTCGTCATAGGCAAAGCCACAAAATTCTCGCAGTCGTTTTCGATTGTTTCTGTCTCCTTCACTCTCAAAAATGTATTTATGTAGCGCAACGATTTTAGCTTTGCTACTATTTTTCAAAGCGTTTTTTATAAAATCGTTCAAGCACGCCATTTTGTAAATTGGTCACCAAATTTATGCACGAAATTCTAACTTTTTCGAATGTAAAATTTGATATTGTGGACAATATGATTCCACTCAACATGAAATTGGTTTTTTAATTTATATATGCGTCGTCACAAATCAATTTATACGCGGCACCTTCACGGCACTTTTAACGTTTGGCTTTTTTTTTTTTTTTTAGGTTGAGCCCCCAATTTATGTGGGATTTTGACTTACCGATATTAAATGTTTCCTCGAATAGATATTTCGATTATATTTATTGTTTTAAAAAATATTTAGTAAGCGTAGTTTTATTTATTTCAATGTATAAAAATTGAATTAAGTTATTTAACAAAATGTAATTTATTATTTCACGTCGTTACGTCTTTGTTCTAACCGCGTTGCTTCTCAACTAACTCCGTTTTCGTTTGCTTAAAGTTTTTTCATATATCAAAAATGTTGTTTGTAGTTTTCTCGTTTGTTCTATATAAATGTTGTTTGTAGTTTTCTCGTTGGTTCTATAAAAATGTTGTTTGTAGTTTTCTCGTTGGTTCTTTAAAAATGTTGTTTGTTGATTTAGAAAAATGTTGCTTTGTTGATTTAGAAAAATGTTGCTTGTAGTTATTAACCCTTCACTCCCACATTTATAGCACACAATCTTTAGTTATTAGAAAACCGGAAACGAAACTGGGTGAAAGAGAATTTATGTTACTACGTCACGCCGTTTACTTAACCTCTGATTAACGCTAACCAGAGGACAAGGGGCCGGTTAAGCAATGAACTGCATTATCGACCACAAGTTAAATGTGTGGTTTGATGAAGTCGATAATGATGTTTAACCGAACTTTAACCGTGGTTAGCGTTAATCAGAGGTTGAGTAAACGGCCCTAAATCAGCTGGTTCTGTCAAATTTTGGATGAACGCATAGCGGGAGCGCTGAATGCACAATCTTCTTTATTTGAATCATGCTACCCACGGTATATATATTGAGACGGTAATGCCAGTAGGCGGAAATGTCAAATACTGCTTACGTCACAGGACCAATAAAGCCGCGAACAACCAAACAAACAGCTGTGCCAATTGCAAAAGGAAATGACGTATGAGGACCTGATACTTTTTTCTAAAACCGAAAGAAATATGGCGGCCAGCGAACTGACATGACCTTTTAATTGGATCATGCATGCTACCCATGATTCAAATTAAGAAGATTGTGCATTCAGCGGTACCGCTATGCGTTCATCCAAAATTTGACAGAATCAGCTGATTTAGTGACGTAGTAACATAAATTCTATTTCACCCAGTTTCGTTTCCGGTTTTCTAATAATTAAAGATTGTGTGCTATAAATGTGAAATTTATTTTAAAAAACTATTTTAAATAAAGAAAAATGAAGTGCCGCGTATTTATTTGTGTGAATAATAGTTCAATAAAGGTATTTTTTGCATGTTTGCAAATTTTCTTTGTCGTCGATAACGTAGATGATGACGTAGTAACCAAAATGAACCCAGTCTCACGGATGAATATTTTGCTGAATATGGCTGAGTGCACAATCTTCTTTATTTGAATCATGCATGCTACCCATGATTCAAATAAAGAAGATTGTGCACTCAGCGATATTCAGCAAAATATTCATCCGTGAGCCTGGGTTCATTTTGGTTAGTACGTCATCAACTACGTTATCGACTATTATTCACACAAATAAATACGCGGCACTTAATTTTTCTTTATTTAAAATAGCTTTTTAATATAAATTTCACATTTATCGCACACAATCTTTAGTTATTAGAAAACCGGAAACGAAACTGGATGAAAGAGAATATATGTTAATACGTCACTAAATCAGCTGATTCTGTCAAATTTTGGATGAACGCATAGCGGTACCGCTGAATGCACAATCTTCTTTATTTGAATCATGGTATGGAACCATTCACACCAAGGCTAATTTATAGAAGGTTAACGGTTAACCCAAGGCTGCAAAATAACGTTATTTTTAACAATAAACAAAAAAAAAAAAGTTGTTTCTATTGAAATATTCGATTTTATAAACGCAAAAAGCATAACAAAATCCATTTCATATGCTTAGTTGGATGACTGATAAAAATTTTGAAAATGGGCGCGGCTCCGCCCATGGTATAAGTATACCAGGTAAAACAAACGTCAAGTTTTCGTCGCCATATTAACCACCTGACAATTAAGCAGATTATGACATTTCGTGCTGCCATACTCAATGATAAAAATCCTCCATTAATGGAATTTTTCACTGCTTTTTTTTTAAAAATAAATTGTAACCATGGTATTCATAGTAACGATTTTTTTCAATTTGAATTGAAAGAAATTTTTTCAATTTGAAAAAATTACACATCCTGCAGTAAATTTGTTTCACTGCTGAATGATCAGTGATGATTCTTCTGAGTACAATTTTTATTATTATTATTTTTTTTTTTTAAAAGCAAACCATTTATATGAAAAATTCAGCAGTCTTTATTTGAAAGTACTCACTGATGCCTCCTGAGTCATAGATGAATTTCATCAGTGATTCATAAAAGATTCATTTCGGATTTTTACTTCGCGGAATATCAGTTTGGCCGTACTACAAAGTAGCCCCTTTCCGGTATTCTCGGTGAGTTTTTAATTTAGTTTAGTAGTTACGATCACTTTCTATTTAGGCTTTGTGAACACTCTGGTATATAGTTTGGGGAGGTTTTGGAGATTGATCTATTATAACTCCATATCGTCGCATAAAGTGCAATACCGCGTATCCGCTACCACCCAAATTTTACAGGAGACAGTAAAAACTGTTTTAATTCAAAACGGTTCGGAATTTTGCAAACCCACATCCAAACCAAGGTAGATTTTTGGATTATATTCTTAATCCAAATTTCATTTTGGCGAAAAGCAGTTAAATGTGCAGTTATTGGCTTACTTATGTATTTATAAGCGGTTTTGCGTCTTTTATTTTGTTCAATAGTGACGTATAGGCGGTTTTGCAGGCGTACGTAAAAACTTTTCTTCAATAAAGCAAAGTTATAATCCATTTCGTGTTTATGAAAGTATAATGAACTTTAGTACATTACAGTACAGTTATAAAGCAATAACACCTATTATTCGCGGTATTTGTTCGAAAAATTTCCTCAAAAAAAGCGGTTTTGAAATTGTGTCATTATTTGGAATTGCGTTGTGTGAATCTCAAAATTGTTGCATGAATGGATGGGGACGGACGCCAGGAATGTATTTTTGATGAAATCTCATTTTTGGCAAAAATGCCACGCGGTTTTGCACTTTAAACGACGATATGTATGTACACCACCATATGAAGTGAGCATTTCAGTCTATATATGTATGTATGTACATATGTATGTCCAATCCAATTACAAAATAACAAGTAAGGAAGCCTAAGTCCGAGTGGAATCGAACATTAGGTACTCAGCTGTGTGCTTTCATTGTTTGTTTGCGTTTGAGGCAAATGCGGTGTGATTTATATAAAGCGAGTGCTGCATAAAATAGGCGTAGCCTATCCTTTGTGCAAAATTTCATTCCTTTTTGACTTCTAGTTACAAAGATGTCACGTTACAAATTCCAAAAGGGTGTTCCAGAAATATCTTTGTTAAAAAGTAGGCGTGGCCGTCAACCGATTTTGACAATTTTCCGTCCAAACATTTGTCTAAGTAAGTAAATCACGTGTGCCAACTTTCATCAATATATCTTCAACGGCTTCTGAGTTATGACTCATAAAACTTTCAATGTTTGACCCTTAATAAGTGGGCATGGCACCGCCCATTTTCCAAGATCTCATCAAATTTCTTCATAGGGGCCCGAGCTCAACACGTGGGTAAAATTTCATCGCTCCAGCTATATTAGGGACTGAGATACCAAATTTCCGATTTTTTCTATATAGGAAAAGTGGGCGTGGTCATGGTCCGATTTCGCCCATTTTCTATACCAACCGTCCCAGTCTCGATACCAACTTGCATTCCAAATTTCATCAAAATATCTCAATGTTTGCGCGAGTTAAAGTATTTACGGACGGACAGACGGACGGACGGACATGGCTCAATCGATTTCTCTTTTCACCCTGATCATTTTGATATATATAAGTCTATATCTATCTCGATTATTTCATTCTGTTACAATCTACCGTTATGTGATTAAAACTATAATACTCTGTGTACTAGTACAGCTGAGTAAAATATGTACCCTAGATTTTAACAATATGAGTTGCTTATTTCCGCGGTGCAAAGACGGTGATATAAATTTTTTCCAATTTCCGACGATACCCTTTATTCGCGGAGAGTGGATGAAGATTTGTGAAGTGAGTGAAGAGGAGCTATCGGAAGTTCCATAAATCTGCTCACTAGTGCCATTTCTCTTTCTGTCCTTTGATTCCTGAAATACCCAAACTTTCAAACAAAAATCTACGCATTCAAAAAATAAAAGTCTGGCATCGCTATACTCCAAAACTGACATAAGATTAAACTTCAAAAATCTGCTTTTTAATCAAAAAGACAGCGTCAAAATGACAATGCACATACCTGTATTTTTTATACCATGGGCTCCGCCCACTTTATGCAGCACTTGCTTTATATAAAGTACCTACACCGTGTTTCCATCAAACGCAAACAAACAATGATAGCATACAGCTGAGTATCTAATGTTCGATTCCACTCGAACTTGTTCCTTCAAATATGTCATTAATCGCATAGAATTACAACAAAAAAATATTTTTTCAATTCGTCTTGTTTGACATTCTACGTGAACCTTCTTGGCCATGATTGACGGAATACAATTTAGTATATCAATCAGCTTATCTACTGCGATATCCTCAGTTAAATAATTCTTGGTTATGGATAGTTAGCCAAATTTTTCTTGGCAAAGCGTTTCTTGATTTAAAAAATTAGAAGAACACCTTCTTCTTCTTCTTGATTGGCGCTTAACCGTCTAGACGATTCTGGCCGAGTCCAACAGAGCGCGCCAATTGCTTCTGTTTCGTGCAGCATGGCGCCACTTGGGAACACCTAGGGAGGCAGCATCGCTGTCCACCTGATTTTCCCAACGCAGTGGAGGTCTCCCTTTTCTTTTGCGTTCAGCGGGATTCGATAGAAATGCTTTCTTGGCCGGAGCGCCTTCGTCCATTCTCACGACATGACCTGCCCAACGCAGCCGCTGGATCTTTATTCGCTGAACAATGTCGATGTCTGTGTAAAGCTCGTACAGCTCATCGTTAAATCTCCGTCGATACTCGCCCACGCCAACGCGCAAAGGTCCATAAATCTTACGAAGAACTTTTCTCTCGAATACTCCAAGTGCCATCTCATCTGATTTTGAAATTGTCCATGCTTCTGCGCCGTACATGAGGACTGGAACGATGAGCGTCCTGTAGAGTGTGATTTTTGTTTGTCGAGAGAGGACTTTACTTTTCAGTTGCCTACTTAGTCCGAAGTAGCATTTATTGGCAAGCGTGATTCTTCGTTGGATCTCCGTGCTGACATCATTCTTGGTGTTAATGCTGGTTCCCAGATAGACGAAGTCCTTAACAGTTTCGAATTTGTAGCTATCAACATTGACGTGGCTGCCAAGGCGTGCTGTTTCTTTGTGTGACGACAGGAGGTACTTCGTCTTGTCCTCGTTGACCGCCAAACCCATTTTCTTAGCCTCTTTATCCAGCTTGGAGAAGGCAGAATATACGGCGCGCGTGTTAGTGCCAATGATGTCGATGTCATCGGCGTACGCCAGCAGTTGCACACTCTTGTGATATAAGATGCTTCCTGTATGGTTAAGTTCTGCAGCTCGTATTATCTTTTCCAGCATCAAATTGAAGAAGTCGCACGAAAGAGAGTCACCTTGTCTGAAGCCTCGTTTGGTCTCGAACGGCTCGGAGAGGTCCTTCCCAATTCTGACGGAGCTGGTGGTGTTAGTCAACGTCATTTGGCATAGCCGTATAAGTTTAGCAGGGAAACCAAATTCAGACATTGCGGCATACAGGCAATTCCTATTCGTGCTATCAAAAGCGGCTTTAAAATCGACAAAGAGATGGTGTGTGTCGGATCCTTTTTCATGGGTTTTTTCCAGTATTTGTCGTATTGTGAAGATCTGGTCGATGGTAGATTTACCAGGTCTGAAGCCACACTGATAAGGTCCAATCAGATTGTTGACGATAGGCTTCAGTCTTTGGCACAATACACTTGCTAAGACCTTATATGCGATATTCAGGAGGCTTATCCCACGATAATTGGCGCGTACTGTGGAGTCTCCTTTTTTGTGGATTGGGCAGAGCACACTTAAGTTCCAATCGTCGGGCATGCGCTCGTCCGACCATATTCTGCATAGGAGTTGATGCATGCTCCTTATCAACTCTTCGCCACCATGTTTGCCTTGTTATTCTTAAGCCTAGATACTGCTATTCGCACTTCGTCATGATCAGGAACATGCCTACCATCATCTGCTATTGGGGATTCGGGTCGTACATCTTCTCCTTCCGCACTTTCACTGTTGCCAGAAGACACTGTTGACAGAAGAACACCTTACCGCTAAAAATTCAAAGCATAAAGGAGACATCGCGCTTCAGATCTGCACTGCTTAACTTTTTCCTGGAACACTGCTAAATGTAATGATTTCTTTCCTGTTTCGTCTACCTCTCCTCCGTATTCTTCCTAATTCTTATATAGCTATATAATATTGCATAGTATAGTATCATGATTCAAATAAAGAAGATTGTGCACTCAGCCATATTCAGCAAAATATTCATCCGTAAGACTGGGTTCATTTTGGTTAGTACGTCATCAACTACGTTATCGACGAGAAAGAAAATATTCAAACAGGCAAAAATACCTTTATTGAACTACTTTTCACACAAATAAAAACGCGGCACTTCATTTTTCTTTATTTAGGCTGTGTGCCAATCGGTAGAAAAAATGAAATTTTGACGTAATGGAGTAAAATTTTGGCAGTATTCGTGGTGAATTCTAGTGTCATAATTTTACCTATCACAATGGGCTAGGTAAAATTTTGACATTTTGTAATTACATACATACACAAGTAACACAAATATTTAAAAACAAAATAACATCAGATCATTACATGGATACATATCTCCTGTTTCCATCAATATTGCCATCAACAATTATATTCATTTTACGTTTTAAAATTGTATCATTGTCTGTTTTCGTCCAAAAGTTTATCTTTGTAACTGTCAAAATTTTCTATTCCGTTTGGCACAGCAAAATTGTATTTTTTTCTCAACATGGTAAAATTTTCTACCTCATTTTCCCATAGAGAAAAATCTTACCGATTGGCACACATCCTTAAAATAGCTTTTTAATATAAATTTCACATTTATCGCACACAATCTTTAGTTATTAGAAAACAGGAAACGAAACTGGGTGAAAGAGAATTTATGTTACTACGTCACTAAATCAGCTGATTCTGTCAAATTTTGGATGAATGCATAACGGAACCGCTGAATGCACAATCTTCTTTATTTGGATCATGGTATAGTATATAGGTTTTATGTATGTAATTAAATGGCTTATGTTTAAGTATATAATTTAGTTTTAAGATTTTTTTTTTTTTTTTTAAGATTTAGGTAGGTTGGCCGCGGTTCTCAACCATATTGCCAGATTTAGTTTTAAGATTTATGTATAGTCAACATTGTCACAAAACCCATGGTTGTATGTTTGACTTTAATAAATAAATAAAAAAAAATAAATAAATAATAAGAATCATAGAGAGCTCCAAATTTCAGCTAGTAAATTTTTCACTAGATCGAATTATTTGCTGTCAAAGTAGGAAATAGCTGTTTAAAAAAATAAACTAATATATTTGATTTCAGTGCCGTAGCCAGCTTTTTTGGCGCCCGAGGCAAGCTTGTTATTCCCCCGCCCCCTGTTCAAAACAACAAAACTTGTAGATACTATATAAGAATAAATGGCAAATTTTTTTGAATAAATTACACTACCCGACAAAAAAAAAATTTCCTCGACATTTGATACATGATTCCTATGTAGAAATTTCGAAATATGTAATCAGATGGTTCAAAAGTAGAACAGTTTTCGAGATATTTTGAAATTTCAGTTTTTGAGATAAGAAAAAAAGTAGGATTACTAATTAGTCAATATCTCCGCCATTACCGTCGCGAATTTTACGTTATTTAAGTTTGTTTTCAGAGGATGAAATACCCTTTCCAACAAAACCAAAATAATTAAAATCGCCGTTAAAATGACGGAGTTATGGCGAACAAAATATTTTTTTAATGAAAATTTTCAGGTTTTTTTCGAAATTCATCTACTATTTTGTAATTTTTTACGAAATATTAATTACCCTCTAATTTTCATATTTTGAGTCAATAGCCTATTTCTTAGTGAACATTTTGGCACTTTCTGCATTATAATCTGTGGAAAAATGGCACAGTTATAAGAGATTAAGTAAAGAAACCTATATTTATATTTTCATTGAACTTCCAGATCTGGCAAATGTAAACAACTATAACAATAACACTAACTAGTTTACAGCAAAAAATACCAAGAAATCGGGGTATGGGGGAAAATTGGCATGGGCCTCCTGAGCTCAGATCTATTTAGTTTTATTTTTTGCACGGTTAGGTTTTTGAGATAACGGTAATTTTGCGTTTTTTGGTTATCACGTTATTCAAAAATATTTTTCGCTAAAGTTACATGTGCGATAACAGCTAACAGTACCTCGGTAATTAAAATACGCTTTTAGCGACATACAACTTGTGGTGGTTGAGTAAAAACTCACTGAGCGAAAACTGGGCAAAGTCAAATTTTTTTGGATATTTTGCAATTTTTTTTTTAATTTCGATTTTGAAAATAGTTTTTTTTTATAAGAGGTTGGGAAAATCAGCAAAAGATTTACTTTTAAAAATTAGCCTATTAAATTGTAAACACTTTAAGCGTAATGTTACCAAGATCCCATTAGTACTTTATTTTTAGCGATTTTTTTCGGGTGAAACGAAAAGGATATTTTATAGACGAAAAACTCGGTTGAGTGACCCACCTATGTGAAAACGACTTCATAGCTCAAAAGGACATTAGAGCGATATATAGAGCTCCAATAGACTAAAATAATGACATATCAATTTTACAAATCGGGTGTCAAATAAAAAAGTTGCAAACAAAAAAAAAATATATTTCCTCGGTATTTCGCGGTTTAAAAAAAAATTGTCCCGAAACCCTCTCAACATAAGCTTTATATATAAGTGATGACTTTTACAACGGTGAGCGTTCTCACGGAGAAATAAAAAAAAACATGGGATTGCGATACCAAAGCCATTGGAATGTCAGGGACATTGAATGATGAGCCATTATTGCTGGTTCCTTCTTCGAGGAGAACAAAATGTACCAAAACGGCGGAACCTATCAACATTTAAACACTTTTAATATACATTAAAATAAAAAATGGAGGTTAAGTACAAGATTGTTATAAAAAATAAACATAGGTTTGTTCATTAATTATCTTATAGCATTGTACTTTTTCTACGTATGTATGAAATATTGTCTACAACATAGTGAAGAAATATTTTATTAGTCGCCTAAAAATAAGATTTTTCATAATGCCAAACGTAGCCTAATTATTGAGTTTTGAAAAAAGCACTTTTAGTCAAATGGGAGAAAGATTATTCAAGCGAAAGGCGCAGGTGGATTTCAAAAATTAAAATGCAGTTTGATTAAAAATATATCATTTCAAAACAAATAAAAAAATTTGGGGAGATCATATTTTTTATTTTTTTATTTAAAGTTGAGGAAAATTTTGTTTTCATCGATTTTTTTTGTCAATATTTGAAAGTTCATATAAATCCAAGAGTGATCGCTGTTTACAAAAGGCTTATCATTTCTGAAAGGCCTAATCAAGATCTGTGTAATGATGTATCACTCGATTACGTACGTTAATAATTGGATGAGATACTTTTGTATCAGGTGTAATTGTTGAGAAATAAAAGAACCTATTTTTTGCTCAGTTTTGGGCACCCTGTACGGATAAAAAAATTGAGACTAAAAAAATTTTATATAAGCTTTTTTTTACAAATTGTTATGCCTGTGGATCGCTTTAAAAAGAATTGATTTGCTAATACTTTAATTTCGATTTTATTTTTGGCCACAGTCACCCAGGTGCGGCGTGTATGTGTGTATGTATCTTGGACCGACCTGTCTAAGTGGATCTCTTCCTCAGACTACTTTTTTTCTGGGAGTCCGCCTAAATTCGAACTTCGGATTTTTCAGCTGGTAGCTAATGGCATAAATATTATTAAACGATCTGATGATTTACTGAGAAACGAGCTTAAAAGCAAATTAAAAATGCTTTGAACCTTCCGATTAGTTCACGAACAGTTCGTTATTGTTTGGAATGATCAAATTTACCCGGGCGAATAGCGAAAAATGTTCTACTTTTAAGCAAAACAATATCCACAAGAGAATGTATTTTTCCAAAGTGCATTTAAAAGAGCCTAAAAGCAAATGGAGGAAAATTCTATGGTCTGATGAGAACAAAATTAACGACATCTCTTCTTATGCTTCCAACAGTCATCAACGCCCGTACATTCCCGTGTCAGCTGACACGATATATTTTATGGAAGTTGCATGTAAACGAAATCTCACCGACGCTGTCATAAACGCTCGTAGCCGCCCGTATCGAAAATTTCAAACGAGATTTGATTTTTCCCATAACAACGTGTCAGCTGATTGCTTTTGCTCAATGCGGTGTTGCCGAACGAACTTTTTTAGCCACTAAAACATTTGAACGGTATTTTTCATTGTATTATTAAACGAAATCAATGCGAGTGTAAAATGTAATGGAATATATCTTTGTTCATAGGAAAAAACCGCTTAAGTTTATTTAAGCGAAATATGAGTTATTAAATAATTATTTGGCTCATTTATTGAAAATAATTATCATTTCTGTATATGTTATTAATTCACATGAATCCATTTTTGATGCGTTTATTTTAGTTTCAAATAAACTTAAAGATTATCCAGTTATCACCATTTTGTGTTTTTCGGAGCATAACTTCGCACAGGATGAAATAAAAAAGCTGCATAAATGATGTTATATTTTTGAAAAATTTAAATGTTTGAAAGTAATAATAGTTATTTCATATCCCTGCTACATAGGAAATGGACATGGTATAAATATACAGGTAAAACAAACATCAAGTTTTCGTCGCTATATTAACCACCTGACAATTAAGCAGATTATGACATTTCGTGCTGCCACACTCAATGATGAAAATTCTCCATTAATGGCATTTTTCACTGCTTTGTTTTAAAAATAAATTGTAACCATGGTATTCACAGTAACGAATTTTTTCAATTTGAAAAAATTACACAACCCTGCAGTAAATTTTTTTCACTGCTTAATGATCATTCTTCTTCTTGATTGGCGCTTAACCGTCTAGACGATTCTGGCCGAGTCCAACAGAGCGCGCCATGCTGCACGAAACAGAACCACTTGGGAACACCTAGGGAGGCAGCATCGCTGTCCACCTGATTTTCCCAACGCAGTGGAGGTCTCCCTTTTCTTTTGCGTTCAGCGGGATTCGATAGAAATGCTTTCTTGGCCGGAGCGCCTTCGTCCATTCTCACGACATGACCTGCCCAACGCAGCCGCTGGATCTTTATTCGCTGAACAATGTCGATGTCTGTGTAAAGCTCGTACAGCTCATCGTTAAATCTCCGTCGATACTCGCCCACGCCAACGCGCAAAGGTCCATAAATCTTACGAAGAACTTTTCTCTCGAATACTCCAAGTGCCATCTCATCTGATTTTGAAATTGTCCATGCTTCTGCGCCGTACATGAGGACTGGAACGATGAGCGTCCTGTAGAGTGTGATTTTTGTTTGTCGAGAGAGGACTTTACTTTTCAGTTGCCTACTTAGTCCGAAGTAGCATTTATTGGCAAGCGTGATTCTTCGTTGGATCTCCGTGCTGACATCATTCTTGGTGTTAATGCTGGTTCCCAGATAGACGAAGTCCTTAACAGTTTCGAATTTGTAGCTATCAACATTGATGTGGCTGCCAAGGCGTGCTGTTTCTTTGTGTGATGACAGGAGGTACTTCGTCTTGTCCTCGTTGACCGCCAAACCCTTTTTCTTAGCCTCTTTATCCAGCTTGGAGAAGGAAGAACATACGGCGCGCGTGTTAGTGCCAATGATGTCGATGTCATCGGCGTACGCCAGCACTTGCACACTCTTGTGATATAAGATGCTTCCTGTATGGTTAAGTTCTGCAGCTCGTATTATCTTTTCCAGCATCAAATTGAAGAAGTCGCACGAAAGAGAGTCGCCTTGTCTGAAACCTCGTTTGGTCTCGAACGGCTCGGAGAGGTCCTTCCCAATTCTGACGGAGCTGGTGGTGTTAGTCAACGTCATTTGGCATAGCCGTATAAGTTTAGCAGGGAAACCAAATTCAGACATTGCGGCATACAGGCAATTCCTATTCGTGCTATCAAAAGCGGCTTTAAAATCGACAAAGAGATGGTGTGTGTCGGATCCTTTTTCATGGGTTTTTTCCAGTATTTGTCGTATTGTGAAGATCTGGTCGATGGTAGATTTACCAGGTCTGAAGCCACACTGATAAGGTCCAATCAGATTGTTGACGATAGGCTTCAGTCTTTGGCACAATACACTTGCTAAGACCTTATATGCGATATTCAGGAGGCTTATCCCACTATAATTGGCGCGTACTGTGGAATCTCCTTTTTTGTGGATTGGGCAGAGCACACTTAAGTTCCAATCGTCGGGCATGCGCTCGTCCGACCATATTCTGCATAGGAGTTGATGCATGCTCCTTATCAACTCTTCGCCACCATGTGTGAATAGCTCGGCTGGCAAGCCGTCAGCGCCCGGGGCCTTGTTATTCTTAAGCCTAGATACTGCTATTCGCACTTCGTCATGATCAGGTGGTGGAACATGCCTACCATCATCTGCTATTGGGGATTCGGGTCGTACATCTTCTCCTTCCGCACTTTCACTGTTGCCATTATCTAGCAAGGAGAAGTGATCCCTCCACAACTTAAGTATGCTCTGGACATCAGTTACCAGATCACCGTTATCATTCCGGCAGGAATTTGCCCCGGTCTTGAAACCTTCAGTCATCCGCCTGATTTTTTGATAGAATTTTCGAGCATCGTTCCTACCCGCCAGCATCTCAAGCTCTTCACACTCGCGCCTTTCAGCCTCCCTTTTCTTCTTTCGAAAAAGGCGCCTCTCTTCCTTCTTCGCCGTTCGATAACGCTCCCATACGCTTCGCGTTGCGCCCGCACACAATGTAGCCCTGTAGGCGGCGTTCTTTCTTTCCGAGGCATCGCGACATTCCTTGTCGTACCAGGCGTTTTTGTGGGCTCGCTTGTATCCTATAGATTCCTCAGCGGCGATACGAAGTGAACGAGCGATGTGTTCCCATTCCTCAGATACATCGTTTGGTGAAGGGTTGCTCTCAGAGAGCAGGAGTGAGAGCCGAGTGGTGTATTCATTGGCTGTCTGCGTCATGTGCAGCCTTTTGACTTCAAACTTTCCTTGCTGTCCTGTTGGCACATTCTTTGCTGCACAGAGGCGGGTGCGTACCTTGGCTGCTACAAGATAGTGGTCGGAGTCGACATTGGGACCACGGATTGTGCGCACATCTAGGATGCTGGAGCTGTGTCTGCCGTCGATCATGACGTGATCAATTTGATTTCGCGTTTTTCGATCAGGAGACAGCCATGTGGCTTGGTGTATTTTTTTGTGCTGGAATCTGGTACTGCTAATGACCATGTTTCGTGACCCGGCGAAGTCGATCAGCCTCGTCCCATTGGGACTGGTTACGTCGTGGAGACTGAATTTTCCGACTGTGCTGCCAAAGATACCTTCCTTACCCACCCTGGCATTAAAATCGCCAAGCACAATCTTAATGTCGTGACGGGGGCAGCGGTCGTAGGCATGCTCTAACTGCTCATAGAAAGTGTCTTAATGATCATTGATGATTCACAAAAGATTAATTTCGGATTTTTACTGCGGGGAATATCAGTTTGGCCGTACTACAAAGTAGCCCCTTCCCGGTATTCTCGGTGAGTTTTTAATTAAGTTTAGTAGTAACGATCACTTTTAATTTAGGCTTTGTGATCACTCTGGTATATAGTTTGGGGAGGTATTGAAGATTGATCTATTATATCTCCATATCGTGCAATACCGCATATCTGCTGCCACCCAAATTTTACAGGAGACAGTAAAAGCTGTTTTAATTCAAAACGGTTCGGAATTTTACAACCCACATTCAAACCAAGGTAGATTTTTGGATTATATTCTTAATCCAAATATCATTTTTGCAAAAACAAGTTAAATGTGCAGTTATTGGCTTACATAGTATGTATGCGGTCTTGCATCTTTTATTTTGTTCAATAGTGAAAAGCGGTTTTGAAACTGTCATTATTTGGAATTGCGTTGTGTGAATCTCAAAATTGTTGCATGAATGGATGGGGACAGACGCCAGGAATATATTTTTGGCAAAAATGTCACGCGGTTTTGCACTTTACACGACAATATGTATGTACACCACCATACCGAGTGAGCAGTCCAGTCTATATTCATGTATGTAGATATGTCCAATCCAATTACAAAAAAATATGTACCAATCGAAAAGACTTAAGTTCGATTCTCGGTTGAGGCCGCCTGAAGAAGTCTGATGAGGGGATGTGGTGGTCTCCGAAATGGATCCATAACCTACCAAAAAAATTTTTTTCAATTTTCCTTAATTAAAACTGGCCATTAGCTCATATAAAAATTCACAATATGTACCCTAGATTTTACCAATATGAGTTGCTAATTTCCGCGGAATATTTTAACCTCCAAAAGGTCATTTGTCGTACTCCTATTTCTCTTTATCTTCCCCTTTCCCTTTTATTTGCGCTTCCTTTTCCCTTTATCCATTTTATTTTCAGTACACCTTCCTCTTTCGCTTCCTTTCCTTCGCCCTTTTCGTCCCTTTCATTTTCCCCTTCCCTTTCTTTTTATTACCCATATACAGGGAAAACCCTTTCATGACAACTAAAATATAAAAATCGCACAAACTGTAGCGTAAAAATAATTTTTGAACAGATGGCAACCCTTTTTGTAAAATCGTAATAAATTACTTATTTTCAGGCCAAGCCTTTTCATGTGCCCGGCAAAGCCATTTCATAAAATTTAAAAATCAAACAGTGGAGTAAAAATCAATTTTGGAACAGGTGGCAACCCTCTTTATAAAAATTATAATAAATTACCACATCTATTACGGTTTACGATCCACTTTCATCGGAGGTGAATCGGATCAAATGGAATTCTGCAATTCGATTGACGTCCGATGAACGTCAGATTTTTTCGAAGTTAGGAAATCGGCATTCTGGTTCACGATGGATCGGATTTTTGACAATTCATCGGAGCGATTTTTTCCGTCAGCTTTTGTGTGTCGGAGGCCATATAAATTGTGATTATTTTTGGAAATATTACCAATTTAACGTAATTAAACTATGATTTTTAAATTTATACAACATTATTATACAAAACGGGCTTGGTTTAGTTATGCTACTGGCCTTTTCTTTGCAAAATAAGTGAACAAAAGGAATCTGCTTTAGTACAATAGACTGAAGAGAAGGAAATAAGTACAAGGAGTTTCAATGTATTGAACTTTTATTTAATAATAAAATTTATTTTTCATTTTAGGAATATTTATATATTATTGTTTAATAAAAGCTTCTGAAAATAATTTTAATTGTGTGTTGTTACTACGATGATGTAACATGAGTGGGTAACGCAACTCGGGCATAATTTCTGTGCCAGGACGTACTCTTTTAAGCATTTTTGCCTTACTGTCAACTTGTATACCCGAGCGGGTACCAATGTAGATCAATCGCTTTCATCCCGAATGGATCCCAATGTAGATCAATCGCTTTCATCCCGAATGGGTCCCAATGTAGATCAATCGCTTTCATCCCCAACGGGTACAAATGTAGATCAATCGCTTCCAGCACGAACGCGTACAAATGTAGATTTTTCCAAGTTGTTCGCCAAGGTAGTTTTTAATAACAATCTTTAAAAAATTGTAAATGTTCATGAATATAAAGATATGATTGGTCGCAACCTGGATCTCAAATTTGCTTTTATGTTTTGCGATCCATAAAAACTTGTTGATATGCGACCAGTGTGGAGCGTCATCCATGGATTGCATCAGTATAACATATTACCATATATAGTGTAAAACAAACCAACTCCAAGAGGTTTTCGTATGAAACTTTGTGGGAATAAGCTGTAAATGTTATTTTCACTAAAGTTGGCATTTTCATTGCCATCTAGTTCATGGAGTCCAGTTTTTTTTCATAATTTAAAATTACTAATAGTTAAGGTGGTAATCGCAATAATGTACCACTGGTGTTAAAGGAACATTTGTATATAATGAACCACGATCCTATCACAGATCATAAAAAAGTCGTTCCCGCCGGACGATTATAGTGCAAGAGATATTCCTTGTTAAAGTAATATGTGTGTAGAAGACTTTTTTGTGTCACCGGCCTTCGGCCGCGCTTTAAAAAAAACCTCAGCCGGCAGAATTCTCATTTTGAAGAACTGTAATATTATATTTTAATAATAGTTCAAAGCGTTAAAGGTAGATGAATTATCATCCAAACAATATTTCCTGAAAGTTTACTGAAAAATTCCCAAGCTTAGCCGGTGTTAATTTCCGAATTACAAAGTATTCTCGCATGAAACTTGGTGACAATATTCTATAAATGCCGTTTTCATATATGTTAGCACTTTTTTTTTATAATAAAAAGCCATATTTAAAAAAATTTAATTAAAATTAATGTCCAAATTCCTCTGTTCTTCCATTTATTTTTCCACTAAAAAAGTTGCTGCAGCAATGGAATCCATTTTTTAACCATTTAATATATTCTTTCTGAAAATTTAATCTAAAACTTACTGAAAATATAAATTTGCTGTCAAAAATACAAATGTGCTGTCAAAAAATACATATGATTTTGCAAAAACACTACCTAACACTAATTCGAACACTTAACAACACTTATGTTCGAAACGTCGTAAACCAGAATACCAATTTTCGTTTTGTCGTAGCAGTCAGCGTCGCCGCGATCGAAGTTCCGAGGGATTGCAGAATAGCTGTGCACCTCTTTTCACGCAGGTCCCTTTCATATGACACCTCAAATTTAAAAATCACACAAACTATAGCGTAATATTGAATTTTTGAACAGGTGGCAACCCTTGTTGTAAAAATTGTAACAAATTACTAATTTCCAGCTCAAGCCCTTTCATATGGTACCTGAAATTTATAAATCAAGTAAACTATACGGGACAATTAAATTTTTAAACAGGTGGCAACCCTTTTAGAAAAAATTAAACACCCCATTTCGAAAATCGGTATTACGGTGTAAAAGTTATGGTGCGTACAAAAAATCGCTTAGCGTAATATATATAAAGATTATTTTATATTATATTATATTATATTATATTATATTATATTATATTATATTATATTATATTATATTATATTATATTTTATTATATTATATTATATTATATTATATTATATTATATTATATTATATTATATTATATTATATTATATTATATTATATTATATTATATTATATTATATTATATTATATTATATTATATTATATTATATTATATTATATTATATTATATTATATTATATTATATTATATTATATTATATTATATTATATTATATTATATTATATTATATTATATTATATTATATATTATATTATATTATATTATATTATATTATATTATATTATATTATATTATATTATATTATATTATATTATATTATATTATATTATATTATATTATATTATATTATATTATATTATATTATAATTTAAGCCCAAAAGGCACTAAATTTCGGATATTACATTACAGTGGCCGCTGTGGTGCAGTGGGTAGAGTGCTCGCCTGCTATACCAGAGGCCTCGGGTTCAAACCACGGTCCGAGCCAAACACCAAAACAATTTTTCTAATTAGTAAAAATCCAATTATTGGGTTTTTTAAGAGCAGCGGTCATCTCTCGGCAGTGGGCGGCATACCCTCCGAGAGTATTTCTGCCATGAAAAAGCTTCTCACAAAAAATGCATTCGCCGTTCGGAGCCGGCATAAAACTGTAGGTCCACCCAATTAGTAGGAAAAACAAAAAGGAGCACACCTCTAATTGGGAGAGAAGCTCGGCCATAAAACTTGTCAGAGTTATAAAAGCGCCATTGTATTATTATATTATTATTACATTACAGTTTAACAAAAAAAAAGTTCGCTCCACTCTAATGTACATATATTGGAATAAATAAAACAATATTTTATGACTTTTTTGCTTTAATTAACCAAAGATTTGCTAAACAAAAGATAGAATACATATTACAAACTTAATGACTATTTACGAGTTTGCACTGGAAGAGGCTGTTAAAGGGAACTTAAATTACTCACAATCCTTCGAATTTGAACTTTTCTAAACCATGAGCCTTACCCTGCTCCACAAAACATGTACCATAAGTTTCTGCTGCATCACAATGGTCCTCAGAAACTACGATACCAACACAGGCATCAATTATTTCTTTGGCTGTTTTCAACTTAGCAGAATTCCCATTTGTATAATCTTCAACATGCTTTACGGCAACAGACTCAACGAATTTTCCATTATTGTCCAACTAAAATAGTTTAAAGAGAAACTGAGTTAATAGCTAGTAAAAGGAATAGAATAGACGATTTGGTGTAGTGGGTAGAGGGCTCGCCTGCCATACCAGGGATCGCAGGTTCAACCCCCAGCCCGCCCAAAACCAAAAAATTAATTTTATTATTATTATTCGACAGAAGGTGGCATAACTTCCGATTGTATTTCTGCCATGAAAAGGCTTCTCACAAATGCATTCGCCGTTCAGAACCAAATTCTAGGAAAAACAAAATTGGGATAGAAACTCCGTTAGAATTATTCAAGGCAAATTATTATTGGTAATGGCAGGGCGAAATCGGAAATATTCGCCTCAATTCTCTTTCAGTTTTTGCCCATCAGAATGTCAAACTCAATTTCTTTGTATGATATTCTTCTGTACACGGCGAGTTAAAAACGGGCAGAAGAAGAAGTCAGCTGTTCACTTACCATTACCATATGAATGAATTTGCCTTGGAGTTATTATAGTATCTCATAATATAATGTCAGTATATAGAAAGCCCTTCAAAATAAAATTTCGGTAAAGTGCTACGGAAAACTTCCGTACAAGGCTGCACAATGATATCAACAAAAAAATTTTGTTTTGTTGAATATCAAAAAAAAAAATTAACAAAAATATTTTGTTTTGTTGAATATCAAATAAAGATTATTGAAATTATTTGGTTTCGTTGATTACACTGTAGGGAGGTCAAAATATCACAGCGAAACGCCGAGACACCCCAACTAAATTTTTGGTTGTAGAAAACGATGGTATTTACAGAAAGTCAAAGTTAGCTCCATGGTATAAAAAATACAGGTATGTGCATTGTCATTTTGACGCTGTCTTTTTGATTAAAAAGCAGATTTTTGAAGTTTGATCTTATGTCAGTTTTGGAGTATAGCGATGCCAGACTTTTATTTTTTGAATGCGTAGATTTTTGTGTGAAAGTTTGGGTATTTCAGGAATCAAAGGACAGAAATAGAATGGGCACTAGTGAGCAGATTTATGGAACTTCCGGTAGCTCCTCTTCGCTCACTCCACAAATCTTCATCCACTCTCCGCGAATAAAGGGTATCGTCGCCATATTTGGTATTAAGCGACTCATATTGTTAAAATCTAGGGTACATATATTTTTGTAATTGGATTGGACATATGTACATATATACATATATAGACTGAAATGCTCACTTAGTATGGTGGTGTACATACATATCGTTGTTTAAAGTGCAAAACCGCGTGACATTTTTGCCAAAAATTAGATTTCATCAATAATACATTCTTGGCGTCCGTCCCCATCCATTCATGCAACAATTTTGAGATTCACACAACGCAATTCCAAATAATGACACAGTTTCAAAACCGCTTTTTTTAAGGAAATTTTTCGAACCAATACCGCGAATAATAGGTGTTATTGCTTTATAACTGTACTGTAATGTACTAAAGTTGATTATACTTTCATAAACACGAAATGGATTATAACTTTGCTTTATTGAAGAAAAGTTTTTATGTACGCCTGCAAAACCGCCTATACGTCACTATTGAACAAAATAAAAGACGCAAAACCGCTTAAAAATACATAAGTAAGGAAATAACTGCACATTTAACTGTTTTTCGCCAAAATGATATTTGGATTAAGAATATAATCCAAAAATCTACCTTGGTTTGGATGTGGGTTTGCAAAATTCCAAACCGTTTTGAATTAAACCAGTTTTTACTGTCTCCTGTAAAATTTGGGTGGTAGCGGATACGTGGTATTACACTTTATGCGACGATATGGAGTTATAATAGATCAATCTCCAAAACCTCCCCAAACTATATACCAGAGTGATCACAAAGCCTAAATTAAGTGATCGTAACTACTAAACTAAATTAAAAACTCACCGAGGATACCGGAAAGGGGCTACTTTTTAGTACGGCTAAACTGATATTCCGCGAAGTAAAAATGCGAAATGAATCTTTTATGAATCACTGATGAAATTCATCTATGACTGAGGAGGCATCAGTGAGTATTTTCAAATAAAGACTGCTGAATTTTTCATATAAATGGTTTGCTTTTTTCAAAAAAAAAAAAATAATAATAATAATAAAAATTGTACTCAGAAGAAACATTAATGATCATTCAGCAGTGAAACAAATTTACTGCAGGATGTGTAATTTTTTCAAATTGAAAAAAATTTCTTTCAATTCAAATTGAAAAAATTCGTTACTATGAATACCATGGTTACAATTTATTTTTAAAACAAAGCAGTGAAAAATCCCATTAATGGAGGATTTTTATCATTGAGTATGGCAGCACGAAATGTCATAATCTGCTTAATTGTCAGGTGGTTAATATGGCGACGAAAACTTGACGTTTGTTTTACCTGGTATACTTATACCATGGTATAAAAAATACAGGTATGTGCATTGTCATTTTGACGCTGTCTTTTTGATTAAAAAGCAGATTTTTGAAGTTTAATCTTATGTCAGTTTTGGAGTATAGCGATGACAGACTTTTATTTTTTGAATGCGTAGATTTTTGTTTGAAAGTTTGGGTATTTCAGGAATCAAAGGACAGAAAGAGAAAGGGCACTAGTGAGCAGATTTATGGAACTTCCGGTAGCTCCTCTTCGCTCACTCCACAAATCTTCATCCACTCTCACTTGGTATGGTGGTGTACATACATATCGCCGTTTAAAGTGCAAAACCGCGTGACATTTTTGCCAAAAATGAGATTTCATCAAAAATACATTCCTGGCGCCCGTCCCCATCCATTAATGCAACAATTTTCAGATTCACACAACGCAATTCCAAATAATGACACAGTTTCAAAACCGCTTTTTTTAAGGAAATTTTTCGAACCAATACTGCGAATAATAGGTGTTATTGCTTTATAACTGTACTGTAATGTACTTATGTTGATTATACTTTCATAAACACGAAATGGATTATAACTTTGCTTTATTGAAGAAAAGTTTTTACGTACGCCTGCAAAACCGCCTATACGTCACTATTGAACAAAATAAAAGACGCAAAACCGCTTATAAATACATAAGTAAGCCAATAACTGCACATTTAACTGTTTTTCGCCCAACTGATATTTAGATTAAGAATATAGTACAAAAATCTACCTTTGTTTGGATGTGGGTTTGCAAAATTCCGAACCGTTTTGAATTAAAACAGTTTTTACTGTCTCCTGTAAAATTTCGGTGGTAGCGGATACGCGGTATTGCACTTTATGCGACGATATGGAGTTATAATAGATCAATCTCCAAAACCTCCCCAAACTATATACCAGAGTGATCACAAAGCCTAAATTAAGTGATCGTAACTACTAAACTAAATTAAAAACTCACCGAGGATACCGGAAAGGGGCTACTTTGTAGTACGGCTAAACTGATATTCCGCGAAGTAAAAATGCGAAATGAATCTTTTATGAATCACTGATGAAATTCATCTATGACTGAGGAGGCATCAGTGAGTACTTTCAAATAAAGACTGCTGAATTTTTCATATAAATGGTTTGCTTTTTTCAAAAAAAAAATTATAATAATAATAAAAATTGTACTCAGAAGAATCATCAATGATCATTCAGCAGTGAAACAAATTTACTGCAGGATGTGTAATTTTTTCAAATTGAAAAAATTTCTTTCAATTCAAATTGAAAAAATTCGTTACCATGGTTACAATTTATTTTTAAAACAAAGCAGTGAAAAATGCCATTAATGGAGGATTTTTATCATTGAGTATGGCAGCACGAAATGTCATAATCTGCTTAATTGTCAGGTGGTTAATATGGCGACGAAAACTTGACGTTTGTTTTACCTGGTATCAGGGATGCCACTTTTGGGCTTTTCCTACCAAAACTTGTAGGTTTTATTCCTTTTGGTAGGTTGGTAGGACGATTTGAATTTTGGTACGTTTTTGCCTTCATTCAACTAACATCACTGATTTGGTACATTTGATCACTTTGCTTGTTGAAAAAACTCTGCTAAATAGAAACGTTTTCTTTGAGCTTTAAGTACACTTGCCCCCACAGACACAACTGGACGAGATTGAAAACAGAAAGGCATCTGACATTTTACGCTATATGAAACAAACAAAGTTGTTCGTCTACATGGTGCGTAATAAAGAGCTCCATTTTGTATCACAACAGACCATCAGGCCTACCTACGTAGTAAATGTGTTTGCTGTCCCAAGTGGAAACAATGTCCGCTATTTCGCTCGATAAATATTCTTACGTTTCCTTCAGGATCAGTTGCTTGCCATCATTATTCTTCAAATGTTATTCCAAAAAATGTAAATCCTGATTTCCTGCGCATTGGATGAGCGGTGGTAGCCACTAATACCCAATACAACCTTGTCCGAATATCATTTAACACCAACTCAAGTTTTTGTTTATCTGGAAACTGCTGCTTCCTCCTCTTTTCCTTCACATTTTTATCACTCATTTTAAAATTAATTGAAATTTGTACAAATGATAGTTTTAGTATTAAAGTTTTCAAAATAAAAAAATAAAAAATAAAAAAATAAGTAAATAAAAAATAAACAGTTTTTTTTTCTATTTTAAGTGGTAAAAAAATAAAAGTGTCGGGTTACTGCAGGGTGGTCGGTTACAGGCACAATTACCCTAAATGAATTTGTTAAATAAGCTTAGTATCGACCTCTCAAGAAACGCAAAAGTTTCATATAAAATAACGTACAAGAAATGCTCAAGAAATTTTTCTTGTGAAACTTTCTTGAGCGAGTATCGACCTCTCAAGAAATTTAGTACACTTTTTAAATACTATTTTTCAACGTTATGCGAACACAGCAACACAGGTTTTGCCAAGAAATATATCATCGAGCATTTATTTCTTAAAGATATTTTGACGTTTGTTGCGTGTTGAAAAAAAATCGTGGAAACCGTTAGTGAAAATGACAAAAAAAAAAAAACCAAAAAATAGAATGCACAATTTTTCTAATGATGCAAGGGCATAGTTGGCATCGATTTCTCATATTTTATTCCATTCCGGCCATCAATATAGCACAGTTTACCAGTAATATAAGGTCATCCTCGTCGCTTTCGATGATTTCCTAAAATAATAACAAAATAAAACTATTGAAAACATATATTTAAAGCTTTTATTTAATATTTTTTAAGAACTTACTAATTGCTTATGTTTACAAAAAGGTTTATTTTGTTTACTTTTTTGATGCTCTTCTTCATTTCACTTGGTATTCACGGTGGATTACTAAACGTCAAAATTTCTTGCCTACTACTATTTTTTACTCAAGAAATAAATCCAAAAATTGCTTGAGCTGTTTCTTGAGAGGTCGATACCAGCCTATATCGGTGAAATCTCACATTAAAAAAAATAAAACTTGGACGGCTCGAAACCATTTTGGTAGTTTTTTGGTAGGAAAAACATTTTCTCAGTGGCATCCCTGCCTGGTATACTTATACCATGTACTTATACCATGGTTAGCTCTTATTTTCGAGATATTTAGGAAAGAAGTTTCAGAGCTCTGAAGGTAATTTTTTTTCCGTCTATAAACTTTACTCTGGCTTGGAACCCTTTACTCGCATAAAAATTTTGACAGCAGCTTTTACTTGATTGGGGCATTCTAAATTGAATGCCGCCTTTAGTTTTCCCAAATTGGGTCCGGTTTTCGAGATAACGGTGTTTAATAATTACCATCAATTTGGACTTTTTTTGTTAATAACTCAGTCAGTTTATGAGATACATTGCCAAAACTTTGCACGTGACAATATTTTAGTATTACCTTAACTATTTCTGAAAATAATTGAAATCGGATCACTATAACATATAGCTGCCATACAACCGATTTTTCAGATATGGAAATTTTTGGGTATAACTTCGCTGTTTAAACAGTTAAGGACATGCAAATTTGGAAAATTCGTATTCGTATTGGCTTTAATCTATTCCCTGAAAATCGTCGAGATCGGGTCACTATAAGATATAGCTACCATACAGCTGGTTGTTCAGATATATGGTTTTGCACTTTAATTTTTTTATAACTCCGAAAATAGTCATTCTGCGTGAAAAGGCAGCATAAACACTTTTATTCAAAATAAATATGTGAAAATTTTTCACATATACGATTTCCACGTATCTTCATCAGTTATTGCACTTTTGTGCAACCAAAGTTAAAATTTCACCATAAGCGTTTTTTCAAGCCCAATAACTCGTAGGGTAGGAGTGGGAGGCTTCGACATGAGGGAGGCTCCGACATATTCAAATTTGGCCGTCATTGTAACTGCCATTGCTCTCATTCCAGGAATAAACAGTTACCAAAATGAGTGTGATGCTGTCATAAAAATTATTCAGTGCTTGTTCAACTACAATAGTGTGCAGACGTGTTTTTTATTTTTGAAGAGTTTTGATGTAAAAATTGTTGGTAAGTATTTATGTGTAAAATTTTCAATATAGAATATAGAACAAGAGCTTTATTCCCATTAATATTGCAATAAAATTATGATTTATTGCTTCTAAAGACTTTTTAAACAACACTAAGATATAGTTTTTGAAGCGAAAAAATCAGAAGTAAGTGCGTTTGGGAGGGTTCGACAGTAGTTTTAGGGGAGGCTTCGACAATTTGTCGAAGCCTCCCTTCTAGCTTTTTTACTTAGTGAGTAATATTTTACAGCTATCAAGATGCCACAAATCTATAAAAAAAAGTTTCCTGAAAAGGTCATCGATGAAGAAAAAATTAAAAAAGCCATCGAGGAGATAAAAGAAAAGAAAGGAACAACATCAGGCATTGCTCGAAAATATGGCTTGAAGCGGACAACACTTTTATCTCGAATTTCAAAACAGCAAACAAATCGTGGAACAGAGAAGTATTTTCAGTCGAAGTTTTCATCCAAACAAGTACTTTCAATTGCCCAAGAAAAAGAATTAACGGCTTACTTCAAAATATGTTCGAATCTTCATCATGGATTGACGTGTGACTTGGCTAGACGATTCGTGTTTGAGTTTGTTTCTACATTCAAAATTAAACATCCACCAAGTTGGGACAGAGAAAAACAAGCTGGAATTGATTGGCTAAAAGGTTTTATGCGTCGTAATAACGAAATTAGTCTCCGAAAACCGGAAAACACTAGCATATCGCGCATTTCTGGATTTTCTCCCGAAGCTGTTTCTTTATTTTTCTCCAACCTTAAAGAAATATATGAACGCCACAAGTTCAGGGCTGACCAGTATTCAACGTAGATGAGACTGGAATAAGCACAGTGTTGGATTCTCCAAAAGTATGCCTTCTTTCTATTTTAAGTTGCAAATAAACTGTAAGTATACACAAATTTACAGGTTATAGCTGAAAAAGGAAAACGGACCGTTTCTCAAGTAGCATCCGCGGAGCGAGGAAGTTTAGTTACAATGGTAGGAGTTGTTAGCGCATCTGGAAATCATATTCCACCGATCTACGTGTTTCCTCGCAAACGAATGAATCCAAATTTTCTTGCCGGATCCGTACCAGGCTCAAAAGCACTTTTATCACAAAACGGATGGATGAACTCGGAGCTTTTTATAGATGTGCTTATCCATATTAAAAGTCACACTCGCTGCACTACCGATGACCCCATACTTCTTTTGATGGATAACCATGGCTCTCACTGCAGTGTAAATAGCGTAATTTACAGTCGCGATAACGGAATATGCTTACTATCTTTTCCTCCACACACCTCACACAAACTGCAACCGCTTGACGTATCGGTGTTTGGCCCTTTAAAAAGGTTTTGTAAAAATTCCTTTAATGATTTCATGGTAAACAATCCAGGAAAGAAAATAGAAATTTCGCGCATTGAAGAACTTACCAGGACTCCATTTTTGAGAGCCTTTTCTCCAGATAATATTGTAAAAGGGTTTTCTGCTACTGGAATCATTCCATTCAATTCATTAATCTTTACTGAATCTGATTTTCTGCAGTCCGAAACAGAAGCACATTCGGAGATTGCAATAAAGGGGTCATCTGAACCAAATCGCGTATCTACAGATGTTATCCAAGGGATACTATCTGAAAAGATTGCAATAAACGAGTCATCTGAACCAAATCACTTATCTACAGAAGTTATCCAAGGGCTATCATCTGAACAGTTTTCCTTTTCTCCAGAGGTTGTTCGTCCACTTCCAATAGTTAAGAAAAGGGTAACAAATGCTATAAATCAAGGCAAGTCACGAATCTATACGGACACTCCAGAAAAGGATCGTTTGGAGGAGTTGGAAAACCAACGCCTACAAAAAATTAAGCTGCCAAAAAAGGATCTATTCAAAAAAAATACAGAAAAACCAAAAACACTACGAAACCAAAAAATTAAGCTGCCAAAAAAGATTAAACACAAAATAAAAACAGAAAAACCAAAAACACTACGAATCCCAAAAGCTAAAAAGCAACGAAAGTTAAGTTCCTCATCATCAAGTGATAACGGTTCCTACAGCCTGGCTAATTCTGATAAATCTTTTGACTTTGGTGATGATTGGGAGCTGGACAATGAGCAAACAGCCTTTGATGTTGCTGACGAAATTCATGTTGAGAACGAAGAGAACAAGATTGAGCAACCAACTTTGGAGATTACACATGAAATGCGTATTGAAAAAAATAAATTTGTGTTGGTAAGGTTCTCTGACAAAACAGATTTCTTCTATATTGGTGTTGTTATGGAAGTTCAAAATTCTACGTGCATTGCGAAATTCCTCAGACGTCAAGGTAAAACCCAATATTTCTATGAACCGATTGTAGAAGACAGCCACCTGGTTTCAAAGCAGGATATTGTTCGTATATTGCCCACGCCTGAACATCCACCAGGAACTTCACGCGCTCAAAGCAAGTTTATTTTTAACTTTGATTTTTAAAATTTAGATGTTCGTTAAAAGTAGAGTTATACTTTATTTATGCTTGTATTTTTTATGTTTTTGTTTAAAAAAATGGTACTGAATTGAAATAAATAAATGAAATACATGAATTAAAAATCGTGTTCAGAGTTTTTTCGAACTTTCTGTTTTATTTTGCAGGTTATACTGCTATGTTTAATAAATGTCGAAGCCTCCCACGTAATGTCGAACCCTCCCAGATGACTGTCGAAGCCTCCCTGAAAAAGGGAGGCTTCGACATATATTTTATTGTTAGTTTTTTGATAATAACTTAGAAAAAAAAACAAGTAGAAAAGTAATTACAATTGCTAAATGTCACCAAGATACGTGACCACAGTATTTATAAAAAGATGTATCTTTTTCTTTATCCAGTTCCTCTAAAAAAAACATTTTCTCTTAACCTGTCGAAGCCTCCCACTCCTACCCTATATCGTATTAAATCAATAAGATGATCTTTTTATCGTCTTACAGAGAATTAAAAGAACTATGACGCAGTTTTTAAATGAAGAAAATATATGCATTTTTAAGGATTTTATATGCATTTATAGTAAAATATTCCTACAAAACTATTGTTTGAAAACTATTGAAGCATATATAAACTTATGGAATTTAAAACTCCGAAGTATCTATATGAAAAATTGCAATTCCCTAAATCATCCAGGCTTCAAACTCTGATAATACCAAAATATTCTTGTTTGTCCTCATCAAGACTCTTTTTCGTCAATGCTGTGAGGCTCTGGAATTCCATACCTGACAGTGTCAAATCTATGTTGAATAGGAACAACTACAGGAAATTGATTCATGCCCACTTTACTGCGGAGTAAGATGTATGATAGCAACTTCACACTACGTGCTCTATTTTTCACTATTGTCATTTTCATAGACTTTCACCTATAGTTTCTTCAATTTTTATCTCTTTGTAATTCTTCTCTATATATTATATTTTAATTTCGTGTTATTAATTTCAATATTAGGATTACTCTAAATTTTAATTTTAAATTTAAGTTCTAATGTTAATTTTGGTCATTGTTTGATATTAGTTTTATATGTAATTTCATGTGCCAACTTTAGTTTTAAGATTTATGTTATAAGCAATATTATACAGTTGATGTGTTGTAAAAGACATGGTCTTAAAATGCAGTCCATAAAGTTAGTTAAATAAATAAATAAATAAAATAAAATAAATACTTTTAGGCATTATTTGGCGAAAAATTGTATGAAAAATTAACAAAAAAAAATTATTCAAATGCGTGTAAAATCCTCAAACATGCATATAATTTCTTCATTTAAAAACTGCGTAATAGTTCTTTTAATTCTCTGTAAGACGATATAAAGATCATCCAATTAATTTAATACATTAGTTATTGGGCTTGAAAAAAAATGCCTAAGGAGAGATTTTAACCTTCGTTGCACAAAACTGCAATAACTGATGCAGATACGTGGAAATCGTATATGAGAAAATTTTTCACCTATTCATTTTGAATGAAAGTGTTTATGTTGCTTTTTCACACAGAATTACTGTTTTCGGAGTTATAAAAAAAATAAAAGTGCAAAACCATATATCTGAACAATCAGCTGTATGGTAGCTATATCTTATAGTGACCCGATCTCGACGATTTTCAGGGAATAGATTAAAGCCAATACGAATACGAATTTTCCAAAGTTGCATAACCTTAGCTGTTTAAATAGTGAAGCTATACCCAAAAATGTCCATATCTGAAAAATCGGTTGTATGGCAGCTATATGTTATAGTGATCCGATTTCAATTATTTTCAGAAATAGTTAAGGTAATACTAAAATATTGTCACGTGAAAAGTTTTGGCAATGTATCTCATAAACTGACTGAGTTATTAACAAAATAGTCCAAATTGATAGTAATTATTAAATACCGTTATCTCGAAAACCGGACCCAATTTGGGAAAACTAAAGGCGGCATTGAATTTAGAATGCCCCAATTAAGTAAGAATTACTGTCAGAATTTTTATGCGAGTAAAGGGTTCCAAGCCTGAGTAAAGTTTATAGACGGAAAAAAATTGCCTTCAGAGCTCTGAAACTTCTTTCCTAAATATTTCGAAAACAAGAGCTAACTTTGACTTTCTGTAAATGCCATCGTATTCTACAGCCAAAAATTTAGTTGGGGTGTCTCGGCGTTTCGCTGTGATATTTTGACCTCCCTACAGTGTTATTTGTATTGTGCAAGTGGATATAATTTTTGTTGATTTTAAAGTTGAAGCAATTGATATTTTTGGATTGGAAGGCAACTCTTATTTTACTTATACTATATAACATATCACTAGATAGTTTGTTTCGCTTTTTACATTTAACATCCGTTACAATTGAAAATATTCTTTCTGATTCAGCGTTTGAATGGGGTAACGTTAGTACTATTTCAACCAATTGCGTAAGATTATGAAACAAAACATTGTCATTATAGTTTTTAAAGTTTATTATTTTACTCCACATTACATCAACAGGTAATTTTTTTAAATCGTTTTTTTGTGTTTCGGTTAAAACCATACAAATACCTTTGTATTCCGATTCTGTGAGATCAAGATTAATATTTAATTTTTTAGTTAGAGCAAGAAGTGATACACGATTGTTTTTAGAGAAATCAAAAACAATATCGGGATCTAAAAACTGCAATTCTTCGAAAACACCGTCAAATGGAAAACGTGATATTATCTGAAAAGTAGAAGCTTCATAAAAGCGCAAACACTTTTTTTTGAATACAATCTTCCAAATTTAAATTTGACAAAATATCTTCGCATTCATAACCAACGTGTAAACGTTATGCATGTAAAGTAAATATGGAGTTGGAATTTCCAAAACTTTTAGCTGTAATTCCCACGGAATTGTAAAAAAGTCGGGTTTTAAGAAACTTCTTGCAAGTGGCTCCCAATTCTCCAACATTCTTTCGATACAAAGATGTAAAGAAAGCCAACGTGTGCTTGCAGGTTTAAGGATTTTTTTTGCTTCTACGCCGAAATATTTCTGAAATTCTCTTAGGAGTTTTTCAGTGTGAGATTTGCTTATTTTAAGTTATACTATAAATCAGGGCTGCTCACCTCATAGGCACTCAAAGCACAATTGTTTTTGTTTTGTTCCGAATCATAGGCACAGATACATAATTTCACTTCAAATATGAAAATAAAATTTTCTTTGCACTCCCATAAGCACTCAGATATAAAAAAATTTTATATGAATGTGCCTATGATTCATATTGAATGTGCAGAGCAAAGGCCCTTTGTATAGGAGCTCGAGCACTGCCGTAAGAAATCGAAATTTACAATAACAAATTTGTAATGAAAAAAAATTCAAAAAATGAAAGCACTGTAAAAAATTTGTATTAAAAAATTTTTCATATAAAAAATAAAAAAAAAATTTATGTATTTGATACTACCATTTGAAAATAAATTCTAAAATAATAGCTTTGTTCAACAACTTTACTTGCAAGAAGAGCGTCAGTGACAAATTAAGAGTAAAAACGAGAAAAAGAGAAAATGATCAACCAAAGTTATTGAATACAAAATCGTAAACATTTGCAAGTAAACAGCTGATGCGCTGTTTTCACAATTTAATTTTTAGGTTAGGTTGTAATTGAAATTTTGAAATTGAAAATGAATGTAAATAACTGAATTAGGAAGACGAAAATTTACTTTGGATATTCCACAACATCGTCAAGATTCCTTTTTTTGCGCTAATTTATTTAGTATGCAATTAGAAATTTGCGATTAAAATGTTTGCATATTTCCAATTGAAATTTTTGTGATCATATGTTTTTGACTCTTCTATTTTTATTTTTAAAGCTGCAAGTAGTTGCAAGTG
Organism: Urophora cardui; assembly: GCA_960531455.1. Classification (NCBI taxonomy): domain Eukaryota; kingdom Metazoa; phylum Arthropoda; class Insecta; order Diptera; family Tephritidae; genus Urophora; species Urophora cardui. Next base: position 37,537,531 of record OY482671.1, read on the forward strand.
AAAATTTTACTTGCAACTATTTTCAACTCTCTCGAAGTCTTACTCTCCGAATTTGGCTCCCTTTTGCAAATTTTTTGGGTTATTGAACATAAAATTCGTAACTATTTGTAAAAGCAATTAAAAATGTTGAGTTATTGAACAAAGCTAATATTTTATTGGAATTCATAAAAAAATTAAATGAGCAAAAAAATTTTTCAGTGCATATACAAAATTTGTAGATGTATTGAGTTTTGTACTTTCAATACGAGAGCGTTGAGCAGCCCTGCTATAAATTATACATATGTAGATATGTAAAAGTTCTGCAACCAAAAAATCCCTTTTTTATATGGACGACGACAAAATGTCCCTTTTTTCCCTCATTAAAAATTTTGCAGTGAAATATCCCTCAAAAAGGGAAATTTCCCTCAATCTGGCACCACTGATTGAACCTTAGATAGAGAAAAGTCTATGGGCCGGTTTCACCACCTCCGGTTAATTTAATCGCTGGTTAGTTTGACGTCAATCGTATGGCGAGCTGTCAAATGAATTGCTTAACCGGGCAAAAATCTCTGGTTAAGTGCTTAACCGGAGATGGTGAAACCGGCCCTTAGTCTAAAGAATTTAAAAGGACATTGAACTCTTTCAAAGCTCGGTATATGGGAGCATTAGCACCATAGAGCGTATGGGAACATTCCGTGTAGAAGATGTCAACAGTTCGAAGAGATATCGGTGGAATATGGAAGTCAATACTTCCAAGGAGAAGAGGGGAATCAATCAAACCTTTGATTACATCGAAGACAAAGGTCAGCGCAAGCATAGGTCTTCTACTTTGAAGAGATTTCAGATTGATCAAAGCACACCGGGCACTATTCGGGGGAATTGGATCACTGAAATTCAATGAGCGAAGGACAAATCGTAAAAAACTTTTTTGAACCCGCTCTAACCTATGTATATGACATTCATGATATGGCCTCCATATAAAAGGGGTATATTCAAGTTTTGATCGAACAAGCGATGTAAACACGACTTTTAGCGTGTACGGATCAGTAAAATCAGAGTTAAATCGGCGAATGAAAGCAAGCATTGAGTATGATTTAGCGACAATAAAAGTGATGTGACTATTGAATGAAAATTTCGTGTCAAAGACTACACCTAGGTCCGAAAACTCAGTCAGAGTGGACAGCTGCGTACTGTTAATATAATATAACGTGGGGATTAAACGCGATTTCGAGAATGATACATGAAAGCATTTACTTATGTTTAATTGCAAGCCATTAATACGACACCATGTTGAGACATTATTTAGGTCGGATTGAAACTTCACAGAGTCGGCTGCACAAGATATAGTGGAAAAAATCTTCAGATCATCAGCATACAGAAGAAATTTAGAATGTTTGAAACAGGCCGAAATGTCATTAATAAAAATAACAAACAGCAATGGACAGCCTTGTGGGACCCCGGAAGAAGCTATGAAAATAAAAAATTAATTAATTAGAAATTGAAGCAAGCAAAGCAAAGCGACAACAGTCGTATACAGAGTGGAAAGAATATGGCTAACATGCTAGTTCACAATAAAGTCAGTTCGAATTTTATTTTCTTAAAGGTGCGCTCTCTCTTTGTGAGAAATTTCTCAAGATATCATGATATCTCGGCAAAAAGATTAGACAGAGAGAACAACCTTATTGAATATTCTTAGGCACATTTGATATAAATTTAGCGATTTTTGGCGATCACATTTAGCGATGGCGATTTCTAGAATCCGGGTACTGGTGTAGCTAATTAAAGCGTGTTAAAAACTATATCGCGAAAATCTATTTTCTCGAACTTGTCGCTTACTCGAGGCGAGTCCGAGAAATTACATTCTCTAAAATATGCTTTCGCGAACTCGCTTCGAATTCGCCGCGATATCATCCTCGCTTCTGTATTTATTAGGCTATTGTGATAATTCACAGCACTATATGTAAACAAAAAATAATGAATTGTGAAAAGTTCTAAAAAATATAGAAAACAAGTAAGGAAGCCTAAGTTCGAGTGGAATCGAACATTAGATACTCAGCTGTATGCTTTCATTGTTTGTTTGCGTTTGATGGGAACACGGTGTAGGTACTTTATATAAATCGAGTGCTGCATAAAGTGGGCGTAGCCACGCCCATTTTCAAAATTTGTATCAGTCATCCAACTAAGCATATGAATATTATTCTTTGTGTAAAATTCCATTCCTTTATGACTTCTAGTTACAAAGATGTCACGTTACAAATTCCCAAAGGGTGTTCCAGAAATATCTCTGTTAAAAAGTAGCTGTAGTCATAAACCGATTTCAATAAATTTTTGCGTGTCGTCATAATATCTCAATTATTTGTGGAGTTATGGGCTCCAAAATCTCGTAGATTACTTTGTCTAAAAAGAGGCGGTGCCACGCCCTTTTTCCAAAATTTTTCTATATTTTGTTTCTGGTCTATTGTAGAACTCATGCCACAAAATTTCAATGAATTATCTTTATATTTGACAAAGATATCGTTTCAAATGTTTTTATTAGGCCACTTTATATAAAATTGGGCGTGGCCGTCAATCGATCGCTGAAATTTTGAACATGTATTACTACAGGTAATAAAAGTGTATACACCAAGTTTCGTCATAATATATCAATTATTTGTCGAGTTATAGGCTAAGAAATCTCGTATATTCCTACTTCTAAAAGGAGGCGGTGCCACGCCCATTTTCCAAAATTTTTGTGGTTTTTGTTTTATGTCCACAGTTGGACTCCTGCCATAAAATTTCAATGATACATCTTTATATTTGACAGGGATATCGCTTAAAATCTTTTTATTAGGCCACTTTATAATACCCATATATAAAAGTGGGCGTGGTCGTCAACCGATTTTGGCAATTTTTCGACCAAACATTTGCCTAAGTGTGTATATCACGCGTACCAAATTTCATCGATATATCTACTACGGTTTCTGAGTTATGACTCATAAAACTTTCGATGTTTGCCCCTTAATAAATGGGCGTGGCACCGCCCATTTTCCAAAATTTAACCATATTTCGTCATAAGGGCCTGAGCTCAATACGTGGGTGAAATCTTATCACTCCAGCTCTGAGATATAAAATTTCCGATTTTTACTATATAGGTCCGATTTCGCCCATTTTCAACACCAACCGTCCTAGTCTTGATACCAACTTGCATTCCAAATTTCATCAAAATATCTCATTTTTTGCGCGAGTAATATTATGTTCAGATTGACTTCATTTAACGTGTTAAATGGCCTACAACCTGATAAATGGGCAAACCCAGTTCTTGAACGTGATAAATTGCACGGAAATTGTTGTTGGAATTGAAACTAGGTAAATAATTTAACACGTTCAAAACCCAGTTTCGCGCAGTGTTGCATTAGCAAAAAATGTCGTTACTTACAGGGAACATACCCAAGTTTTTAAACGAACAGGTCGAAAATCGGCAAGTGTCAAAAAAAAAAAAACGAAGTGTAGAAACAAACGCCGTTGTTCGCAAATAATTTAAAAATGGAAAACGTGAAAAGAAAAAAAATTAAGTGGTCCGCCTCATTCGAGAGTGCTATAATACAGGTATGGGGCGATTACATTTCGAAATCTTGCTTTTAATTGACCAAAAGCATTTTCTACCACTCTTCGACACTCTCGTAGGCGCTTAATTATAGCATTTGAGTATATCTCCTCCAATATTTTAAAAAGGTCTGCTAAGAAAATTATTATTTTAAAAATTACGAAAAATTTTCCGTGCCGAACCATTTCTAAAGTTAGTTTACGGTTTTGAAATGAAAACAACCAACTGTCAAAAGTAAACACAGAACTGCAGTCTGAACGGTCTCGTTTAACGAACAAGTTTTGTTCATTTATCACGTTAAATGAAGTCAATCTGAATGTACTATTAGAGTGCGTACAGACGGACAGACGGACGGACATGGCTCAATCGATTTCTCTTTTAACTCTGATCATTTTGATATATATAAGTCTATATCTATCTCGATTATTTCATTCTGTTACAATCCACCGTTATGAAATTAAAACTATAATACTCTGTGTACTAGTACAGCTGAGTATAAAAACAACGAACATAAAATGCGCTCAAAGCGGGATATCTAATTCTATTCATTTTCTATGTATGTATATGTGTAATTGTTTTGAAAATTTAAAAAGCTATCGTTTTTAATGCCGGAATCGCAATTTGGCGTTCGGTCGGTCGCGCTTCTGACAAGTGAGTAGAAATGTATGGAAATATATGGAGCAAATCGCATTGTGACCAGGGATGTGATAAGTGGGCTTTTCCTACCAAAACTGGTCGGTTTTTTTCCTGTTGGTCGGATGGTCGGACGATTTGAATTTTGGTAGGTTTTTACCTTCCTTCAAGTAACATCACTGATTTGCTAGATTTTGCCACAACACTGTTGAAAGAACGTTTGAAAGTTCATGTATTCATGTCTCTTTCTCACAGCAACAGTTTGCTTGAATACTTTTTAGCCGTGTTTCACATACGGTGATCCTAACCCAGATAAAAATTTTTGCATGTAAATGCAACAACAAAGATTTCAGCTCGATTAAACCAGATAAATTGCTGGTTCAATTTCTGATCCGCCCTGTTCGATTTGTTTTTTCCGTGCTGATTTGGCAGCACAGTGCTTTTTTGATTTGGCAGAACTGAAAAGTGACATTTGTGTATGTATACATATATATACATATACCCTGCAGTAAATTTGTTTCACTGCTAAATGATCATTGATTATTCTTTGTTGAATATTCATCACAATCGTTTTGCGTTGGTGCAAGCGTGCAAGCTATATTGAAAAAACCAAACGAAATATCATCTAGGCGGTTATAAACCCACGAGCCAGCTTGTATTTCGGTAGGTTTTTTGACATTCGGCAGCTTTTCTGACAAATTTTTCAATTTGACAACTATAAAACAAATTATATTTAAAATAAAAAATATATGGATATACAAATTTCAAATTTGCCTCTTGTAAGCTTCTGCTTTGGCCGTAAGGGGAAAGAAGAAGTCCGGAAGAAAAATTATACTGCGCACTGGCTTCTCCTTATAACATGGAATACATAGCTATCCCGCCATTTGAGTTTCATAATTTATTTCAGTAATTTAAATTCAAATTTCCAAAAAAAATAATTTTTGAAATAGTTATTTTCATTTAGGGCGCTTTCACATTACTCGGTGCGGTATCGGATCGACATTTTTGGTTTTTACCGAAAGTATACCGAAACCTTACTGACCACATGTATTCCAATTGGCACTTTCACATTAGTGTTGCATACATGAAATCGGAGCGGATTAATTTCGGTATACCGCAACGCGGTAAGACCGGTCAGTAAAATTTGAGGAATTACTGCATACTTTTTTGCTGCGTGATAAAAGAAGAAAAACAAAGTCAGTAAAAAACTCGTTTCGGTAATAAATGTAGCAAGTTATAATGTCTTCGTCTTCGCTAGAAGACATTATTGTTATTATTGAGTGATTTGTTTAAGTTAAAAATTTTGTTTTGCAAATTTCGATGTTTGTTTTCCTATTTTCTGCCTATTACGCACCGAAAGTATTCCCACAAGTGTGAAAAACAGCAACGCGGAATCGTTTCGGTAAGCTGAAAATACCGAGCAAAAAATGTCGATCCGATGTCGTGCCGAGTAATGTGAAAAGGCCTTTAGTTTGAAGTTTAAAGTCAATCAAATTGTTTTTGAGGGAGTATTTGTCTCTTTTCAACGTACAGAAGAATTGTTTTTGCGCTATTATAACTCTGACGAGTTTTATGGCCGAGCTTCTCTCCCAATTCGAGGTGTGCTCCTTTTGTTTTTCCTACCATTGGACAGTCATATAGGTATGAGGAAAGCAAACCATTTATTTGAAAAAATTCAGCAGCCTTTATATGAAAGCATTCACTGATGCCTCCTCATGATGAATTTCATCAGTGATTCATAAAGGATTCATTTCAGATTTTTACTGCTGGGTATATGTTTTATATGTTTCTTCTTCTTTTTAGTTCTTTGCAAGTGCAGCCAATTTTCATTATGAGCCGGATTGTTTCAGTAAAAATTTATCTTAACCCAGACCCAGATGCAATAACTGAAATGCCCCTTTTGTGTTTCTCTTCGGCAGAGTTTTGTGCAGTGATGTGATACGTAGGGAAAATTCCCTACATGTAGGGACATTAGTAGGAAAAAAGTGACCGTGGGGAAAAAAGGACAGATTTTTATAAAATAGGTAAATGTAGGGATTTTTTGGCAAAACTGTCGATCTGAATAATGAAAACGCTGTGAAGACGAGTTAATCGCGAATCCTTTAATGGCGTAATTGGAGACAAGCTGCCGTATCGTGAAGACAAGCTTTGAGATCTTTTATTGAACTATCGGATAACACGATACTTTTTATCTGTGCATCGGAGCAAAAGATTTTTTTATTATACATATTATAGAACTGTTAAATTGCAAAAATTTTATGAAAATGGTGCAGGTACACTTGAAGAAATGGAGTCTTTATATCCCGAAACTTTCGTAAATCCTTCATTTACTGCCATGCATTTAATTCATTGTTATAACATGGAAATAACAAAAAAAAGTGTAGGGAATTTCGTGGGGAAAATTTGAAACAGGCGTAGGGAAAAGTAGGGTTTTTTTTCTTGCTTTGTAGGGAATTTCCAAAAAAGTGTCTACCATCACTGGTTTTGTGTAAAGTGGATAAAAGAAGGTGAACGCATACGCATGAAAACCCTTTCTTCATTTTTTAGTTTGATGAAAAAGCACTATGCACTAAAAAAGATCTTAGATTCAATTTCGATATTTAATTAAAGTTCTGATCTCATTTGTATACCTACTTGGAGACCTGTTAAACCATAGTCGTAACTATTTTAAAATGTTAACATTACATACACAAATTAATGTACATACATATGTACAAACGCATTCGTACCTTATTATTTTAAGCTAAAACATGTGAAAATACTTGAAGAGTGATATGTATGTATAAGTTCCTATATATGTACCAGTTAAATGAATAAATAAAAATACATAAATTTTCAAAAACCAGCTTAAATGACGAATTTTGTGAAAAAAAAATTTTGGTCGGCTGAAACCAATTTTGGTAGGTTTTTGAGACGAATTTGGTCGGAAGAAAAATTTCAAAGTGGCAACCCTGATTGTGACCTCAAGCGTTTGATCGTAAAATTTTTGTAATATCGTATGTTCATTGCAACCCTGTATAACGCCTGAGTTGAACATTTCTCTACTAAGTCGGGCGTTTGACATTAAAAAAAATTCAAATTGTTTCTTTCGATGAAATATTTTTAAATTTATGAAAAAATTCAAGAAAATATATTAGTGGCAGTGAAAATGTTTCCAGTCCAGCATCTAATATCGAATGTCAGTGTGAAGCGGCTTTGAGGTACGATCAACGCGCGACCGACCTAAAGCCAAATTGCGATTCAGGCATAATTTCTATAGAATTCTATAAGTCACTTTTAGTTATTCACCAAAACAAATTCAGCGAAAAATATTGGTGAAATTCGCTTTAAAATTTCGTGAACAGTTATGCGTTTCTCCTTTAACTTGCGGAATACTTTATAACATTTTCAACATGTGTCCCAATAGCAAAAATTCACTCGGAGTCGAGGCGTTTGCTAAGAGCGCTTTCACATTACTCGGTGCGGTATCGGATCGACATTTTTGGTTTTTACCGAAAGTATACCGAAACCTTACCGACCACATATATTTCAATTGGCACTTTCACATTAGTGTTGCATACATGAAATCGGAGCGGATTAATTTCGGTATACCGCAACGCGGTAAGACCGGTCAGTAAAATTTGAGGAATTACTGCATACATTTTTGCGGCGTAATAAAAGAACAAAGTCAGTAAAAAACTCGTTTCGGTAATAAATGTAGCAAGTTATAATGTCTTCGTCTTCGCTAGAAGACATTATTGTTATTATTGAGTGATTTGTTTAAGTTAAAAATTTTGTTTTGCAAATTTCGATGTTTGTTTTCCTATTTTCTGCCTATTACGCACCGAAAGTATTCCCACAAGTGTGAAAAACAGCAACGCGGAATCGTTTCGGTAAGCTGAAAATACCGAGCAAAAAATGTCGATCCGATGTCGTACCGAGTAATGTGAAAAGGCCCTAACACAACCAGCTGACGATGGGCAAATTGGAAAATATATCGATATATATTATATCGATTTTTGCCTAGTAAATATATATCAGTAAATCGAATATACATTGTTCATTGTATTTTCTAGCAATATTTCTGGACGGTGAACAGAAGTACATATATATTTTTAAAGTGATCAAAATCGAAAATTTTCTTTTTTTTTGCGTTATAAAGAAAGAGTATCAGAAATTTAAGAAAAATGTCGAATTTGGCACGAAATGGCGGAAAAATATCGATAATCGATGCACGGTATTATCGGTTATACTACTTCACAAATTTCGATATATTTATATATCAATGTTTTTTTCCAACCCTAAAGCCTGCTCATTCCATATCTTTCTGAAAGCCACTTGTTTTGCCCATATGACACTACCTTTTTTTCTGGTATTCTACCAGGTTTTTTGTGTGAAGGAGATGGTCAAAGACAGTTTTGCGTTGGTGCAAGCGAGCAAGCTATATTGAAAAAAAATCAAACAAAATACCATCTAGGCGGTTAAAAACCAACGAGCCAGCTTGTATTTCGGTAGGTTTTTTTGATATTCGGCAGTTTTTTCTGACAATTGTTGCAATTTGACAATTATAAAATAAATTATATTTAAAATAAAAAATATATGGGAATACAAATTTTAAATTTGTCTCTTGTAAGCTTCCGCTTTGGCTGTAAGGGGAAAGAAGAAGTCCGGAAGAAAAATTATACTGCGCACTGGCTTCTCCTTATAACTTGGAATACCCAGCTACCCTGCCATTTGAGTTTCATAATTTTTTTATTTCAGTAATTTTAATTCAAATTTCCAAAAAAATTTATTTTTGAAATAAATATTATTTTTATTTAGTTTGAATTTTAATGTCAATCAAATTGTTTTTGAGGGAATATTTCTCTCTTTTCAACCTACAGAAGAATTTTTTTTGTATTTTGACTTTCGGTGGGATTTCCAAACCAAAAATACCAGGGAAAAATTGTAGTGTCATATAGGCATTTGCATATCAGACAGGATTATCCATAAATATGGATGTGACATCAATATAGTTTTCTCCGTGTACAATTAAAAATTAAAATAGTAGCTTCAAAACTGTGGATCTGAAAAGGTTTTTGTCTCTCCTGTAAAATTTCCAAAAATGGAATGAGCTGGATTTGATAGCAAACACTTTAGATTATTCGGATCCGAAATGGACAGAAATTATAATCGACTCGAATATTGCCAACAAATACGATAAATTCAAATCATCTTTTCGGTTCTTTCTTACCAAGCCATACGTCTTCATCAAGCAGGCGCGTAAGCATTTGCCTTCTTTGCTGGAAGCTGCTACTTGTTTCACCATATCATCAATATCGGCTGCAATTGAATTTTTTTATTTAAATAATAAAACATATTTTTTGGTGGTTATTGGCAAAATATTAACAACTTAATACTAACAGCGGTGGTAGACGTGTTACCTAGACAACCACGTTAGAAATTTAGTGAAATGATGTTCGTTCAGTCACTGAAGCACAGTGAAATTTATTGATGTATTAATTCTTAATTTTGATTCTTGCCTAGGCCAGGATTTTAACTCTTTTGCGGGCAAGGCAAGCGCCTGCCCCACTATGGCATATCAGCACCATTTATATATGTATGTACAATTAGGTGGTCCGAAAAATTAAAACCCAACAAATCATTGCGGAACAAGACTATTTTTATGCTATTATTCCTAAAACAAAATGTGTTCCCTTTTTAATGATAAAAACATCTTTCTTGTTAATTAAGGACTTTCCAAAAAATTATGATTCATCACCGATGTAAAAGCAGAAGGAAATTTGCAGGCATTTGTGCTACCTCTAAACTTTAATAAGTATATTAAGGCAACATTTTCGGTAAAGATTTCCGTAGTACAGTCGCATGGAATGCAGGTTGTTCCGCGGATTTCGGGAGAACTTTATTTTGGTCATACAAATTTGGACCGCCCTAATGTACATACATACATATATAAGTGTGTTGTTGTAGATACGGATCCTGGAAAATTATTGGACTACTTGGTACATTTGTGCCAAAGTCAACTAGCCACAAGCTTGTCACATGTATTTAATCATTGGGCTAGTGCCATGCAGGCATGTACACTATCGTATTTTGCTACGACCATCGCTCGTTTTTTCACGATCATTGCTCGTTTTGACGATCGCCCTACACTGTCACAACAAACTAGCCCAAAACCAGAAATATTTCATATTAAAAAATTGGTCCAATTAACACTGCGATGTCCTATGAGAGGACCAGTCCCGTCATGCCCGTATAAGAGCTCGTCTCTCGATCGTATCAAACTAGTTTATAAACCAGCTACAGGAAACCAATTCAGAAACGACCTATGAGCATATGCAATTTTAATTTGTAATTTTTTTTTTGCTAAAATATTTTATTTTAATTTTGAAATACTTATCTAAAAGCACTGTCTTAATGCCTTTTATATGTACATATGTATATCTAAGAGAAATTAGTCATTTAACGAATATTTTAATTTGAAATAAATAGCAGTTTAGTGTGGTCCTGTCCTAGGACATCGCAATGTTAATTGGACCAATTTTGTTATATGAAATGTGGCAGCTTTGGGACTACTTTATTGCCACAAGCGACTGGTTTATACATGCGTGTATGGATTAGTTTCGTTTTCTGCAGGGCATTGAATGTCGATCGATTGCACTGTTTGTTTTGAGTTGCGACGCGCAGTGCTTCGAACGTGGATAAAAATAAAAAAATCGATAGTCTTGTAATTGGAGTTTTTGGTATCAAATGAAAGCTAGAACTCCAACTAAGAAGAATTCGTAGCTTATTTTGTAATAAAACATACCATCAGCCCTATACACCCGCTCAAAGTAGGTACACGTATTTTGTATCCACTAGTGACACGTCCAGCATCAATGTCCGAAATATATCTTAATGTTATCTAAAATAGGCTATCTTTTAGAACTCAGAAAAATGTTAACTTTTTGAAAGCATTGTCAATGAGATATGAAAGCCAAATGTTAACTTTCTATAGACTTCGCATAGACATGAAAAAAAGTTTTTAAAAGTAGTGTAATCTCAACTTATCATCACCAGATATCAGTGAAGTGTAGCATCACTGTATATTTCTGATGTCCACCATCCTGTTTTCAGTAGTTATTCGAATAGTGTTATACATATATACATACATATATATATACACGTGCTCGTTTTTTGTGCATCCCTGCAAAAATCATTGGATTATATGCTCCATTTGTGGTAGGTTGGAGTACCTCCAAATTGACCACTAAGATAGCCCAACCAACCGATTCGTGTATCTGCATCGGTTCGTAGTTAGCCGAACATAACAAAAACCAAATGTTTATGGCGACGACGACGATATGTGTATACATCAGAGTTTGATTTTCCTAAGCACGCGTGCGGAAGCTTTTTATAGCTTTCACACCGACAGCCTCACACCGACGAGTCAAAGCACTTCGTTCACGCACAGAAATTTTGCAAATTTCTATTCAGTCAGCATAGAGCTGTTGAGCTAGCAGGTTGTGTTGCTCGAGCAGTCTCTGAATGCTTGTAAATGATTGTGTGTTGGGGGTGGTTTTTTTATTTGGATTTTTTTACGTAATATTTTTATTAGAAATCATGATTTTGCATTTCGTCTCATATTTTTTTATTTTATTTTTTTGTTTGTAGTTTTTTGTGAAGTTAATAATAAAAATACTAACCATTTGTAATTTAAAAATTTTAGTTTTCGACAATGATTGAGTTTCTTTTGGGTGTAGCCAAGAGCTTTTGAGCTTTTAACACATGCACAATGTTTGAAAGTATTAGTGTGATAATCCCTGGTATACATACATAACTACATACATACATATGTTTGTATGTATACACGTCATTCGTCGTCGTCGCGATAAATATTTGTTTTTGTTGTTATGTTCGGCTAACTGTTAGGTACTCCATCAATTAATCCAATGTAGCTACTCCATGGATTAATTTGTTTGTTATGCGGGGATGGAGTATATACTCCATTGCAATGACATGCAATGTTAAATGGACCATATTTTTTGTATGAAATGTGGCAAGTTATGGAGTAATCGGTTGGTCCATAGCGAGCACTCCATGGATTAGCGATTGGAGTACTCGGAATTTTTGCAGGGATTGTAGTGGATTATTTATATGTATACATATAAATATTCTACCTTTATAAATAATACTTTTTATTTATAACGTACTAGCTGACCCGGCAAACTTCGTTCTGCCCAAAATAGATTTTTTTTTATTAATTTCATTTCAAAAATTGTTATTACACCGGTATTATTTTTAGTGGCCGCTGTGGTACAGTGGGTAGAGTGCTCTTTTGAAAAAGCCTCTGCAGTGCTATCGTGCTGCAGCAAAACTCGCATATTGATGGCCAATGAAATGGTTTTAACAAACCTCCACAAATGCGATGACTTCAGACATACGTTTATCTCATCCGCCGTTGTTGATTTTGGAATCACGGGTAGTGTTTGTCTGAAGTCGCCCGCCACCATTATTACGCAAATCTCTCAATGTTCGGTCGAGTGCTTCTAATGCGCTGGCATATGAACTTCAATCATAAGTTTTCCACTCATAAGTAAACATAAATCTTCAATAAGGACTAATGCGTCATTGTAGATGTCATCGTTCATTTGTAACTCGAAATTTCTTATATGGGAGGTGCCACGCCCCCTTTTTCGATAACCCCCACTTTTATACGTGGGAATGGTTTTGATATCATTTAGCTCTATACCCATTTTCAGCTCCCTACCTTGAACTCCTTTAGATATAATCAGCTTAAAAAATTAAGATTATATGGCATGTGTCACGCCCCCTTATCCGATAACCTACACTTTTATGCGCAAAAATTGTTTTGATATCATATAGCTCTGTACCATATCCCAGGTCCCTGCCTTAAATCCTTTTAGAGATATTCAGCTTAGGTATGGGAGGTGCCACGCCCCGTTTTTCGATAACCCACATTATGCGTGATAGTGGTTTTAATATCATTTAGCTGTATAGCAATTTTCAGGATCCTGCCATTTATTCTTTCTGATATATTCAGCTTCCAACGCTAAGTATGTATGGGAGGTGCCACGCCCCCTTTTCGTATGACTCCTATTATTTTGCGTTTATATGGATTTGTTATCGTGTATCTCCACACCAATTTCCAAGTCCCTACCTTAAACAATTTTAGAGATATTCAGCCTGAAAAATTAAGTTTGTATGGGAGGTGCCACGCCCTCTTTTCTGATAACCTACACTTTTCTGCGCGAGAAGGGTTTTGAAATCACCTACCTCTATACCAATATTCAGCTCCCTACCTTGAAAACTTTTAGAGATAAACAGCTTTAAAAATTAAGATTGTATGGGAGGTGCCACGCCCCCCTAATATTTTTTAAAACCTTCGCGGGATAACAACAAACAAACCCCCCTAAGGAAGTATTTGATTTGATTCAGCCGTTTTCAAGTTTGGCGTTACAATTAAACACCAAATGATTTTTATATATATAGATAATTGTAAATGTTATTTTTCGTTATTTTTGTCTATGAATATATCAAAAATTTTCATTCAACTATAATATTCAATAATGGAAAGTTCTATAACACTGGTCGACAAGGGTTTGTTACAGAAATAAAATTCTACTTTTGTAAAGGATTTCCGTGCGCTGAATGCGAATTTGAAGTCAGATTTTCGTTAATACGTACAGTTTTTGAGATATTCATGTTTAAAGAGGCCAAAAACGCGATTTTTGGCTATATTCACTGCTCAATATCTTTTAAATTACTTACTTATTTTAAAAACTGATTGAAGCTATTGAAAACGCGGACATTTCCCTTGAAGAAACCGTTTTAATATTTCAGATATCTTTCTTGTAACTTGCAATATTACATATTAAGCTTCATTAGTTTTGCAACATTTTCTCCATACAAAAATAATTAAAAATTTTGAAGCACGCTTTTAGGCAGTTTATTATATTATGGACGTATGTAAGTGGCTTCGTAAAAAAAATTGTTCTGCTGAGCAACTACAAAATTTGATTGCGCCTATAACATGCTACAAATGCTGCCGTTGTTTTCGACGACAAATACCTTATTGTGCAAAAACATATATTACTACAAACCTAAATTAGATATCCGAAAAATTAAAACGTTGTCTTCAAGAGAAATGGTCGAGCCTTCAATAGCTTTAATCAATTTTTAAAATAAGTAAGTAATTTAAAAGATATTGAGGAGTGAATATAGCCAAAAAACGTGTTTTTCGCCCATTTGGGCATGAATATCTAAAAATCTGTACGTATCACATAAAATCTGACTGCAGATTCGGATTGAGCGCACCGAAATCCTTTAGAAAAGTAGAATTTTATTTCTGTAACAAAAATTTGTTGAAATTTTGTCGACCAGTGTAATTTGTGAATCTAAAATAAATATTTTTTAAAATAAAATATCTTTGATTGAGGACTACAGTATGTACACTCATATAAACCAGCGCGCACTTCCAAATTTAGTAGCTAGCCAGCGTACGTACATACATACCCTGCAAAAAATGCGATCACTCCGCGATACATCCGGGATAACTCGCAAGGGAGCATGCGATTACTACCCATTTGTATCTCTTTATATGGGTTGAAGTGTTCTCTTTTGTTTGAGCATGTCCTATTCCAATATACGAATAAATATTATTCGAATTACGAATACCTTTCGAATAAAAGGATTTTTTATTCGAATAATCCCATGCCTAGTATATACATATATCCTCATATATCTCAATATGTACTCACAATCTGAGGCACCCACTTCTGCCTTGCAACCCTCCATTTTAGTCATAAACTCCTTCAATGCCTCTGCGTTGTTGAATGCGGTTTCAGAGAGAGTGGCGCTTAGAATGCAAATAGTAGCACCGATCAGGATTAGTTTGACCATTTTGCTATTTGTTTTTTAAGTAGAGTGACTTGTAAAGCTGTGTCTTTATTGAATTAGGACCTTTTACTGATGTTCACATAAAAGTTTGCAAGCTTTTTATATACTTTTAGTACACGTGTAGCTAAGAATACCCAACAGACAGAAAGGCTTGAGAATAATATTATAACAAGCTTACAAATATAAGCGTTAAGCTTGAGAAATACTTGCGTAAACTAATGAAAAATACTAAAGATCAATTGTTGAAAAATCAAAACTGCACTCTTTTTATAAGCTTACAAATTTAATTGTAGAAAAATATTACTTGTGAAAGCTTGTTGTAAGCTTATAAATACAATTGCATGTATAAATAGTTGAAAAAATAAAAAAAATAATTTTTATTTGCATTTTGCTTTTCATCTTTCCTTCTCCACCTTTACTGCAGTGTTCTTTATTTGATATTCTCCTCCTGTTTCGTACCATGACATCCACCTGAAATTCAATTCAACGGCATGATATAGTGGAACATTCAACATTATGTTGAATTTTAGTCATGCTTTTATACTTCCCTATTCCCTAATAAAAATATTATTAATAGCACTACTCGACAAATTTTGATCCGGAACGCAGTTTAAGTGGCTAAAACAGAGGCATTAAACTAAATTTCTGCCGCTAACATACTTTAGTCATTAGCTGTGGCCTAAATCTTTCCCTTTATCAGAAAACGATACAGTATTTCGCGATATTTTGAAAAAGTGTCCGAAAAATTAAAAAAAGTGTCCCCAAATTTTTTTTTAGCTAGCAACAGATTTTTATATATTTTTGTGGTTAATTTAATGCTTAAAGCAATTAACAGGTAAAGGAACAGTGTTTTACTAAAACCAAGTAAATGTAGAGCAAACATATATTTAATTCAAGTGTATGTATAATATAAATAATTTAATGGATTTAAAATTTAGTTCTCAGATATTTGACAACCAAGTTTTCTTCCAGTATCCAAAAATCTAAATCATTTCCATTAGTTAAATTGAGTGCTGAGATCACTGAACTGCACGTATCAAATTCATTTCTACAGCCAGAAAAAAACATCAACACGATTCATGTAAAATCAACACGATCGATCTTTACACATAGAACAGCAACAATTTTTTCAAATTACACGATGTTTGAAATATGATTTTGGCTTTGTAAATGTCCTCTGAAAATTTGATAAATTCAACCAAATTTTATTGTTGATACAACATGAAGCAATTTTAAAATATACACGATGAGTCAAATAATAAATTTTATTCCTAAATATCATTTGGAATTTGGTTTATTTAACATGATGATAGTGTCAGAATAAACTAAAAAAATGTTAAAAAAAAGGACACCCCAATTATAGTATTAATACAACATGAAAACAAATGTTAAAACAACAAGAACCGCATTTAACAATAAAAGTTGGTTGATATAACACGAAACAAATTTTAAACATAAACGTCATTTGGAATTTTGGTTTATTCAACACGATGATAGTAGCTTTGTTCAACAACTTTACTTGCAAGAAGAGCGACAGTGACAAATTAAGAGTAAAAACGAGAAAAAGAGAAAATTATCAACCAAAGTTATTGAACACAAAATCGTAAACATTTGCAAGTAAACAGCTGATGCGCTGTTTTCACAATTTGATTTTTAGGTTAGGTTGTAATTGAAATCTTTGAAATTGAAAATGAATGTAAATAACTGAATTAGGAAGACGAAAATCTACTTTGGATATTCCACAACATCGTCAAGATTCCTTTTTGCGCTACTTTATTTATTATGCAATTAGAAATTTGCGATTAAAATGTTTGCATATTTCCAATTGAAATTTTTGTGATCATATGTTTTTGACGCTTCTATTTTTTTAAAAGCTGCAAGTAGTTGCAAGTGAAAATTTTACTTGCAACTATTTTCAACTCTCTCGAAGTCTTACTCTCTCAATTTGGCTCTCTTTTGCAAATTATTTGGGTTATTGAACATAAAATTCGCAACTATTTGTAAAAGCAATTAAAAATTTTGGGTTACTGAACAAAGCTAGTGTCAATATCATCTAAAAAAGTGGTAAAAAAGAACGTCAAAACTATTTTGAAACATACACAATTTTCTTGAACGTTTGAAGTTCTGCTGTTCGTGCAAAACACAAATTATTCTTATTATTTTTTAACAAAAAGAAAATTTTGTGCCGTGGCAATGATGAGAGTTTAGCAACATTGACAGTGCGTGATAATGGTTTTTCTATTTATATTTTCAGTTTGCAGGTGAGTTAAAAGTGGATTGCATTTTTGTTTCTAAAAGTTTTTAATGTTCAATATTTTATTTTCTTCATAGTTTGCAATTTTTACCCCGAGGAGGTCCTCCCATATCGAGCGATACCGAAGCAGCTGCTTTATTTATCTGATAATTATATACATACATATGTTATGTCTTATATGTTTTATTATTTATAAAAAATAAATTGTAAGATCAACAAGACTTTGTAGTTAATTTAGCAGTAAATTTAAGGTAAAATCAAAAAGATGTTATTGTTAATTTAACACAGCCATTTCGTGTTAATTTAACTAGGTTATATTGTAACATTGGGTGAGTTTCTAAGACAAAGCTGCTCCGCAACGGTTGAGCTCAACAGTTGCTAACAGTTGTGTAGCAGTTGAGTTAAACAGTTACGTCTTAGAAACGGCTTGATGAATTTATCAGCTGTTTGCCTTTACACAACATGTTGAGCTCAAGTAGCGAACAAAATTTGTGATGGAAAAAATGGCGAAAAGTTGCCAACTGTTGAGCTGAGCGGAATTACTCAACAGTGCGTTTCTAAGACAAACACTCAACAGTTGCACAACAGCTCTGTCTTAGAAACTCACCCATTAACTAGTTAAAATTGTAAAATCAACAGGAAAACTGAATACCCTTTAGTGTTAAACTAACACTTGACAGTAGTGTTAATGTTACACGTTTACAGGATGGCATACACTAAGCATCGTGTTGAAAAAATTTTACAACAAACTTTGTTGATTTTTGGTTGATTTCACACGCTTTTTTTTCTGGGTGTAGCATTCACATCTCGATAATTTCCCTACAAGCTTAGGTGCTGAAATTGATGAACATGGTGAGAGATTTCATCAGGACTTAATAGTTTTTGAATGGCGATATCAAGGGTCTTGGTAAGAGGATATGGTGGGAGACTATTTTTTGGACAATCATACGTGTAACAAATGCAGAAAATCACAAAAGAGTAGACAAAGGTACAGTAATTTTTTATTCAATTAATTTTTTCCTATTAATCGCTGTTTTGAGAGATATTGTGCACTTCAAAACACGTAATAAATGGATTTAAATAATCTTAAGTATTACTCCTTAATAAAGTTTTATGAATAAACCAAATTTTGTTGTTGAAATTTTACTCTTCCGGAAATTTTTGGTTAAGGACTTTCATTAAAAATAGGTAAATATAAAAAATAGTACATCCGATTATTGCAATTATTCTTAAAATTCACGATTAAATTCTCTATAGGATAGGGGGGGGGGGGGGGGGGGTAACTTTTTGTTCCCTATACAATTTTTTTGAGTCGAATCTGAAATTATTCGATGTTTTTCAAATTTTTTTCATTATTTTTGCCATTGTAACCAAATTACTTGACCAATTTTTGAGTGTGAAGGCAAAAAATGTTTGTTGGAGCTCCTTCTACCAACTCTTCCCAGATGTCAAATCGCCACGATGCCTAATAAAACTTTTTGATGCACTTATGTGATGCAATGTCTTGCATATATTGATTTTTTTACATTTTTACCAATATCTCAAAAACTGGGTCTGCCACAAAAAAATGGAGATGATATTCGAAATCAGCGTAAAATTTCGCTTTAGAAAACTATTATTTTATTCTTGGTGATTTTTTGTGTCGAGTACAGTAGTTTTTCAAGCTTTCATTCAGGTGTAAATTAAGCTTATTGCAATATTGTTTTTAAGCTTTATAACACAAGGCTTATATAAAGTAAATGTTTCTCAATTATTACAATCATGCTTATGAATAAGCTTACAATTAAGCTTATAAAAACTGTTATTGCAATAAGCATACAATGGACAATTGATATAAGCTTGTTCTCAAGTCCTATTACATTTCGCTTACTTCCTACTGTCTGTTGGGTAGTAGTAGTATTTTAGATGTGTTAGGTACACATACATACATCCTCGTACATACATAAGTACCCAATAGACCAAAGGGCTTGAGAATAATATTATAACAAGCTTACAAATATAAGCGTTAAGCTTGAGGAAAGCTTGTGTAAAGTATTGAAAAAGTCTCAAGAACAATTGTAGAAAAATCAAAACGGCACCCTTCTTATAAGCTTACAAATGTAATTGTAGAAAAATGTTACTTGTGAAAGCTTGTTGTAAGCTTATAAATATAATTGTATGTATAAATAGTAGAAAAAAGAAAAAAATAAATTTTTATTTGCATTTTTTTTCCTTTTCTTTCCTTCTTCACTTTTACTGCAATGTTCCTTATTTTATATTCTCCTCCTGTTTCGGACCATAACATCAACCTGAAATTCAATCCAACGGTATCATATGGTGGTACATTCAACATTATATTGAACATTATTGAGGCTTTTATACTTCCCTTTTCGAAGAAGGAATCAATGAATTATATGAATCATTGTAAAACCAAAATTTAAAAAAATTTTACAGCAAGCTTATAACAATATTATTATTAATATTTTTTCAAGCTTTCATTGCAAGTGTAAAGTAAGCTTATTGTAATATTGTTTTCAAGCTTTTTAACATATGGAGTATTGAGAGAGGCTTACATAAAGTAAGTGTTCCTCAATTATTACAATCATTCTTGTGAATAAGCTTACAATTAAGCTTATAAAAACTGTATTGCAATAAGCTTACAATGGACAATTGTTATAAGCTTGTTCTCAAGTCCTATTACATTTCGCTTACGTCCTGGTCTGTTGGGTATTTACAAATATTTATTTGTAAATGTACATAAGCAATTTAAATATTTATTAAAAAAACGTTCATTATTTATTATCATATACATATGTATATATCTACTCGATCGCTCAATTAGGCACTACCGAATATATCTATATATTTACATACCTACCCTCCAAAAATTCTACGCCTTATTTAAGGTTTATTCCAGAAGGTGATGACTTATGACATAATGCCTGAAAAATTTAAGAGACATAGTTGTATGCACAAAGGCTTATAATAAGGCTGTGTTGATGTCATAAGGCCATTAGGACTACTCTCTCTCTCTCTCTCTCTCTCTCTGAGAGGAAACCTTCTTTCGCCATGGATAATAAGGCTTAGATAATTTCTTATAATAAATGCTTATGTGCTGTTTGAATACCTTATAATAGGGCGTATTCGCCATGAAAATAAGGCCTGACACATTCCTTACAAAAGGGATTATATATAGTTTAACTGCATTTGTTTAGCTGCATTATTCACATTTTTTGCCCAAATTAAGCGTTGTGGCTTATTTAATATTAAAAAAAATGAATTATACTCTGGCTGAAACATGGAAATTTGTACATGTACATTAGATCGGTCCTTATTTTATCAAATATTTTCCAATTTTAAACCGCCGGGCTTAGAAAGTTTATTTTTACACATTAAAAAATGATAGTTTATTTCTAATATAATTTGGTAATTCATTTAATCATTCTTGGAATTAAATCTGAATTTTAATGCCAAAAAGTCTTATTTTTAAACTATGAGATATTTTAAAATTTTATTTAATCCAAAATGGTTTTGAAATAAAACCTTAAAGAGTATTAAAATTCCCTCGAGTTTAAGAACAAATCCTGAAAAGTATAAAAAACTTTGTCTTTCTGTCTTTTGGTTTGAAATCAAGGCTGCTCAACGAAATGAACAAAATAATTTTGTTTCAAAAAATATCAATAAAAAATATCCAAAATTTATTTTGTTTTGCTAATTATCAGAAACAAAATTTTTTCGTTTCAAAAATTATCAATAAACCTTTAATCAGAATAATTTTGTTTCGTTGATATCAAAAAAATTAACAAGAATTGTATTTTTTTTTATTCATGTACGTATCTACATACATACAAACATATGTAAAATTTCTTTTCTTCATAGAAAACTAAATTATTGAAAAGTCAATTTTTTTTGGTTAAATTTGAAACTATATTTTTTTGAAATAATTGTTTTGATAATTATCAAAACAAAAAAAATTTTGTTAATTTTTTTTGATAACAGTTGAAACGAAATGGATTTTGTTAAACTTTTTACGTTTATAAAATCGAATATTTCAACAGAAACAAAATTTTTTTTTGTTTATTGTTAAAAATAACGTTATTTTGCAGTCTTGTTTGAAATCAAAACCAAAAAAATATTAAAAGAAAAATATCAGAAAAAAGTTGTCAAAATAAATTAATACAAAACGTTTCTTAAAATAAAATACGATGGAGAAAAAAATTTGTTTAAATAAATGACAGGAAAGGAGAATTTTACATGCCTGATGAAACAATTGTGTCACTTAAGCAAAACGGGTGATTAATTAAATATTATGATTGTAAATTTTGTTTTATTTTTTTTTTCAGGCAAGGTCTTTATGGTATCTCAAGATATGTACATTAGGCCGTCTCGCCTTATATGGACCAAAAAAAAAGTCCACCGTACGCCCCCCCTATGATTTCTCTTTCGAAAACATTTCTGGAAAAAATTTTTATTTTTTTTTGGACGCCGCTAGATGTCGCTAAAATAAATTTTTTTCATATCTTCGGTAGTTATGGTCCGATGCCTAAGTTTGATACACCAATCTCTTTGGCGTGAGAGGAGGGTTTTCACTTTCTAATTGCATTAACCCTATGTGCGCCATTGGGGTCACTTCCACCCAGTACTTAGTTTATACCACCTTAATGTAACTTTTTTTTTCCGGAATGTTAAACGTCCTTAAAAACCATTAATCTTTTGCAAAAGAAGTATTTCGATCGATTCAGTAGAACCGGAAATAAATCACATTTAACATTCCGAGGAGTATAAGTTTTTCGCTTCCTGTGGTCTTTTAGGTTCATTTTACAAAGATTTTTTCTGAAGAGACTCCTACTGAAATTTTATGGCGAATAATTTTCTAGAACATTTTAGCCCCCTAGCGACCTTAAAAATACTATTTCCTGACTATACTCTATTTCCTGACTGTATAAAAAGGGATCAAAATAACCCTTTTTCAGGGGTGTAAGATGGTTAAAATTTATTAACTCTAAAATGAACATTCTTCATATTTCTCATGAATCTTTTGGATATAGGATTATTTGGCGATTGTTAACTTGTTGAGCAGTTTTTGAATCCAGAAAAGTATGAAATTTATTCCAAGTTTGGGATAGATTTTATACCATTTCAACTATTTTTATTACCAAAAATGGTGAAGACCGGATAAGATTTAATGGCCGCGCAAAATCCATTTTTTATTTCAGAAATCGTCACTTTAGGCGAAAGGTCGATAGAGTCAAAAAGTTGGGAAAAATCATCAAGTTTCTCAATATCATAACAAAAATTACCAAAATTAACGAGAACAACAGAAAAAACAACCAATACTGCAATCACCTCTCCATACAAAAACGGGTTAACGTAGCATATCGCACCCTAAATCATAAAATCGCACAACTCAAAATTTGAAAAAAAAATTTTGAAATTGAGTTTTTTCATAAACGGGTAGACAAAACATATCTAGCGACTGCAAAAAAAAAACAATTCATTAATTGTCTTTTTTGATAGAAAAATATGCATTATACGTGGCCTTTTGCCATACGATTGCTTATAAAGAAAACAAGTTTTTTGGCTCTCTGAAAATTTTTGAATTTTGAGTTGTGTCACTTTATGATTTAGTGTGCGATATATAATTAAGCAATTTCAGTACACCCAGAAAAAACATCATAACGATTCATGTAAAATTAACACAATCAATCTTTACACATAGAACAGCAACAATTACAAATTACACGATACACTATGGTTCAAAATCGAAATATGTATTGAGGAATTAAACCCAATTATCGACTTTTGATTTTCCCAAAAAAAGTAATTACCTTTCATTACACATTACTGTAGTAAATAAAAAATAAAAAAAAATAATGTCAGCTAGCGATCACTTGTTTATCAGAAAGCTTTCAAAGTCTTGGTTTTGATTTTTGTATTCGTGAAAAAAGATTTTACTCAAATTATATAAAAATCTCAAGTGGTGATAAAAACGAATTTGAATAAAATGTGTTTATAAGATGGAAAATATTAATAAAGGTATGTAAAATCAAGAACAACAAACTTTTTTCTGAAACAATAATAATCGTTAATATATTTTTGAGTTTAAGCCGTTGTGTTTTGATTGTGAGTTTTTCTGTGTTAAATAGAATATAAAAAAGTTGGATCAAATAGCATCAATAAGAATTATATATGTAGTTACAGCTAATAGTGTCCTCTTTAATACAAATGTTATTTTATCTGCGGGAATTTGCAAGCGAGGCTACAATTTCACTTTTTTTAGAGCAAAGTAAACTTCGAAAATGGCTATACTTTACAATTTTGTATTGATAATAATAAAAGTATAAAACTCATTTATATATAGGGTTTAAAAACCTAATAATTTCCCTTGAAAATAACGTTACAGTTTTTCGGATATCTTCTTTAGTACCTGAGATATTGTTATTTTAATTTCATTAACTTGCTAAAAAATAATATTATCTCCAAAACTACACGTAGCATCGAAAATCTGACTTCAGATTCAGATTCAGCGTATCGGAAACCTTTAGAAAAGTAAAGTTTTATCTCTATTTGAAATTCAACCTAAATTTACAGTTTCCACTATGTATGGCAGCAGCAGCGAAAAATGGGCGTGGCTCGCCCATTTTCGTCATGAGACATTACTTTTACCTTTAAATATGAATATGAATATGAAAAGTTTTAGACTGATATCTTAACTCTAACTACTTTATTCCTCAAAGTCTGAATTTTGAACAATAGTGCGATGTTTGAAACATGATTTTGGCTTTGTAATACCATGTCTCCACATAACGTGTTTCGCTCTTTTTTTCTGCATTTTCTCTCTCAATGTTGTTTCGACACGGAAACCAGTGCCGAAACTCCCCAATTTCATTACAAATTTCTGAGAGCGAGTGAAGATTGAAACACTGTTTCATTCTGAATCATCTTGCCAACCTCGATGATATCGATGTCTTCTCTAATTTTGTATCGAAAATCTATCGAAATCTCACACAGATCAAAACAAAGACGCAAAAATAAGCAAACATACAAACATTTAAGAAGAACAAGAAAGAGAAATGTCAAACTGAATCACGATTAGCCACGTGGAGACGGGTTATTGAGCGAGATGTTTTGCTACATGTTTCTCTGCTGAATCAAGTTATGTGGAGACGGGCTTTAAATGTCATCTGAAAATTTGGTAAATTCAACCAAATTTTATTATTGATACACATATATATAATACTTCTATATTGCTACTATTCAATTGTTTTGTTGGTCAAACTTCACAGTAACGATATACTGTAAGAAAGGGAAGCAAGATTCCATGGGTGTCGTTAAACATTTCTTTTCAAAGACAAGGGGGACTACAGAAAAATTTGATACTATGAAATACATAGGTATTTTATTTAACAAAGATATGGGTATGAATATATGTACCTACATACATATGCATGAATAAAAATGAATTTTCAAAGAGCGCTCATTGGACGCTCACGAGCGCATAAAATGAATTTCAACGCTGGCGCTCATTGAACGCTCGCGAATATTCTTTTGCATTCGTAAATTTGTGTGAGGCATTCTTCGTTGTTGAATGTATGTAGGTATGAATTTATCGCCACCGCAGAAAACAAGAATAGCCGCTGTGTATAACCGCCTATCCTACGTTATGATATTATTGAAGTAATCATTTCAAACTTATTTCTGCGTATAAACTTAAATGTAAATAGTTATGTATACATTTTGTTGACTAAAGTATCAACTTCGTATAGAAGTAGGAACATATTGAATTATTGGCAAATTTTATTTTTGGCACAAGTGCCGCTTAGGCGGTTAGCAATTTCACTTAGGCGGTTATGAAATTTAAACGACGATATATATATTGTGACTTTATTTAATTTACGAAAATATAAATTATCTGCCTTATTTTTAGCATGTAGGTATGCATACATAAGTTATTTGGTTGTGAACTACGTTGAAATAATAAATACATGTGTACAATTTTGTTTTCGAAAGATTGGCATTTCATTGTTTAATCTACTGCTTTGTGTTTTTATAACGACCATGAAAGTTTTATATGAAGGGAATAACGACCCCTTTCAATCCCCCTTCTGTTTTTTTTTTGTAATGCTACTACAATTTTACAAATGTGTGTGTGACATATATTCACACATACGACTTTTGCTTGTGTTGACGCATGCGCACAAATTACATATGCAGTGAGAAACGAGTTCAGCGCGACCAGAAATGAAACACATTGAGTAGATAGGCTGTTAGCAATATAGAAGTATTATATATATGTATGTTGATACATCATGAAGCAATTTTAAATTAAAAAATTGTATTCCTAAATCTTATTTGGAATTTGGTTTATTTAAAATGTTGGTAGTGTCAATATAAACTAAAAAAATGTTTAAAAAGAATGTCCCAATTCTAGTGCTAATACAACATGAAAACAAATGTTGAAACAGTAAGAACCAGATTTAACAGTACAAGTTGGTTGATACAACACGAAACAATTTTGAAACATAAACGTAATTTGGGAGTTTATTCAACACGATGATAGTGTCAAAATAGTCTACGAAGGCTGTGTGCCAATCGGTAGAAAAAATGAAATTTTGACATAAGGGAGTAAAATTTTGGCAGTATTCGTGGTGAATTCTAGTGTCATAGGTAAAATTTTGACATTTTGTAATTACATACACACAGGATTTGAATTTGCTTGCTGCAAAACAGCAATAGTCGATGTTTTTTGCTTATTGCTGAATTCAGCCGAGCAAAAAACGAAAACACGAATCATTCGCTTCAGTTTTCAGCTGAGTCGTGTTTGCTTGTATAGTTCAAGGCAGATCTAGGAAGGTAGGCCCGGTGGCGAATTCAAAAATTTCCCATGTATTTTGTTAGTGTAATCGGTAGAGTGTAATGTCAAAATGAATGAATTCGCTTGGGGCTCGTCCATTCCTATTGGCCATGATGTGAATTCGCTTGGATTTTGACATTACACTCTACCTTTGCATATAAAAAAAGTAGTTTCTGAATTCGCCACCGGGCCTACCTTCTAGCCATGGGTAATGGCGCAATTTTTTTGGCGCTGATACAATAACTCCAGCGCCACTCGTGGCGCCAACTCACGGTACTGGCGCAATAACACCTTTAGCGCAATTGTTATGGAATAATCGATAAATAACATTTTTTCGCTTGTTACTGTTCACCATCCCCGTTTTATTCCTTTTGGCGCAATTCTGCTTACATATACGAGGGCACAATTAGTTTAAATTTTCATAATCATTTGGAAACATATTCCGTATATTTGTTAAAATATGCTGGAAATTAGAGTCACTTAGATCACTATCAAGCATACATAATTGTGACGGTGTCATACGTATACATATACTATGGTGCTGTAATTGGCGTTGTGGTTGCGCCATTTTACACTAGCGCTATATTGGTGCTGGTGTTAGCGCACGAAATTGAGTCGGTTTTATATTACAAAATTGAGTTGGCGCAATATTGAGTTGGCGCTATATTGAGATGGCGCTATATTGAGTTGGCGCATTTCCCAAATCGGAGTTAGCGCAATAACGCCAGGGTTGGTGTTAGCGCAATTGCGCCGCGCAGCGCAGTGTTACCCATGCCTACTACCTTCCTAGATCTGCCTTGGTATAGTTAAGCCAAGCAACTCTATTTGGGAGGGTTGCTTTTACTTCCAGCAATTAGTTGAGTGGTAAATTTTTGCTTACAGTTGCTTATTTTGCTGAAACTAGTTTTTAAGCAAAATTCAACATGAAAAGATGTTTACAAATGGACATACATACATATTATGTGTACATACATACATACATAAGTAAATATGTATAAAAATCGAAATATGCGTAAACCAATAGTTTCAGCAAAATAAGCAAAAGCAGAAAAAATGCAAAGACACAACTAATTGCTGGAAGTAAAATGATATCCCCCAAATAGCGTTGCTTTGCTTAACTATACAAGCAAACTAGGCATGGGTAACACTGCGCTGCGCGGCGCAATTGCGCTGACACCAACCCTGGTGTTATTGCGCTAACTCCGATTTGGGAAATGCGCCAACTCAATATAGCGCCAACTCAATATAGCGCCAACTCAATATAGCGCCAACTCAATGATGCGCTATTGCAATATAACACTGACTCAATTTCGCGCGCTAACACCAGCTCCAATATAGCGCTAGTGTAAAATGGCGCAACCACAACGCCAATAACAGCATCATAGTATATGTATACGTATGACGTCACAATTATGTGTGCTTGATAGTGATCTAAGTGACTCTAATTTCCAGCATATTTTCACATATATACGGAATATTTTTCCAAATGATTATGAAAATTAAAATTAATTGTGCAATAAAACGGGGATGGTAAACAGTAACAAGCGAAAAAATGTTATTTATCGATTATTCGATGACAATTGCGCTAAAGGTGTTATTGCGCCAGTACCGTGAGTTGGCGCCACGGTTGGCGCTGGCGTTATTGTATCAGCGCCAAAAAAATTGCGCCATTACCCATGGCTAAAGCAAACACGGCTCAGCTGAAAACTGAAGCAAATGAATCGTGTTCTCGTTTTTTAATCGGCTGGCCGAGTTTGCAAATTTACTTTTCGTTAGCAAAAGCAAAGCAACAGCAAATGCAGCAAAAGTAGCTAAGCAATTTCAAACCCTGCATACACATACAAGTAACACAAATATTTAAAAACAAAATAACATGAGATGATTGCATGAATACATTTCTTCTGTTTCCATCAATATTGCCATCAACAATTACATTCATTCTACGTTTTAAAATTGTATCGTTGTCCGTTTTCGCCCAAAAGTTTATCTTTGTAACTGTCAAAATTTTCTATTCCGTTTGGCACAGCAAAATTGTGGTTTTTATTTCAACATGGTAAAATTTTCTACCTCATTTTCCCATAGAGAAAAATGTTGCCGATTGGCACACAGCCAAAAAGTGTTTAAAAAAGAACGTCAAAACTATTTTTAAACATACACAATTTTTTACATTTGAAGTTCTGCTGTTCGTGCAAAACGCAAATTACACAGGCCGACAAAAAAGTTGATATTTTGGTGCAGCCCTGCTTGTAACTGCATTTGGTTGTATTCGATACACTGATAAAAAAAATGATAATAACTTTTTTTTTAATCCTACGTGTAGTTTTTTGAAATATCATATATATTATTTCTAATTGGTGTTTTTTTGCAATCCCTTTTTCTGCTCACATAATTTACCAAAATTGGCCGCTGTGGTGCAGTGGGTAGAGTGCTCGCCTGCTATACCAGAGGTCTCGGGTTCAAACCACGGTCCGAGCCAAACACCAAAACAATTTTTCTAATTAGTAAAAATCCAATTATTGGGTTTTTTAAGAGCAGCGGTCACCTCTCGGCAGTGGGCGGCATACCCTCCGAGAGTATTTCTGCCATGAAAAAAAAGCTTCTCACAAAAAATGCATTCGCCGTTCGGAGCCGGCATAAAATTGTAGGTCCACCCAATTAGTAGGAAAAACAAAAAGGAGCACACCTCGAATTGGGAGAGAAGCTCGGCCATAAAACTCGTCAGAGTTATAATAGCGCCATTGTATTATATTATCATATTATAATTTACCAAAATTAATAAGTAAGGCATCGTTTTAAAGGTATTAATTAGCTATGCATGCGAAACGGTGTTTTATTGGGCGTGGTACTTTTTTTCTAATAGTATTTTGTAAAAATAAAATGTTTTAAACTAAAAGATTTGCGCCTAAAACTATGCCTTCAGAAATATTTTATTCTAACAAGAGTGCAGTGTTAAATACAAATTTCAAATGTAGATTTCGCTCCAGATGAATAGTCGTGTATATTTTAAAACACTTTTATAAGCTTCAGCTGTATGTTTGTATGTAAATATAACATTATTTTAGGTGAACACGTGTGTATTCATACTTACGCTGAATGGGGGTTTTTCAGCATGGGATGTGCTTATTTATACACAGCTGTTCGTAGTACAATATATGTATATGAATTTATAGTTTTGATCAAATAACAGTTGTACGTAAGACCATAAAATATTGAGATAGATATGGACTTACAGAAATCAAAACGATCACGATGAAAAGAAAAATTGATTGAACTGGCGCAAAAATAGAAATATTTTAATGAAATTTGGTACACAGATTCTAATGGGAACAGAGAAGGTTGGGGTTGAAAATAAGGCATATGTATGTGTTTCGAAAAATACGTAAAACATGATAATTAAGTCACTAATGAAGCCCGAGTGATGGAATTTCATCCATGTAATGACCTTATGCCGTTATGAGGAAATATGCTGAAATTTAAAAAAATGGGCCAAGAGGGGCAAATTTTCAAAGATTTATAAGTCAAAACTCAGGAACTGTAGCAGATAAATCGATTAAGCTTCGACCACTGATTTGCTTGCCAAGGCAAAAGTGTGGAAAAAATTACCCAAGTCGGCAGGGACCACATATAAATGTGTGTACATAAAAATATATGGAAACTATATAAAAATATAATGCACATACCTATATACATAGGTATAATAAAAACATTTTATGCGATATCTTTGTCAAACATATAGGTAGTTCATTGAAAGTTCCATAAGTTCCACCAATCCAAATAAATAATAAGTTTTTTAAAATGGGCGTGACAGCACAAACCATACCGCCACGTATGTTTTGTTATTTTTTTGCGCAAGATGCGAACGGGTCCGGCTAGTTAGCCCTTAATAGGTTAAAGCATATTTGGCCCCATAACTTTTTTTTCTGCTTATTCTATGAACACTTGTTTGCTGTCGCTGAAAAGATGACATTTGACCGCTTCTATCGGTATACGTATTGTTAATGTATCTTGATAAATGCCAGAGAAACTGTAAAAACAATCTCTAAAGTTCAATTTTATGTTAAATTTTGTTTATTTTTAATCACGGTTTTCTCGAATAATTTGTTTACCAGTTATATAGATGGCAAATATTTGGCATACCTGTGATTTTGTCACCGTTCCTCAAATGTCATTGGTCACCACCGTGATTGATTTCCAAAATCACGGTGACAAAATCACGTATTCTGAAAGCATGAAAATTTCAGATTTCAAAAAAAATTTTTTTGACTAAGCTGAAAAAAATTCAGCCCATCTTAGAACTGCACGAAACCATACCAAGTCAATAATTCGGATTTAGGGAGCAGCAAGGTACGACAGAACAAGTGCATAGAATAGTTTCAGAAATAAGGTCAACTTTTGAAACCAAACGATATTGCACTGCCCTATTCCTAGATGTGGCACAAGCTTTCGATAAAGTATGGCTAGAAGGGCTCTTGCATAAATTAAAACAAACAATTCCATATACCTCATCTCTGCGGGATCCCAGAACGCTTTTTAACAGGTAGAATATTTCGAGTAACACACACAAGTTTTACAACCGAAAGTCATCCAATTTTTGCTGGAGTTCCACACGGTAGCGTTCAAGGGTATGTATTATAGTACTTAATTTACACAAGCTATCTGCCAGCGAACGCGAGCCTTGTCACGTCCATTGTGTATGGAGAACAGTGACTTGACTCTGGGATGTGTGTCAAACAGGTCGAACAGCTGTGCTCAGCTGATTTTGAAGTTGTTGTTATGGCCCAATGACGATCGTGAATGCAATGTAAGTTTCTCTTCTTCTTTCTGTTTTGTAGGTTGTTGATTTTACATTCTTGCACATGTTATTCGTGGAATAGCTGGCGTTTACGCTCTCTCCGGGAATTGCGTTTTAGGAACTCAGCCTTAGCGTTTTAGGAACTCAGTCTTAATTTCTTTTTGGAATTATGAATTGTTTTTTTCAATTCCCAATTCCGGAATTGCGTTTCTGTCTTGATTGCTACGACCATGTCATTATGGTCCCTTTTCTTACAACAACTACATCCGGCGCCATACCAATCTGTCCCCGATTTTTACATTTTCCGATGACATATCGACTGTTTTTTTTTTTTATCGATTTTCGATGACCTGTGAGACTTGTATATTTTGACAATGGTCACGTCTACCTTCGCAGATATACTGAGTGTGCACGCAAATCCCATAACTCTTCTTCTTAATTGGTACGTAACCGTCTAGACGATTTTGGCCGAGTCCAACATAGCACGCCAGCTATTTCTGTTTCGTGCATGATGGCGCTATTTGGGAATACCTAGGGGTCCACCTGATCTTCCCAACGCAGTGGAGGTCTCCCCTTTCATCTGCGCTCAGCGGGTTTCGACTAAAATACTTTCTTGGCCGGAGCACCTTCATCCATTCTCGCGACATGACCTGCCCAGCGGAGCCGCTAGATCTTTATTCGCTGAACAATGTCGATGTCTGCGTACAGCTCATTGTTAAATCTCCGTCGATACTCGCCCTCGCCAACGCGCAAAGGTCCACGAATCACTCCATTCCTCAAAAATCACGGGATCGGCCATCTATAGTAGAAATGTATGGAAATATATGAAGCAAAATCGAAATTGTGACCTCAAGCGTTTGATCGTACAATTGTTGTAAATATCGTATTTTCATTGCAACCCTGTTAACGCCTGAATATATTTCATTGTTTTAATGTACAATTTTCTTCAACTCAAGAAATAAAAACCACATTTTAAAGAAAATTATATTAAAAACAATGAAAATATGTCTTTAGCCCCGAATCATTCCCATTTTTCCATAATCTGAGTAATTTTTTTTTTTGAGTGCGGAGTTGCATTTGATTAAAAGTAAAGCAAGCTATTAAATAGCTATATTTTAAGTACTTTTATGTATATTTCGCTGGCCACTAAATCTTATCCTAATTGGCATTTCTTTCTTAAGCAATTTTGACATTTTATTTACTTTTTTTTTTTTAAATACTTATATGTACAATCGTATATATTTCTTGGCAAAACCAGCGTTGCCGACCCCCTTTTTCGCCAAAAGTTGTACATTTGAGATAGTTTGTATCCATTAATTTTAAATGTATCCAAATGGATACATTTGTATCCAATGAACAACCCTGCCCGCAGCACATTATGCTCTCTATGCCATGTTTGCTCATAAAACTCAAATTTAGTCTCTATATATTTAACATTCACCGTTTTTAAGCCATACGCTTATTATACTTTTTGCTGGGTACATATGCATATGTAATAAGTGTTATTATAGCCTGCTACGCTTGAGCACAGCGTAATATTCAGTAAATTTCAAACGTTTTGAATGAAGCTCCGAAAGGTATTTGCTTAAGATGGATGGTTTTGACTTGTTGATATTTCAGGAATATTTGGAGAAATGATCGCCCCTTTCCGAGGCCAGAGACCGGTCGGAGAGTTTTTCTATAACTGGAATTCTAAATGCAACCAACCAAATCTGGCTATAGGTTTTTCGAAGCAGCTTCTATTTAGCATTATTTGTTTTGTGTTTTTATTTTATTTTTCATTTCATTTTCTTATGATTTAATTAAGTATTGATTACCTATTATTATATGTAGATACTATTATTAGTTGCGAAAATTAAACCTCTCATCTGTAAAATTACCGGTTACCCGTATATCGTCGCTGCGAGTATAAAACAATTATGTGTATTTCATTAACTTTTCAGGAAAGCAAAAAAACTGATTCCTGGGGTCCATTGGCAAAAATTTTTAAATTTTTAATTCAGAAAAAATTGTATTAAACGAATGTTATTGATTTACGAAAAAATAAATAAACGTTTTTACCCATTCCGACGTGATAAAGATTTGTACATAGTTCTTTTCTTACATTATTTACATATGTTATGTATAAACATCAGTAAAAAAAATAAAGCGTCTTTCTTCGTTATCAAAAAAAATAAAAAGTCTTTCTTTCGAAAAATATTTTTAATGCGTCTTTCTTTGAAAGAGAAAAAGTTTGCTTCTTTTTTACAAGCTTTTATTTAACTTCACTTTTTGTATGTATTGGGGTATGTATGTCGTGGAATTTTGCAACGAATATTTAAGATACTTCTAGTTGAGCTAGGTACTTGAAAATTGGAACATAGTTCAGGACCCGAAGACAATGCAATGTGAAATAAAAAAAATCCGATAGATGGCGCTGGTGTCGAGATATTTGTAAAATTCGTATTTACCGACCGAATTTGTTCATATTCGGTATATATATTGCCTATGAGAAAGTAAATACATCCGTGGAAAAAAATCGCCGCTAGGTGGCGCTGGTGTCAAGATATTTGTAAAATTTGTATTTACCGACCGAATTTGTTCATATTCGGTATATATATTGCCTATGAGAAAGTAAATACATCTGTGGAAAAAAATCGCCGCTAGGTGGCGCTGGTGTCAAGTTATTTGTAAAATTCGTATTTACCGACCGAATTTGTTCATATTCGGTATATATATTGCTTATGAGAAAGTAAATATATCCGTGGAAATAAATCGCCGATAGGTGGCGCTAGTGTCAAGATATTTAGAAAATTAGTATTTATGAACCAATTTTGTTCCTATTTTGAACACGTATTACGAAGTAATCTATTCACAAATGAGTATAGTAAAACCACTTAAAAGACTCCACAGGAATTGGTTAATAAAAAAACTGGCTGAGCAGAAACCATCAAAATGTTAAACATAGTGCACTTCATATTAAAAACTGTTGGACTATATTGATAGTGGGAGTGTTGACAAATATTAGATGTAATATGCATTGTAAAACTAAAAAGGCAAAAATAAAACAAAGTAAAAAAAATTTTTTAAAAAGCTTTTATTTAATATTAATATAAAAATTTACTAAAAAGGAAAAAAATAATTTTTTTATATTTTTGAACAAGATTTATATTAGTCCTTAGTTCATTTGGATCTTAATTTCAATCTAAGCATACATTTAACGTATTTCTTCAAAGCATTTCTGTATATGTATCAACATAAATAAAAGCGCGGGTACTCATTAGATATTCATGTTATAAAACAGTATTGGTGAAATGGAAGGAGGCGATTAAAACTTTAAATTCCAATTACGTAAGATATGCATTACGTAAAGAGCACCCGCGCTTTTATTTATGTTGATACATATACAGAAATGCTTTGAAGAAATACGTTAAATGTATGCTTAGATTGAAATTAAGATCCAAATGAACTAAGGACTAATATAAATCTTGTTCAAAAATATAAAAAAATTATTTTTTTCCTTTTTAGTAAATTTTTATATTAATATTAAATAAAAGCTTTTTAAAAAATTTTTTTTACTTTGTTTTATTCTTCTATAGCGACGTTTTGTTTTTAAAATTTGCCATGTATGTACTATGTGTTGTACTATAAGACATCGTTTAAGATCTTAATGTACTAATTTTTATGCTAAATAAATATCAGTTCATACATAGTCCAACTATAATGCACCGTATGCAGAAGCGTGTGCGTATGCGGCACTAAAAGTTTTCTTGCGTGCGGCCCTGGCTGCTCCAGTGTATGCGAATGGTTGCGTTTGACATCTCAGTCAATTACACTACATACATACATATATACAATTCCCGCCATTGTTATTTTTGAAAATTCATATTTTACCAATTCGCGAAAGATTCAATAAAATTTATAATGGATGAGGATTTAGAATTGATAGTACAGTAGAATCGCACAAAAGTTAACCAAATGGTCCCAAGGGCATTTAACTTTTCCGAAATATTAACTTTTCCAGGTGCTTTTTAAATTTGATAGAATACGGTAATAAACATAATTTTTGGGATATAACATATCAAATTTATTTGAATATCTCAGTTTTAATCATTATAAAGCAGAAAATTAGATTTAATTTACATACATAAAATTTGCTAGCCATCCATCACTTGCATAAAAATTTTTTCTATTGTACATTTTGGCTAATTCAAGCTTAGCTCTTGATTTTAAAATTGGACCACTAATTGCCCAATTGCGTTGCCTTTGGTTCAAAAACCATTTATACGACCTTGCCTCGAGAACGGGATATTCCGACCTGTGCAAAGTTTTCTTGGTTGCTAATTCCTGTGTGTTTGCCACTGCCTCCAAAATTTCATATCGTTTTTTCCTTATTTTTGAGATGGCCACTTTAGATACACCATAATCTAATGCCAAGGTTTCCGTGAATACCTTCATCAAGTTTTCTTAAAATATCAGCTTTTTGATGTAACTTCAATCTAATTTGCGATGGTTTATTCTGCTTTGTTGCCATTTTTAACACACAAACTATGTTTACACCATTCAATAGTTCAAAAGACTAACAACATTTGTACCTCGCGACACCGACAATAACTTTTTACACAGATATTCGGGGAATGCACGCAAATTCCTGGAATACATAGAAACAAGGGGAATAAGCTTGTTTTTTCTGAGAAATAAGCGGTTGGATTTGAAAAAAAAAATCGATAAGCTCAGAAAAGTTAACCAAGAGTTAACTTTTTAGAGCCGTACGTGGACGCTCAAATTTGGTTAACTTAGCCGAAGGTTTAACTTTCTCGCGAGTTAACTTTTGTGCGATTCTACTGTAATTATAATAGGAAGTGTTATTGCCGTATATACGGAATGCGTTAAAATTATTAAAAAAAAAACGTAACATTCGGGTACGTGATTTGTATTTGGAAAGGGAAGTTAGTGTTTTTTTTAATTTGATGAAAACCCGTGAAGTGTATCAATTCCAAATTAATAATAAAAAAAATAATAATATTTATAATAATAATATTATAAATAATAATTATAACTGACGAGTTTAATAACCGAGCTTCTCTCCCAATTCGAGGAGTGCTCCTTTTGTTTTTCCTAATTGGGTGGACCTACAGTTTTATGCCGGCTCCGAACGGCGAATGTGAGAAGCTCTTTCATGGCAGAAATACACTCGGAGGGTATGCCGCCCACTGCCGAAAGGTGACCGCTATTTCTGAAAACCCAATAATTGGGTTTTAATTAATTAGAAAAAAATGTTTTTGGTGTTTGCCTGGACTGGGGTTAGAACCCGAGACTTCTGGTATAGCAGGCGAGCATTCTACCCATTGCACCACAGCGGCCAGATTTCTAAATTGCTATCCGTTGATTTTTTTGTGTTGTGTAAGAATCACATACATATGCTTTGCTTTAAAATACCAGACTTTGAAAATTTTGTGTACTTTTTGCAATTTTAGCAATTTTTAGGCCATTATTTTGAATTCATTAATATGCTTTACAGAGCTTTTTGGCCGGTGAATTATAAAGCAAAACACAAAGTTTTCTTTTTTTCTCCTTATGCTAATTATATTTTCACTTATAACATCTGTTCGGATTGAACGTTTAACACCAAAACTCGACAATAGGCGCATTTCTGTCGTACCCAAGCATGAAAAGAATACTCGCTTATGCATCAAATTGCCTTCAAAGCAACAACACCAACTCGACTATTTTAAAAATAGTCGAGTTGGTGTTGTTGCTTTGAAGGTAATTTTATGAATAAGCGAGTATTCTTTTCATGCTTGGGTACGACAGAAATGCGCCTAATATCAAAGTCAGGGTACGCTTTATATAAAACCGTAAGAAAAAATAAAAATTTGCTACGTGGTTTTTCATGGCAAGCTCTCAAAATTTGTATTCTGTAAAAATCTCGAGTTGTGTTATATGTATGTACACTTTTGCTTATAACTTTTGATTGGATTGTCCGATTGATACCAAAATTAGACAGCATATAAATTAAGACACGCTCTACTTGAAAACGCCAAAAACGGGGAAATATACTAAGTCGACTTAGTACAGTATTGTTTGGAAGCGTCGATATGTAAATTTGTACTTCAGTGTCAATAAAAATAACGAAATGTTAAAAAAAAATGTTTTACATTCAAATAATGGTAACTATGATGACTGCATGTATGTATATGAGCAGTGAGCAGCGCTCATTTTCTGGGGAGTTGTAGCAAATAAAAAAGCTAAAAAAAAAAGCCAAAGCTAAATCAGAATTTTTGCAGCTAAAAGACAAGAAAAAAAGCTAAATCTAGCTTGAAAATGGCAAAATGGCTAGAATGGCAATGCTGGTAACTACATATGTATATCGTCGCTGCGCCAACACAAAGAGCTACACGTTTTTCAGCAACTTTTCAGGAGAGCAAAAAACCGTTTTCTGGTGATCCTAGAGAATATTTTTTCTAGTTTGCATTGTTAACTAATGATACTACACATATGTAATAGACTTGTGCAATTTTTTTTTACTTTTTTTGACCAACCACTTCGCATGAAGCATTTGCGCCGTTTTAAAGCACATAACATTATTTCAATTTGCTAGTGGGGGTAAGAAATCGTGAAAGATGTGTATACAATTCTTCGCTAGGGTCCGATGCAATTAGTGATAGCTTGGAACTGCATTATTTAATTGACCAGTGCCCCTCCTATTTTGAAAAGTGGTCACATACGCTTTTTTTAAATAATATTTTTACACAAAAATAACCTGCAATCAAAAATAATTATACGCAAGTAGATATATAACTGATTTTACAGAGCATTTCTACTACTGAGAGCATATAGCTGTGTTTGATAACTTCTAACCAAAGAAAGATATCAGAAAACGGGAAATGCAGAAATGTGGCTAGCGGATAGTGCTAAATAAATATGTAATAAAAAAAAATCGAAAAAAACATATACCTCAATTTGTTGGCGCAGCGACGATATGTAATTTAAATTCATGTACAATGTACATGAGTATGCAGGTAGTAATTAACATATAATTAATAACTATTAACCATTTCTAAATATATTTAAAACCCCTTTTAATTAACTTTTCTGGTGGCAAACACATTTTCACTACTTCACTTTAAATCAATTTAACGACGTTTTACCAAAAAATATGTATGTATACGGATGTAGCAACCAACCTAATATTGGCGGCGAAACGCATAGAAAACGTATAGAAGTAGAAAATTTTCAATTTATAGTGCAACTCTAATGAACCGTATGCAGATGCGTATGCGTGTGCGTGTCACTGACAGC
This sequence comes from Urophora cardui, assembly GCA_960531455.1. NCBI lineage: Eukaryota > Metazoa > Arthropoda > Insecta > Diptera > Tephritidae > Urophora > Urophora cardui. Next base: position 37,575,764 of record OY482671.1, read on the forward strand.
CGTGTTGCATACCTGTGTTTATAATAATAATAATAATAATAACCCACGCCCTCCAATCCCGCCCGACCGCACGAGAGGCGCACCCGCATGACGTACGGATATTTTTTATTTACATAAAATGCCGAGGTGTTGAGGCAAACTCCAGTGGCACGGATGTAAATGCACCACACGCATAGAAAATTCGAAGATGATTTCGAACACGCATTCGAACGCAGCTAAGTTGAAAATTTTCTACTTCTATGCGTTTTCTATGCGTGTCGCAGCCAATATTAGGTTGGTTGCTACATCGGTATACATATTTTTTGTAAAAACTTCGTTAAATTGATTTAAAGTGAAGTAGTGAAAATGTGTTTGCCAGCAGAAATGCTAATTAAAAGGGGTTTTATTAACTGTAAAAAAATAATTAAGTGAAGTGAGTATTCTTTCGATCAGGGAGTTTTCGCCTTGGTATAACAGAACACCAGATTTCAGAGGTGGTGCATATACATATTTGTATTAACCAAAGTTTTCAGTCTTATATTTTAAGGCAAAGAAACTGTAACTCTTACAATACATAAAAATCAACGGATAGCAATTTGGCAATATGGCCGCTGTGGTGCAATGGGTAGAGTGCTCGTCTGCTAAACCAGAGGTCTCGGGTTCTAACCCCAGTCCAGACAAACTCCAAAAAAAATTTTTTTTTCAATTAATTAAAACCCAATTATTGGGTTTTTAGAAATAGCGAATTTATTCAGTTTTATATGCAATGCACCGATGCCATCGATGCCCCAATTCCGTACAACCGATAAATATTTTCAAAATTTTCCTATCGAATTTTAGTTTAGGAATTAAAAAAAACAACAAAAATTAATTTAAAGAACTTTCAAAGTGACTTTGCTGGGACTCGAACCCACGACCCCTAGCATTTTCTACACTAAAAAATTATTAAATAAGATGTTGGTGTGTACACAACGAAGCACAAATTAAATGAAACTGGTGAGTTTTTTTTTTATCGAATTATCAATTGTAATTAAATTTACTAAGAAGTTAACTTCTATCACGTGTACTGTGCTACACGCGGATTTTTTTTTGTGAGAAGCTTTTTCATAGCAGAAATACACTCGGAGGGTATGCCGCCCACTGCCGAAAGGTTACCCACGACCCCTAGCATTTTCTACACTAAAAATTATTAAATAAGATGTTAGTGTGTACACAACGAAGCACCAATTAGATGAAACTGGTGAGTGTTTTTATTGTTTCTAATCGAATTTTCAATTTTAATTAAATGTAATTACGAAATTTTAAAAATATAAAAATATGTTGTCCATAAAAATAATTTCTTGTCCATTTATTGATGACCAACCATCATAAGTCTCCGAACTTATACATACATATATATGTAGGTAGGTACATGCATAGGTAGTTTCTTATTTTACATTAATTAATTTAATTTAATTTAATTTAATTTAATTTAATTTAATTCAATTTAATTTAATTTAATTCAATTTAATTTAATTACATATCGACCCCTTTGTGCGACTTTAAATTGAAAATTCGATTAGAAACAAAAGAACCACTCACCAGTTTCATCTAATTGGTGCTTTGTTGTGTACACACCAACCTTATTTAATCATTTTTAGTATACTTATAGAAAAATGCTAGGAGTCGTTAGTTCGAGTCTCAGCAAAGTCAAAATTAAACATTTTTTAAATTAATTTTAATCATTTTTTTTAATTTCCTAAATTCAAATTCGATAAGAAAATTGTGAAAAATTTAAACGATTGTAGAAAATTGGTGCATCGATGGAATCGGTGTAATGCATATGCAACTAAATAAATTCGCGAATAAACTCCCCACAAATAAAACTATCAGCATAACGAGTGCGCAAGAGTGGAGGAACAAGTAAAGCTACTTCGATACGAAAAAGCAACTCTGAGTGGTTAAATTAGTACATTCACTCCAGTGATGCCATTTTCACTTCGATCGAAGTTTTTCACTTCACTTTTATGCCTGTCACTTCGACACTTCCTCCTTCCCAAAATCACTTCGATTTTGACCAATCAGTTAATTTTTATAATTTATTCTTAAAAATTCTAATAAAAGTTGCATATGTATGTATGTAGGTATGTGTTTATACAATCATAAGATATGGCATCCCTCATTGAGAGGTGAATGACACATTATATTTCAATACCTAATGGTCTTTTAGGTGTAGCAAGGTGCAAATCCTTTGACATTTGGGTGGCGTACTGAACTGTTGGAGTCATGCCCACAAAGATTACAACAAAGAATTCGATCTGTGATGCATTAAATGGACTATTTAGCTTTGGGTGGAAACATGATGGTTTAAGGAAGTGCAACTTGGTAAAGCGTTGGTCTGTTATTTTCGCTAAAGGACACATTGACTGTTATAAAGTACAGAGATATTTAGCAGAATCTTAAGCTGTCATATTGCCAAGGAAACATGTCATATATGTTCTTGACCTCGCGGGAACGCTTCACTTCGATTTACTTCGAATCACTTCGATTTTTCAGCCGCTTCACTTCCCTCGAAAATTGCGCTGACAGCACTGGCTACGCTTTTGTGTATGTATGTATGTATGTATTGACAAATATCAAACTTGTTACTTGTTGCTTTGCATACGTGAGTGTTTAAATTCTAATGCTGTGGTTATGGTACCAATCAACATTGCCAATCAAAATCGGAAACATTTCGTGATTGGTGAGAGGTGGTTATGCTTACATTGGTGATTGGAGCGCACATACACAACATAACACATGATAATTACTGAGCACATACACAACATAACACATTATTACCTCTGAAACCTCGTTTGCTGGCTGCCTGTTTCACACAGCAAGTTTGCTGGATGTGAGAGTCCGAAAATTCTCTCACCGTCGGAGTGCACAACAACAATTACACGGTGCTCGACCAGCTTGATTGGTAGCATAACCAGGCCATAAGATGCTTTTCATGAAAAGGTAAGTATAAATACCTCAAGAAAGCAATGGACATGAAGTTGAATGTAACATTATATTCTGTCGTTCGACTGAATGTTATGTTGATGTTATGGACACAATAGCCCATATATATATATATATATATATATATATATATATATATATATATATAATAGCAGTGGAGGTTAAGAAGCATACAATATGTACATACGTATAAAGATGCAATATGTACATATGTATAAAGAAAAAGAATTGTACTCGGTGTTTGACGATAAAGTGATACGTACATATGTATGTAAAAAATGTGTATGTATATTTGGAATGGATGGAAGTCCATTGCTTGTTTGTTGTTACAGGCGCAAGATGGCCGTTATTTCCGGTCACAGCAACTTCCTTCCGTTGCATCCCAAACGAATTTCAAATTTCACTCTCCATAAAATCTGCGTATCGCCGCCTAAGAAGTTAACTTCAAATATGCATTCGCCGTTCGCAGCCGGCATAAAACTGTAGGTCCACCCAATTAGGAAAACCAAAAGGAGCACTTCTTGTATTGGGAGAGAAGCTCGGTCATTAAACTCGTCAGAGTTATAATAGCGCCAGTGTATTATTATTATTATACTAGCTGTACGCGGCCAAGCTTTGCTTTGGCCCACTTCCTATTATAGCTACTTGAAGCGAAAAACGGCACACTTTAAAATATCGTGGAAGTATCTATGTAGAAACCGAAATTACCTAGGGCTGCAGAGCTCAGCACAATTCAGATAAGCTTAAAAAAAGTGAAGGAAAAAATTGATATTTTCAAAAGTTTGCCCTCTTCATGTTCTTATCCCAATTTTCTTCGTATTAGTCTCCAACTGCCTTTCCCCCTACTTTTCTCTTTCTCTTCCCCTTTCCATTTATCATTTCTTTCATTTCCGTTTCCTTTTTCCTTTTCTATCACATTTCCGCTTCACTTTCTCTACCGCTCTCTCTTACCTCTACTTTTCTGCCTTTCTCCTTTTTATTCCCCCCTCTTATTCCTTCTATAATTCTCTGTCTTACTGTCTCTCCCCATCCTCTTCATTCCATTTTTATTATATTCTCCCTCTCCTTTTCCGTCCCTTTGCCTTTGCCTTTCTCAGTCTCAGTACTCTTCCCCTTTCGCTAGGGAACTGGGTTTAGCATAACATACCCTGCATTCCACTTCTCATTTGATACCATTATTGCTTAAAAACATTCCGTGGCGTCCGAATCGTCTCTTTCACCCATAATTGGGTTTCGGGACTAAGAATCACTATGAAAATATCTCTATATAGCAGACCCGGTCAACACTTTCATTTTATATCAGTATTACTCAGAAGCATCCCGGGCTCATCCGGGTCCACTTATTGACCCACATCTGGGAACTTGACCTAGGAACCATAATGGGTACGGTATCTGGAGACTTGACCAAGAAATCGTAATGGGTACGGCCCAACATGAGAGTCTGCTCAACACCTTTCATTTGGTACCAATATCCCTAAGATATATCCCGGTGTTATCCGGGTCCACATATTGACCCATACCTTGAGATCCCACCTAGAAATCGTCATGCGCCGTGATTAAATAACAATATCGCTGAGAAATTATCCGGGGCCATCCGGATCCACATTTTGACCCACATCTGGGGACCTGACCTGGGAATCATAATGAGTTCATCTCTATGTAAAAGACCTGCCTTTCAGTTGACACCAAAATCGTTCAGAAATTTTCCGGGGCCATCCCGGTCCACGTTTTCACCCACATTTAGGGACCAGACCTAGGAATCATAATTAGTTCATCTCTGTGTAAAGGCCCTGCTCAGCACTTTTCATTTGGTACCAATATCCCTGAGAAATATCCCGGTGTTTTCCGGGTTCGCGTGTTGACCCACACCTTGGGACCCGACCTAGAGATCGTAATGAGTTCATTTCTATGTCAAATCCCTGCTCAAAACCCTACATTTGATACCAATATCACTGAGAAATTTTCCGGGGTCATCCAGGTTCACATTTTGAACCATATTTGGGGACCCGTCCTAGGCATCATAAATAAAATAGTTCTATTTTGAAGTCCTCATCAAGACCTTTCATTTGATGTCAATATCGATCAGAAACATTAGAGTGACCCTGTCCACGTTTTGACCCATATCTCCAGACCCGATCTAGGAATCACAATGAGTACTATTCTATGTAAATTCTCTGCTCAATACCTTTCATTTGATACCAATATCGCTCAGAAACACTAGAGGGTCATCCGGGTCCACGTTTGACCAATATCTGGAGACCCGATCTAGGAATCACAATGAGTACTATTCTATGTAAATTCTCTGCTCAATGCCTTTGATTTGATACCAATATCGCTCAGAAACATTCGAGGGTCATCCGGGTCCACGTTTTGACCCATATCTGGAGACCCGACCTAGGAATCACAATGAGTACTATTCTATGTAAATTCTCTGCTCAATACCTCTCATTTGATACCAATATCACTCAGAAACATTCGAGGGTCATCCGAGTCCACGTTTTGACCCATATCTGGAGACCCGACCTAGGAATCGCAATGAGTACTATTCTATGTAAATTCTCTACTCAATACCTTTCATTTGATACCAATATCGTCCAAAAATATTCAGGGGAAAGCCGGATCCACGTTTTGACCTTTTGACCTATATCTCGGGAACCGACTTCCGGATTTGAAAAAAATATGTATGTGGTATTTATTTAACAATTTATAATTTAGGTTAAATAAATTAGAAAAATATTTATTTCATATTAAATTATATTTAAATTAATGTGTTTTGTCTTTGGCTGTTTCACCAGAACTAAAAAATATTTTAACAAATTTTCATAATGTACTCATTTTTATATTTCTATAGTAACTTAACTTTATTTATAAATACATATTTTTTTATATTTCTATAGTAACTTAATTTTTATTTATAAAAATTACTCATTTACATTTTTTCAAAATTGCTGAGTCATTATATTTCCATAGATACATTTATTTATTAAAATTACTCATTTTATTTTATTTGTAATTATTAGGGTTGTTGATAAGTCTGTCCACTTCTCGTCCTTAGTCCCGTTCCCACATGTATATAAACCATCTAGGGCAAGGTACTAAGCTGGTGTGTAAATTTGGTCAAAATCCCTCGACGCGTTTGGGCGAAAGCCGGCGACAAAGAAATGGGCTTGATTTTTATATATATATAGATTATTATTAATTTGGAATCGATCCACTTCACGGGTTTTCATCAAATTAAAAAAAAAAACACTAACTTCCCTTTCCAAATACAAATCACGTACCCGAATGGTACGTTTTTATTTTAATAATTTTAACGTATTCCGTATATACGGCAACAACACTTCCTATCATAATTAAATCCTCATCCATTATACATTTTATTGAATCTTTCGCAAATTGGTAAAATATGTATTTTCAAAAATAACAACGGCGGAAATCGTATAAATGTATATATGTATCTTCTAAGTAGTCTGTAAGTACTTGTGTACACTTAGATTACCTTTGCATTCAAATAAATAAACAAAAATAACCAAAAATAATTGACAGACGCAACCATACGCATACACTGGAGCAGCCAGGGCCGCACGCAAGAAAACGTTTAGATCCGCATACGCACACGCATTCGCATACGGTACATTAGAGTTGGACTATTAGAGTTGAACTATTAGCTGCGTTCGAATGCGTGTTCGAAATCATCTTCGAATTTTCTATGCGTGCCACTGGAGTTTGCCTCATTTAAACACAGGTATGCAACATGGCCCAGCAAAAATTTGGTAATCGCTGCTACATGTATTGCATGAGAGAAGGCATTGCCATAGAACGCCTGAAGATTGTCTCCCTTCTCTTACGCATTACCAGTAATAATAATAACAGTAAGTAAAGTGAAATTAAAACACAAATTTTTATGAAAATAATTAAAAAGCACCTAAAATAAAATAAATACGAATTAAGATAAATTGAAATAAAAAGAAAAATATATTAAAATAAAAAGAAATAAAATCATAAATAAATGAAAATAAAAAATGCCTCATAGCGAATAAAGTGAAATTAAAACAAAAATTTTAATGAAAATAAGTATAAAGCACACACACGGATATTATTTTATATTTTTTTTTTTTATTCGCACACTCTAAAGTACATAAGCGTGGCATCCATATAAAATACTTGAGCGCCAAAAATGGCTTCGGTATCCGATGGAGGTTTTAATTTTCCATGTATTTATTATTGTAATTGGTTGCTCCTTTTTCTCTATAGTATGGAGCATTGCACGGCCTACTTCTTACAGCTTTTTAGCTTTCTTGCGCTCTGGCGCTTATAGAACTCATAATAGGAAGGTTCAACTTTGCAATCACTCATAGCGACAATAAATTTTGCGTGTAATGCAATTTTTGAGTGTAATCCGAATGCATATGAAAAAGGGAGAGAGAGTGCTTTTAAATTAAAGCAACTCTTCAACTGTGTTTGCGATATTTGTAAACATTTTTACGATATCTATTTCTCTTAACTAAAAACTTTATTTATTAATTAGAAACAAATTAAATAATTTATTGAAAAAATTATATGCCTATGCACTGCTCCTGACTCATACGAACACATCCATATCAATTTTATGTGGATACTAGCTGACCCGGCAAACTTCGTTCTGCCCAAAACAGATTTTTTTATTAATTTCATTTCAAAAATTGTTATTACACCGGTATTATTTTTAATAGAAAATTAACGATTTTTCACTACTTCATTGTGTATACAACTTCAAAAATATATAATTTTAGTATTCAGTTTAAGGCTGCGCGATACACAACATTTTTAGTTTTCTGTTCCGGATATTTTTATTTTCACCGAGTATTGGCTATTTGCACTAAGTAAGTAAGAGGATTGATATAGTATACCTCCATAATAGTTTTCAGGCCCCTCCTCCAACCCTTTTAGATATATTCCGCCTCAAAAGTTTAGTACGTATGGGAGGTGCAATGCCCCATTTTTCGACAAATCTTTTTTTTGGGTGAACATGGTATTGATATCGTATATCTGCATAGTGATTTCTATGTACATGCCATGCACGCTTTTAAGGATATTTAGCCTTAAAAATGAGGAACGCATGGAAGGTGCCACGCCCCCTTTTTCCAAAACTACTGTTTTTTTCATAAGCACGCTATTGATATCGTTAATCTCCTGATCAATTTTCAGGTCCCAGCCTTAAAGGCTTTTATAGATATTCAGCTTGAAAAATTAAGTTTGTATGGGAGGTGCCGCGCCCTCTTTTCCGATAACCTACACTTTTATGCGCAAAATTTGTTTTGATATCATATAGCTCTGTACCAATTTCCAGGTCCCTGACTTAAATCCTTTTAAAGATATTCAGCTTAAAAAATTAAGTGTTGTTGGGAAGTGCCACGCCCCTTTTCGTATAACTCCAATTATTTTGCGTTAATATGGAATTGTTATCGTTTATATCCACACCAATTTCCAAGCCCCTAGTGTAACTTAGCCTTTATAATAACGATAACAATACTTAACCATACGATAAATATTCACCTAGCCATACGATAGATAATCGACCCTTCAAAAATACGACTCTGTGCTCAACTTACAATTTGAAGTAAAACGTCAGTTGAAGTGAGAGAAAGCACCAATTCGGTAACGCGCAATTGTATGCGCTCTTGTCAAACACTTTAAAAATTAATTAATATACTTTATTTCAACTATTACTTTCAATAAATACATATTGATAGCCACGAAGGCATTTTTAAACGGTTTTCTTTATTTAATGAGTTTATTGGACGACATTAGTTTACCGAATTGCTTTCTGGAAAGTATATTAAAAGGTTCGGTCACGTCAATTTGTCGGATTTATCAAATTGCTTCAGTAGCAGTCATTGGATTGAGAAGAAAAAACCCAAATCATCAAACAGAACGGGCTCTGTGCCACATAGTCGCCGGCAAATTTGGTTAGCAACAACGCAAGTAATAGGAACGCAGTCAGCCACTTCAGTAGCAGCATCAGTCGCCTAATTATTGCATCAGAATTCCAGTGAATTCAAGTCAGCAAATAGGCATTGCCTTACAACAATTCTCAGTCGCCGTACATCGTCTCCAGTTGCTTCAGTAGCAGAATAAGTCAACGCAGCGCCTAAGAATTGGAATTTGCCAGCAGTCGCGTCCCTGCAAAAAAAAAAATTAGCCAAGTGTATTCGCAGTTGCACAAGATTGCGGCGTAGCATACATACACATACAGAAGTTCGAGTGAATTTGTATACTCGTAGTAGTAACTTCACAAAATTCTAGAAAAGTCGTCAGTTGAATTTCAATATTCTCAGTCGCCGTCAAATTCGTCATATACAAACACTTGTTGCGGCGTAGCATACACACACATACAGAAGTTTGAGTGAATTCGTATACTCGTAGTAGTAACTTCACAAAATTCTAGAAAAGTCGCCAGTTGAATTTCAATATTCTCAGTCGCCGTCAAATTCGTCATATACAAACACTTGTTAGCACAAACGATATACATACATATGTATGTAGTTATTTTTTCGCCTCTATACATATGCCAGTTATAGTAAATGATTACAAGAAGTAACAAAAGGAAGGAGAAAGAGAAGTTTGGAAAAAATAGTTTGCAAAAAATGGATGTGGATTCGGATCACTCAGGAAGTTTGGACAATACAATGGTGGAAACAAGCGCAATGCAAACAGGTGGTGAAGAGGCGGAGAAGTGTGTTATTTCTCAAGCACAGCTAGCGTCGCTGCTGGACACCATAAATTCATTGAAAGAGTCAGTGAGTGAACTTCGTCGTGATAATCAACAGCTTCGCAGTACGGTCAAAATGTGTGATGGCAATAAAATTGTAATTTCTACGCCACCACAACTTTTGCAAGAAAATCAAGTCATCACCGCTGCGAACACAACAACAGCAGAGCAGTCAAGGAATTTTACAATGCCAGCAACATTATACTCAACACAAAATAATCAGCAGACACCATCAACGTCTTGTGGTATGGTAAATATGAATATACCAGCCCCGGAATCACAGTTTCCACAGACAGCACCACAGTTTTTGCCGAAATATCCAATAACAACCATGTCATCACAATTACCACCTACATTAACGCAATTTCGACAGTCAAATGCTACATCGTCACAACAATATTTGCCACAAACATCAAGCACCTCACACACTGGTGTTATTTCATACGTCGATAACATAGTTGCGAAGTTGTACCCACTACCCAACTTCGATGGTAATCCAGAGGATTGGCCTCTATTCAGTGCAAGTTACCACGATACTACGAGGGAGTTTGGTTACAACAATCGTCAAAATTTAATAAGACTTCAAAAGGCATTACACGGCAATGCAAAACGCATGGTAGCAGCATTATTAATTTACCCTGATAATGTGTCACAAGTTATTGATGAGTTAGCATTTAATTTCGGTCGTCCGGAATTGTTAATCCGTGTTCAGATGAAGAAGATTCAACAATTTCCTGTCATTTCAGAGAACCGTCTTGAACAAATCGTTGATTTTTCTAATCAAGTTAGAAACATCGTCGCCTTTCTGAAATCATCTAATTGTCAACACCACTTACATAATCCAATGCTTTTAGAAGAATTAGTCCTCAAGCTGCCAGCGTCAAAGCAATTTGAGTGGAGCCGTCGTGCAGCCAGTATATCACCACATTCAACTATTGACCATTTCGCAGACTGGTTAAGTGATATCGCTAAAGTAGTCAGCCTTATGCCATCTGTATTTGCAACGATACAACGAGGTGAAAATTTGCAGTCAACCAACATACGTTCAAGTATACAACCACCTTCTAGCCGTCCATCATCAAGTGCTCCACGGAGGGTGTTGCACAGTAACGAATCAGATGTCAGTCAACTACAACAAAACAAACAGCAGGCACAGTTATGCGAAAAATGTAAGCAGCCTCATAAACTAAGCGTCTATTCAGAATTCAGGGCGCTTGGCTTAAACAATAGATGGAAACTCGTAAAGGCTAACCATCTATGTTTCGGCTGCCTTCAACGAGGTCACGGATTGAGTGAATGCCGATCCAAACGTGAGTGTGGAATTGATGGGTGCAAGCGAATGCACCATATTCTTTTACATCAGCCAACTAGTACGTCTGATACACAATCTTTGGCCACATCTTCAGAAAACGAAAACGATAAACATTTGTTAAACTGCCGCGATAATAATCATGGTGAATGTTTATTTAAAATATTGCCAGTAGTTGTTACAGGTCCCAACACAAGTACTACAGTATACGCAATGCTCGATGAGGGTTCATCGATAACACTTCTAGAGGAAGATATAGCCAACGATCTCGGTTGCAAAGGTCGTAGTACGCCACTTACTTTGCAATGGTATAACAACAAACAAATCACAGAAAAATCGCGTGTGGTGAACCTTGAGATAAGTGAACCTGGTCAAGATACGTCATTCCAGCTGAAGAACGTGTACACTGTTAAGCAACTCGATTTGCCAAAGCAGTCTTTCGATCGGAACCATTATAACCAGATTCGTAATTTGCCAATAGAAAATTACTCAAACGTCAAGCCGACTTTGTTGATCGGCCTCGACAACAGCCACTTATGTGTTTCAAGAGACCAAATTACTTCCGAGCCTAATGGACCTATAGCGGTTAAAACTAAATTGGGCTGGGTAGCCTATGGGCCAACGCACACTAGGGAGGGTCCTAGTGCTAACTTTTTTCATGTTCGTAAATCTTTCACGAATCAGCATCTTCATCAGCTAGTCGAGGAATACTTCAGTTTGGATAGCTTAGTAGTGAAGAATCCTGATACGCCACTTGAATCGTTAGAAGACATCAGAGCCAGAAAAATTCTTGAAGATACTGTACACAACATTGGTAGACGTTACGAGGTAGGGTTATTGTGGCGTAGAGACAACATCAAGCTGCCACAAAGCTACGAAATGGCCAAGCGAAGATTGATTAACGTCGAAAACAAGATGGCAAGAGATCCAAAGTATGCTGAAACTTACATTGCTGAAATTAACAAATACATAAAGAAAGACTACGCACAATTACTAACCGATCAAGAAGCAAAAGAAGAAGGACCAGCAACCTGGTATTTGCCACATTTTGGTGTGGTCAATTGTCACAAACCCAACAAGCTGCGGATAGTATTTGACGCCGCAGCAGCTACATCAAATATTTCATTAAATTCTGTCCTGTTAAAAGGACCAGAACGCGCCCAACCATTAATGGCCATTATGTTTAAATTTCGCCAACGCTCAATTGCAGTCGCTGGGGATATACAAGAAATGTTCTCACAAGTTAAAATTCGCCAACAAGATAGACAATCACAACGTTTCTTATGGAGACATGGTGATCAATCGCAACCAATACAAGTTTATGTCATGTCGTCGATGATATTCGGTGCCGCCTGTTCGCCGTGTTGTGCCGAATATATCAAAAATTTGAACGCCACCCATTGCAGCGAGAATATGCCACGAGGTTCGAAAGCTGTAATCGAAAATACTTATGTGGATGATCTTGTCATCAGTTTCGACAACGCACAAGATGCCAAAGATGTAATCAACGAAGCCATCTCAATCAATGCCGCCGCTGGGTTTCATTTGCGAAATTTCGTTTCTAACTGCAAGGACTTGCAGTATCGGCTTAACAATGACAAAGGCACACTCCCAGATGTCGTTAGCATGGAACATCAGTCCACAACTGACAAAGTGCTAGGTATGTATTGGAATTCCAGAGATGATGTTTTGGAATTTCATTTCAGGTTCCACAAAATACCACACGAAGTCATCAATTGTAAAAGGCCGCCCACTAAACGCGAATTACTTGGACTAGCTATGGCCATTTATGATCCATTCGGTTTACTGGCTAATATCACCGTCGGAGTCAAACTGATTTTGCAAGATACCTGGAAACACCAAATTGATTGGGATGAAAATATATCGTCTAACCTAGCCGCGCGATGGTTTTCCTGGTGGGAAGCCTTTCGAGAGATCAAGCACTTTTCAGTGCCAAGATGTTATTCGCCGACTTACGCTACTGCAACAGACATACAACTTCACATTTTCGTGGACGCTAGCGAAGCCGCTTATGCCGCAGTAGCCTATCTACGTCTTAAACTAGACAAGGATATTCATGTCACATTTCTAGCAGCCAAATCCAGATGTGCCCCCAAACGTTCAACAACCGTGCCACGTTTGGAGCTACAAGCCGCAGTTTTGGGTAGTCGACTTAGAACATTAATAGAACAGTGCCTCGACCGAAGTATGAATAGCGTAACATTTTGGAGTGACTCTAAAACGGCGTTGCTATGGATCCGTTCAACAAAGAGAGATTTCAAGCAGTTCGTTGCCAGCCGAGTATCAGAAATCCTATCCAACACTAATGTGAGTCAATGGCGTTGGCTTCCAACAAACATGAACGTAGCAGATGAGGCAACGAAAGTGAAAACATCAAAAACATATACATGGAGCTCGAAATGGATAACAGGTCCAGCATTCTTACATGAAAATGAAGATACATGGCCAGTCGAGTCATCGCCTTTGCAATCTGACGTTCTCCCAGAAGAAAAGTGTAAGAAAATTTCACTTTTTATCACAAATCATGTTTCTTTGGTAGATTTCCGTAAATACTCAACACTTACGAAACTTTTGAGAGTGGTTGCATGGGTATTGCGCTTCATAAGCAACTCAAAATCGAAAATACGCCTTCAAGGGGAACTGTCATCAGAGGAACTAAAGAATGCCGAAAACATTGTATGCCGTCACGCTCAGTATGAATTTTATAAAACAGAAATCGATAAACTACATGCTAAAGAACACCTTCCAAAGACCAGTACATTGTTTAAATTAACACCAATGTTAGACACGAATGGAATATTACGTATCAACGGCCGCATAGATGCCGCATATTGTCTTCCCGATTCCGCTCGTCGACCGATAATCATTCCACGTAATCATCATTTATCGATACTGGTTATGGATCACTTTCATCGAAAGAACCACCACCAGAATAGTAAGCTTACCATTAATGAGATGCGCCAACGATTTTGGATACCCCGAGCTCTCTCTTTATTAACCGCCGTAAAAAAAATGTGCCCAATTTGTATCCGTGTAAACTCAAAACCTGTCATACCACTGATGGGTCAGCTACCACCCGACCGTTTAACACCATATGTGCGACCATTCTCATATGCAGGCGTTGATTACTGTGGTCCGTTTTTTGTTGCCGTAGGTCGCCGCCGAGAAAAGAGATGGGTTGCATTATTTACGTGCTTGACAATCAGAGCCGTACATCTTGAGATTGCTGAAGACTTGTCCACAGACGCATTCATAATTTGTTTGAGAAATTTCGTCAACCGAAGGGGTGTGCCCGTTCGCATTCGGAGCGACAACGGCACCAACTTTATTGGAGCCCAACGTGAGCTCAAGAAAGAACACCAACTATTCGATTTTGAGCAAATTCAACGAGAGACGTCCAAAAATGGTATAGAATGGAATTTTAACTGCCCGGCTAATCCGTCAGCTGGTGGATGTTGGGAGCGTCTGGTACAATGCGTGAAAAGAATATTACAACGCGTGTTGAAAGAAGAAGCTCCACGTCTAGAAACTTTCCGCAGCGTATTGATAGAAGCGGAAAATATCGTAAATAGTCGCCCGTTGACAGACATACCTATATCGCCCGACAGCGATGAACCGCTAACACCGAACCATTTTTTATTGGGATGTGTGAACTCAACACAGACGCCATACGAAAGCGATGAGAAATTTTGTTTGAGGAAGCAATGGAGAATTTCCCAACATTTGAAGGATCGGTTTTGGAAGCGCTGGATTAGCGAATATTTACCACAATTGTTAACACGCCCAAAATGGCAAGAAGAGGCCACACCACTTAAATCAGGGCAGCTTGTCATAATATGCGATTCAACTTTACCGAGAAGTCAGTGGCAAACAGGTCGTATAACAGAGGTATTTACTGCTAAAGACGAACAAGTTAGAAGCGCCAACATACAAACTAGTCACGGTATCATCAAACGTCCAGCGTCAAAGCTCGCCGCCTTGGAATTCGTGAATCCCACTGAAGATTCACCAGGGGGTGGAATGTAACTTAGCCTTTATAATAACGATAACAATACTTAACCATACGATAAATATTCACCTAGCCATACGATAGATAATCGACCCTTCAAAAATACGACTCTGTGCTCAACTTACAATTTGAAGTAAAACGTCAGTTGAAGTGAGAGAAAGCACCAATTCGGTAACGCGCAATTGTATGCGCTCTTGTCAAACACTTTAAAAATTAATTAATATACTTTATTTCAACTATTACTTTCAATAAATACATATTGATAGCCACGAAGGCATTTTTAAACGGTTTTCTTTATTTAATGAGTTTATTGGACGACACCTAGCGTAAACAATTTTAGAGATTTGTATGGGAGGTGCCACGCCCCTTTTTCCGATAACCCCACTTTTATGCGTGGGAATGGTTTTGATATCATTTAGCTCTATACCAATTTTCAGTTCCCTACCTTGAACTGTTTTAGAGATAATCAGCTTTAAAAATTAAGGTTGTATGGGAGGTGCCACGCCCCCTTTTCTGACAACCCCCACTTTTCTGAGTGAGAAGGGGTTTGATATCACCTACCTCTAAACCAATTTTCAGCTCCCTACCTTGAACTGTTTTAGAGATAATCAGCTTTAAAAATTAAGGTTGTATGGGAGGTGCCACGCCCCCCTAACATTTTTTATATTTTTTCTTCGACTAAACCTTCGCGGGGTAACAACAAACAAATCCCCCTAAGGAAGTATTTGATTTGGTTCAGCCGTTTTCAAGTTTTAGCGTTACAATTAAATACCAAATCATTTTTATATATATAGATTTTTATATATATAGTGAGTATGTTAAATGTGCTAAACAGCCTGGCAATTGTTTGTATGGGAAAATGTTAGCCTATTAATATATAGATAATACAATGGCGCTATTATAACTCTTACGAGCTTCTCTGCCAATTCGAGGTGTGCTCTTTTTTGTTTTTCCTACTAATTGGGTGGACCTACAGTTTTATGCCGGCTCCGAACGGCGAATGCATTTTTTGGGAGAAGCTTTTTCATGGCAGAAATACTCTCGGAGGGTATGCCGCCCACTGCCGAGATGTGACCGCTGCTCTTATAAAACCCAATAATTGGATTTTTTCTAATTAGAAAAATTCTTTGCCCGGACTGGGGTTTGAACCCGAGACCTCTGGCACAGCAGGCGAGCACTCTATCCGCTGCACCACAGCGGTATTACCAGTAATGCATAGTAGAATAAGATTCCGATCGGCGCGTGGATTTACATATCGTCGGTGATACTGCAATACGTTCCATGTCACTTTTCACTTCTTCCTGAATACACCTAAATAACCTTTTTACACTTTTGGCAATCACATAGATTTTGCTTTTATATATAACTTCGCTTTTATATATACTATAAAAATGTAAAAAACACAGCGAAAAGTGAAAATATATATAGTTTTTTCTCCTTCCTCAAAAATTTAGTCACGGCGACATAGCACGTTTTGTAGTATCACCGACGATATTCAATTTTGTTTCGCAGCCGTGAGCCATTCCGGGTAATGCAAAGTGGAATGGAGCGCGAAATATTAAACTGAATAAATCCCGTTACTTTCTATGGAAATTCTGACTGCATAAAATCGTGTTTTGATTGTTTGTTTCAATTGAAATTAGGTCAGTTGGTGAAGTGCTGCATAGTCTGTAACCAGGGCCGCGGAGAGGGGGGGCGGCAGCCAGGGCAATTGCCCTGGGGCCCGGAAGCTTTTTGGGGGCCCGGAAAGGCAAATCATTATTGACAGTACTCGAATTAGGTTTTCATAGATAATACATAGGTATTTTGTTGTTACAAAAAATTGTTTTAAAATTGAAGTGTTTAACTCAACGAAATCACCAAACTAAAATTATAAGCATCCAATCAAATATTTACCTTGTTTATACATGGACAAATCCTAGAAAAGTGAGTTGAAATTGAGGAAAATCGACTTTGATTTAGAGTTTCCAAAGTACCGCGATTGGTAAGATGGTGAACCAAGCTCCTCAGAAATATATACTTTTTAAATTAAAAATGTTGGTAACCCTGTTTAAACAGATTTCAAAGAGTTAAGGTATAAAAAATTTAAAAAAATTATTAAAAACAGCAAAATTTTCTAACCAGTTTTGTATTTTATTTTTTTTTTACTAGATTGAGTTTATTTTTTAGGGGGGCCGGTAAATGCGTAGTATCCCAGGGGCCCGGCTCGGCTCTCTGCGGGCCTGTCTGTAACACGCGAAAAAGTAAAAAAAATTAAATAGTAAAATTGGGTAAAATGATAGATATCACAAAATGTATAGTAAAAGACACACAAAACGCTTAATTAAAAAAAGAAAAGAACAAATTGAATTAAAATTTCAAAAAGCAGAATCAAGTTCAAATCAGGGACTTGTAACAAAACTCGTAACGAAACGAAACTCTCGTTTCTGGCGTTTCTGTTCCAAGAAACATTAAAGGATAGAAACTAAATTCGAAACCAAAAGATTGTAAGGTTTCAATAAGTAACAAAACCTGTAACGAAACTAAATTAATTTTGTTCCTTGTAACAGAAACAGAAACAGAAACAAAACTCCTTTGTAACAAAATTTGTAACAAAACTCCGAAACGTTTCCAGCAGAAACAAAACCTGTAACGAAACTAAATTAATTTTGTTCCTTGTAACAAAATCCGTAACGAAACTAAATTAATTTTGTTTCTCAGAAACAAAATTAATTTCGTTTCTCAGTCTCAGAAACAAAATTAATTTTGTTCCTTGCAACAAAAACAAAACCAGAAACGAAATTAATTTTGTTTCTCAGTGGCAAAACTATAAAAATTATTATAATACTATTTGCCGTACATTAGGATGGACTTTTTATTTTTAGGTATATAATATATATATGCATACCTGTGGCATTTTGATGTGCAAACATCTTTGCTGTAGCTACGAGTAATTTCGAAAAACAGGTAAAGTTTACGCGTATCTAATGAAAAGTTTTGGGCAGGGCTCCTACAGGGAGCCCTATTCTTTATGATTCCTAGGTCGCGAGATATGGGTCAAAACGAGGACCCGGATGATCTTGTGTGTTTCTGAGTAATATCGGTATCTAATGAAAGGTTTTGAGCTGGCCTTCTACAATATTGGTATCAAATGAAAGATGTTGAGCGGGGCTTTCGTATAGAGCTCTATTCTAGACCGGGTCTCCACATATGGGTCAAAATGAGGATCCGGATGATCCTTGAATATTTCTGAGCAATGTTGGTATCAAATGAAAGGTTTTGAGTAGGACTTCTACACGGAGCCCCGAGATATGGGTCAAACGTGGATCCGAATGATCTTGTATGTTTCTGAGCAAAACAAAACAAATCAAAATCAGAAATCAAAAATTAAAAATCAAAAACCAAACACCGAAACAAACAAAAACAACAAAATGTAGCAGTGACATGTTGAACACGTTTTTATTAAGCAGATAGTTAAAAGTGTACAGAGAAAAAAGTGAGCATAAAAATATATCGATAAGTTTAACAAAAGTACGATAACATAAGTTCACACTAGTGTTGCCATGTATACAATAATTATTTGAATGCCTAAATGACTCCAACACTCCTCCTCATTCAAATGATGTTAGGCCACAGTTTTCTCTCAGTAGTTTGATGCGGACTGCCGGCAGTGGCTTAGTTAATAAATCTGCTACCTTAGTCTCCGTTGGACAGTAAGAGCATTTTACCACATTCCTTTTAACGTAGTCTTTAACAAAATGGTACCGAGTGTCTATGTGCTTTGATCTGCCCGATAAATTTTCTTCTTGAATTAGTTTTAGGCAGCTCTGATTATCTTCGAGTAATAGCGTTGGTCCAGTCTCCGGACGGTTAAAGTCTTCGAGTATTCGACGGATCCATTCCGCCTCCTTACATGCCTCTGATAACGCGATAAATTCGGCCTCTGTTGAAGATAGTGCCACGCAAGTTTGCTTTTTGCAGCTCCAACTAACTAAACCACCCAGATACATGAAAACATATCCACTGTTTGATTTCCTATCAACACGATCTTCTGCCCAGTTAGCATCGGAATACCCAATGAGATTGTTTTCGGTGTCGCTTCTTCCAAGAACTAAAGATAAGTCAGCGGTGCCATGCAAATACTTCAATATGCGCTTAAGCTCATTCCAATCCTCTTGGTTTGGATTGGATACCTTCTGAGCCAAAATGGATACACTTGCCGAAATGTCAGGTCGGGTGTTTACACTAACATAAAGCAAACAACCAACCAATTGTCTATATTTTTCATTATTAATCAATGGATCTGATTTCTGGTCTTTTCCGTAGGATGTTGTCATGGGTATTTCTGAAGATTTTGCGTTGGCCAAGCCGAAATCGCGAGCTACTTTTTCGATATATGATTGTTGGTTAAGTGCATAAAAACCATTTGCTTTTCTGATGCTTAGCCCGAGATAACTTTGTATATCACCAAGATTGCGGATTTCAAATTTCGATTTCAAAACGCTTT
Source organism: Urophora cardui (assembly GCA_960531455.1). Taxonomy (NCBI): domain Eukaryota; kingdom Metazoa; phylum Arthropoda; class Insecta; order Diptera; family Tephritidae; genus Urophora; species Urophora cardui. Next base: position 37,595,304 of record OY482671.1, read on the forward strand.
CGCAAACCCTGATTAATTCTGCTGATTTGCTGGCCACGATTAAGTCATCAACATATATAAGTATGTAGCAAAACTCACCTTTAGCATCGTATGTGTATAAACATGCATCGTTTTTGCTTTGAACATAGCCAGCATGTAATAAAACTTGTTGTACTGCTTGGTTCCAAATCCTTGCTGATTGCTTAAGGCCGTAAATACTCCTCCTCAATCGGCAAACGTAATGCTCTTTTTCTTCTACTTCGAATCCTGGAGGTTGCTTCATGTATATTGTCTCCTTTAATTCTCCGTTCAAAAATGCTGTTTTTGCGTCTAAATGCTGTACTTTAAAGTTTTCTTTCGCTGCAATAGTCAACAATATTCGGAAGGTTGTCTGTTTGACTACTGGTGAAAATATTAAATCGTAATCTGTCCCAAACTTTTGCGAAAAACCTTGTGCGACTAAGCGAGCCTTGTAGCTTATATAACCCTTACAATCGGTTTTAGTTTTAAATACCCATTTGCAGCCAATAGCTTTTCTGTTCGGTGGTGCCTCACACAGCTCCCATGTGCCATTGTTTTGTAGGGATTGCATTTCCTCTTCCATGGCTGCTAGCCATTTTTCTTTATGTTTATTAGTCAAAACTTCTTTTAAACTTTTTGGTTCCTCTTCATGAGCGTTGACCAAAAACGCTTCTTTATGGGTAACCATTTCGTCAGCCCACTTTTTAGCACCTATACCCTTATTTGTTCTTGCTGACCGACGAAATTCTGTAACACCGCTTGAACCTGAGCAATTTTCTGATTCTGCATTTCTGTTGTTTTGTGGTGGGTCTTTAATCTCAACACTTTCTTCTTCATGAACTGTCTCTTTAGTAGTATCCTGCTCATTTGGATTATGTTTGACTACTACTGTGTTCTCCTCCTGAATCTGATTTATTTTCAATTCGCTATTAATGTGCACAAACTTCACATCGCGGCTGATAATTACCTTGCCAGTTATTGGAACGTAGCATCTATATGCTTTGGATGTATGGTCATAGCCAACCAAAATCGCCTCGACAGCTTTTGAATCAAGTTTTTGTCTCTTTTCATTCGGAACGAAAACATAGCATTTCGATCCAAATCGGCGTATGTGCTGAATGTTCGGTTTTGTACCGAACCAACTTTCAAATGGTGTCTTTTGTATACCTCTAGCAGGAAGACGATTTTGGATATAATTTGCCATTGTTACCGCTTCACCCCAAAACTTATTATCAACTTTGGCCTCTATGATCATACAGCGAGCCATTTCTATGAGAGTGCGATTTTTACGTTCTGCTACTCCGTTTTGTTGCGGACTGTAGGGTGCTGTACGTTGATACTGTATGCCATGACTTTCTAAATATTTAAGAAATGCTGTACTCGTATACTCACCGCCTCTATCTGCACGAATCATTTTCGGTTTCTTATTGAACAACGTTTTACATAATTCTACAAATGCTTTAAACTTTTCAAATGTTTCTGATTTTTCCTTAATGAGATAAACGGTAGTATACTTTGTAAATTCATCAATAAAAGTGAGAACGTATCTTTTGCCTGATGGTGTAACAGTTTGCATAGGCCCGCAAACGTCCGAGTGCACCAAGTCAAGTACTTGTTTCGCTTTGTTAAAGGATTTTTGAGGAAATTTCATTTTACTCATTTTTCCTTCCAAACACACCTCACAATTCAAAATATTTTCGCACCCAATGCCGCATTTTTGAAATTTGACCCCTTCAACGAGATCGCCAGTTGGCAAGTTTTTAACCACCTCAATGTCTCTATGCCCCAGCGTTTTATGCCATTCATGAACACACCCTTGACTAGACGTTAAATCGCGATTCTCAGCTATGCAAATTTTATTCAGTGTTTGTAGTTTGTAAAGGTTACCATCAACATGTGCAACCGCGACCTGCTTTCCCTGTTTCGTTATTTCACAGCTTTTGCTTGAAAAATTTATCTTATACCCTTTTTCTGTGAGTTGTTTTACCGAAATTAAGTTACCATTTATTCCAGGAACACACAGCACATCGGTGATGCGCACTAAAACTTTATTCCCGAATTTATTTATAAAATTCATGCATACAGTTCCTTTACCTGTGGCTAGTACTTCTTGACCACTTGCAACAAAAATAGATTCACGATGATTTTGATCGAAATTAACAAAATGTTCTTTATTGCCAACAATATGGCAAGTCGCCCCTGAATCCAAGATCCAACCACTATCAGCTGATGTGCTGAATAGAAATTGTTCGGTATTGCCACCTTCAGCCAAATTTGCCTTTTCTTTTTGACCCTTCTTTGCCAACCATTTCTTATATTTGTTACATGTGCTTTTAAAATATCCATCTTCTTTACAAAAATAACACACTCTTTTCTTGTTGTTGTGTGACAAACCTGTTTTCAACGCAAGTTCCGGCTTGTTGTTCCTATCTCTTTCTAGTCGTCGCTTATATTCCGCAATCACCTTAGAGCATACCAAATTCGACGTAAGTTCTTCATTTCGAGATTCGAGCGCAGTTATAAGAGTATCGTAACTCTCCGGCAATGAACCCAATAGTGTAGCACTCATGAAAAATTCTGGTTTTATTTCGCCACCAAGAGCCAATAGTTTTTGGAATAACTCGTTCATTTTGTTTACATGCTCCTCGACATTGCCGCCCTCTTCAAGTTTCTGCCTCATTATCATTCTCAAAATACTCACTCGATTTCCCGGTGTATCTTTTTCATGAAACTCTTTTAGCGCACGCCATGCTGATTTCGCCGTATCGCAGTTCCTAATATGCTGTATTTGACTGTCTTCAACATTAAGAGCAATCGTAGAATGAGCCTTTTGATCTGCACCTGTCCACAACGCAGTTACTGGATTTGGCGGCTCCTGAGATATAACATTCCATACACCTTTTTCAATTAGTAACATCTGCATTTTGTACCGCCAGTTAAAATAATTGTCGCCATTTAATTTTGCAATTGTGTATTTAGATTCCGCCATTTTTCTGTAGAAAACCAAGAAAGAAAAATATTTCTAAGCGCTGCCTGGGCCCATAACCTGTTGAACACGTTTTTATTAAGCAGATAGTTAAAAGTGTACAGAGAAAAAAGTGAGCATAAAAATATATCGATAAGTTTAACAAAAGTACGATAACATAAGTTCACACTAGTGTTGCCATGTATACAATAATTATTTGAATGCCTAAATGACTCCAACATGACAATGGCAACAAAAAATTATAAAAACGATAGTCGCATTTTAATCGATAGAAAACCAGTGAAAAATGAATAAGGGAAAGGGAATAAAAGTCCTATTTCGAAACTGATTACACATCAATGTTCATGAGTACTCCTTACTCACGTAATACACAAAAAAAAAAACGCAAGTCGGATATCCCATTATCCGTACGAAACGATATTACACCCGCCAAAGCATCCTGTACTGCCTCGACGTCTTATAAAAATCATGATGATGAAGAAATTGCACTACAATTAGTCTGAATGAGCTATTATTAGAAAATTAAATATTTCTTGATAACAATTAATGTATACTTTTCACAATCCGTTGTTCTATGCATATGAAGCGTTTTTATATATCATTTAAAAAAATTAAAATAGACAACCCTAATAGTCACCCAGTTATATTTTTCTTCATATCGACCCCTTTGTGCGACTTTATCGTAAGGGACAAAAGCAAATTTTACAGGAGAGCATTTTTTTTGTTTTTTTCACTGTTTTTTACTGGTATATTTAAACGAAATTGAACACGCGTTTAGATGGTTAATTAATATATTGAACCTGATATCTTTTTTCTTGAAAAAATTTGCAGTTTGCGAAAAAATCATAATTTTGTCCCTTACGATAATTTCACTCTCAATGTTTTATGAGCGTATTTGAATAAATGTCCCTTACGATAATATTTAAAAAATATAAGTGTCTTATTCCATACTGTAGTTGGTTGCCACAGACATACATATATATGTATGTATATTATATACCTAAAAATAACAAGTCCATCCTAATGTTCTGCAAATATAGTTTTTCTACTGAGAAACAAAATTAATTTTGTTTCTGGTTTTGTTTTTGTTGCAAGGAACAAAATTAATTTTGTTTCTGGCTTTGTTTTTGTTGCAAGGAACAAAATTAATTTTGTTTCTGATACTGAGAAACAAAATTAATTTAGTTTCGTTACGGATTTTGTTACAAGGAACAAAATTAATTTAGTTTCGTTACAGGTTTTGTTTCTGCTGGAAACGTTTCGGAGTTTTGTTACGACTTTTGTTACAAAGGAGTTTTGTTTCTGTTTCTGTTACAAGGAACAAAATTAATTTAGTTTCGTTACAGGTTTTGTTTCTGCTGGAAACGTTTCGGAGTTTTGTTACGACTTTTGTTACAAAGGAGTTTTGTTTCTGTTTCGTTACTTAGCTGTGTAACAGAAACCGAAACCGTAACGCGTTCCAAGTCCCTGGTTCAAATGAAAATAATGAAGAAAATGAATTATTAGAAGTGCAAAACATAAATGCCGAAAGTGTTGTGGCGTGTGCAAGTGTCCCTGTGCGATCACTTAGGGAAAAAATGAGGAACTGGGCTAAAAAAATGGGAAAGTCCGAAAAGGGGTGTACGAAGGAGTTGCGTGCGGCATTTAAGGATCCAAATTATAATTGCCCCATCTACTTTCCCTTTCCAGCTTTTTCTTAGCGGACATACCTCATCAAAACCAGCAATTAAAGTACTCGTTACCCCGTGGGTAGCCTCTTCAATTTCCCGTAGATTTTTCAGTTTACGAAGTCACGTTGGTGAAACCGGGCCGGGACACCCTAATGTCAGTGGCGTAGTAAGAGAACTTTTCGGGGGGGGGGGGGGTCACAGCCAATGTAAAAAATTTAACAAAATTAAGATAAAAATTACCAAAAAACTACATTTTTTTACAAATGATAAAAATGTAATTTTTCCAGACTATAATTTAACATTTTAGTACACAAATATCGTTTATTATACATACATATATCAAACTCTTAAGGCCCTTGGCCACTTAAAATCTGGAATGTCAAGCAGTGTATACATATGTGTGAGTGTCGGGTGAATGACGCAAATATCTAAATTTTTGATTCTTATCAATGCGAGCCTGACAACAAGAACGTGTAGCACGACGCACATAGGTAGATTTTCAAGTTTTATGCGGCCAATTATATTTTATTGTCTACATCTATTCCAAATTGCTTGTTTAATACAAAATTTTAATAATTTGTGTTAAAAGTCGATTTTATTGAAAAATATATACAGTGACTCAAAAAAATCATACGCCAGACTTTTTAAATTTATTTCAAAGAGTTCTGTCGAAAATTTGACTTTCTTATTTTCGTTTAAAAATGTAGGCAATTTTTCAATAAAAATTGTTTTAAGCAGGATTTCTAAACTTATGCAAAAAATCATAGAAATTTCTAAAAGTGGATTAAAAATTTCAAAGCGAGGCCAGAATTTATAGAAGATTTTGAGGAGATTTCTAAGTGTACTGTTATGTAGCCAACCAATTTTAGTGTAAAAAGTGCAATTCTCAATGCTGTGAAAAATTCCGTCGATTTTACAAATTTTTCTCTGTAGGGTGTTTGCCTTATATGTACGTGAGACCGTTCCAATTAAAATTTCCGAAAAGCCAATGAAAATTTTCAAAAAGTTGAATGTTGCATATTATATTAAAATTGAATGAGCTGCAAAATTGCATACTCAAAAATCTTCTAAAAATGTAGCTTTATAATTCTTAGCCCCTTTTTATGATAAGTATTTCCTTGACTTTGAAAAATTGGAAATACTAAATATACTGCCTAAGAAGTTAACAATAATCAGTGATAAATATCTCGGTTACTTTCGAGCATTACCCACATTAACCAAGATATGCGTTATATATATAAACATTAAAATCAAATATAAAACATAAAAAAGAAAATTATTTAGGTACATATGAATAACCCTGTATCTAGTAGTGAAGTGCGGCTTTGTGCGATGTAATTTCTTTCTTTTCTAATTGTACTAGATATCATGTCCATTTTGTCTCCCCCCCCGTTACTACGCCACTGCCTAATGTACATATCGTCGTACCATACGAAAGCTAGCATACCATTTTTTGTGGCTGACGAAAACTATCAAATTCGTTTAAACAAAAACAATTTTAATGTATGTAAAAACAGTATATCATTACTTCTACTTTTCGACGGCCAAAAGTTAAATGTGCTACTTTTCGTACAGAATTTTTTAATTGCCAGCTTTCCCCAGAAATTTTAAATGTGCTAGTTTTCGTATGGTACGACGATATGTAGTTTACTACTATTTTCGTATTATGATATAATTGAGAAATTTCCATCAATTCTAGTCAGTCTAATGTCGATTAGTTTGTACGTACGTGATGAAATAATACAAGTTGTATGCAGAGGATAAACGCGCTTCGACAAAGTTAAGATATTTGTCCTCAAACAACATCATAGAAAAGGACATGTATGTATGTGTGTATGTACAAAGATATTAATTAAAAAGTGTTGTTCTCATCACATTGTTATAATGCAAGGGTGCTCAACGCTCTCGTATTGAATGGGGAAACTCCAATACATCTACAAAAATTTATTAGTGCACTCAGAAAAAATTTGTGTTAGATTTAAAAAAAGTTACAAACTACAAGTAAATTTTTATTGTACCATTGGAAACTTTTGCATACAACATACATATGTACAATATTTACAACATATTTTATTTATACAAATGTATCTACATATATTAAATTAAGGCATGAACTCGTGCATATAAAAAAAAATATATATCTACATATTACATAATAACAATAAGTGATAAGTTTATTCAAGGCTGTTAATTGTCAATATTTATTGTCGTATCAGAGGTGGATAATTGTAGAATTGCTTCCAAATGCTTTTGTGATAAAAGGTTTCTTTGGTTTGTTTTGATGAACTTAAAGCTTTTTCGCAAATATATGTGCTGCCGAACATGGATAAGTATTTAAAATTTCATTTCTTATGAGTGGATACTTGTCATATTTTATTTCTGTCATATATATAACTTACCTTAATTATTAATTTATATACGTACCTATAATTAATTAGCATAGACTGCGACTCGCAATAATATTTCAGCAAAAAAGCTCTAATTCCTATTCTTCTTACTAAAATCTACTTTTATTTTTCTTCAAATAATTCGAAACACACTTTTGCCACACATTTTTCAATATTAACTAGAAATTTTTTTCAGTTTTTTCGTTTGCCTACAAATCGCACCCTAAATCAAAAAATTGCACAACTCAAAATTTTTTGAATCCATGAATAACGTCACTAAAGTGACTGCTAAATGTTAGTCTCCTCCCAGCAAGAGTCTTCTTCATTACCCAAGGTTTTACTTCAAACCTTCGTTTGTAAAGAAAAAGGGTTTCTTGCATTTCTTCTATTTCTTTTATATTTATTTGGGTTTTGAGTTAAGTCGCTTTTCAATTCAAGAATTCAATTTTTTCAAAAAAATTTTATTTTCAATTTGTTAGTGTAATTTTCAATTTCATATGAGAAGGGCGACGCCAACGTAGCTTCATATGGGAAGGGCGAAGCTAACGTAGCTTCGCCCTTCCCATAAGAAACTCAATCACATTCATTTGAAATTTTTTATACCTGTGGGCATATGGCAGGGGAAGAAAATTTTATTTTTATATTCATTGGGCAAATTTGTATTGTGCCTATGTATGGGGGGAAAACAAAAACAAATGTGATTCAAGGGCATAGGCATGAGCATCTATGTTATAATGCAAAAACAAAAAAAAACTACACACATACACACGTTCATCCATCAAAACTATGCAAATGCGGTAGTGTAGTGATGGGCGAGTCCGAGGTGTTTAGACAATCGAGAGAATCGCCATCGTTGCAAAATCACAATCGAGTCAAAAGTTGACTCGCTCCTCGACTACACAACCGAGATGTTTTTGCGATTGTTCCGAGTCGGCGAGTCGGAGGTTGTTTCGATGACATCTCGACTATACAAGCGAGATGTTTTTGCGACTGTTCCGAGTCGGCGGGCCGGCTGTTGTTTTGATGATTTGTTTTAGTTGATAAAATAAACTGAATGAGTGCTGTTGATGCAGAAAGTAGGATTGTTAATGGATGTGAGGCAAATACATATGTAAATACATGAACCAAATTGAAAAATATGCTATATATAGACGCTGCATTTTTGCAATCACAATTAAAGAGTGTCGTGTTTAATAAATACAATTAATTATTTAAACATTAATACATTAATAAATTTTCTGAATTGAGACGCTTACGAAACAAATTAATTTTACGAGCAGTGACAACGGCAATAGATTTGTACCACTGTATACTTTTTTAAGCAATTTTGATATTCAAGCGGCAACAACAAATGTTATGTATTTTTGCAGCGAGTTCGAAATGTACGGTTGCTTTGAAAACGAGAGAAATCATTGGCGAGTCCGAGATGTTTTAGCGATTGTTTCGACTGACGGAAATTTACGACTTGACTCGAATACGAATGAAAAACATCGAGAGCATTCGAGATGTTTCAACAATCGAGAGAATCGAATAAAACATCTCGGACTCGCCCATCACTACGGTAGTGTTTCTTGTTTGAATAAAAGTGTGTATGAATACACTCAGCATTGAAATGTGTAGGATGACGGGGCGTATGAGTGCTATAGTGATTGTTGATTGTTGTTTGTCTAGCAAAACCGCGATCACACATACGCATATGCAAATAGTTGGTGTTGTTTTGTGTTCATCTGTAATGGGTGCCAACTGCCTGCTGCAACCTTAATGTTGTCCATTTGAATAAAGTTTAAACGCTTTTGATGGTTAAAAATTTGCCGCCACTCACTAAACTAAAAAGGTATGTATGTATATCAACACAGGCGAGAAATAAAAAAATGTTAACACTTTTCTTTCTAATTAATGGTTTTGTACGTTGTATAGTTTTTTGAAAGCAGATAAGCATGGTTGTATGAATTTTTTCATTTAAATTTTAATTATTATCACTATATCGACGGCTGAGAATAAGATCGCCCTATTTCAAAAATTGTTTCAAAAACGCCCTATTTCAGATTTTGCTTCAAGAACGCCCTATTTGAAAAATTGTTTCAATAACGTCCTATTTCAGACATTTATTCAAAAACGCCCTATTTCAGAGAAATATATATGGAATTTTCTCTGAAATAGGGCGTTTTTGAAGCAAAATCTGAAATAGCACGTTATTGAAATAATTTTTCAAATGCGTTTTTGAAAAAATGTTTGAAATAGGGCGATCTTATTCTCAGTCGTCGATATATTCAAAAAAAATTTTTTGGAATGAAAAACAACTTTTGTTACTGAGTTACTGCTTGTGAATTCCGCGAAAATAATTTTTGAATGAAGTGATAACCAAAAAAGTACAAAATTAGCGTTATGTATCTCTAAAACCTAACCATACAAACAAAAAAAAAAAAAAAAAAGAAATAGTTCCGAGCACAGCAGGCCCATGCCTATCTTCCCCCATACCTGAATTTCTTAGTATTATTATTTTTTAATTATTTGTTGCGTAGTGTTATTAATTTAGTTTGGTTAGTTGTTTCTAGTTTTGGTTACTTTTATTTTGTATTTTGGTAAATTTAAATTTTTTTAGTAGCAACGTTGATGAAAACTGTCAGCTTAGAGAGCAGAATCCAGTATAAGCGACGGTTTAATCCAAGTAAATAAAACGCAACCTATAGGGAAACAGTTTTAGGTATGTATGTATGTATATTAGATATTCCTGTTTATTACACTTCCAAGTTTTTTATACATGAGCATATATGTACATACATACATATGTACATATTTAACCTTTAAAACTTGAGTAAAAACATTGTAATTAATATTTTTGTTTAATTAAAACTAAGTATAACTGAATAATATTTGTATATATGTATTCTTTTCTTGACAATAGAAGGCCTGATATACATACATATGTATATACTATGTACATATGCCCATATGTATGTATGTATGTCTTACGTATTGTAAATTAATATGTAAATATTGGTTTATACGTATGCACCAGGGCTGAAATTTATTAATATTTTTAACGATAAACAAAAAATAATTTAATATCAAAAAGATTTTCTATTTTGTTTTATTTTGTTTGTGTTTATTACTACCCTTCCTAGGAGATACAAAATTGTATGCTTATAGACAGAAGTATAGGGAGCAATGGGGAGTAAGTGAGTACTCGTAAGGGGTACTCCCGGAATAATAAAACGATGATCCCAAGTCCAACAGGGAACAAACAAACAAACATAAGTCAAACGAAATTCTTTTTGATATTTTGTTTTGATATCAAATAAGCAAAATTAATTATGATACAATTTTATTGGTAATTTTTGAACCGGAAATATTTTGATTTTGATAAGCAGCAAAGCAATATAAATTTTTGATATATTTTTATGTTTATTGAAGCAAAATTTTTTTTGGTTGTTTTTTTTTTGAGCAGCCTTGGTATGTACCAGGCCTGTTAAATTCCGATTAGGATTAGTAATCAATTAAATTGTTTTTTTTTTTTAATTGGCAATCATTACTTTAATTTTTTGCAGAAAAAAACTAATTTTAATTGATTACCATTAAAAGATATCATTAAAATAAAAAAAAAAATCAAAAACAATTAAAAGCAATCAAAAAATATTTTGTTTGATTATTTTAGATTTTTTATGATTGTTTTTGATTTTTTTTTATTTCTTTTAATGGTAATCAATTAAAATTAGGTTTTTTATTTTATTTCATTTTTTTTTAATATTGTAAAGAAATTTGGATACGCATGCACATACATAAGTATTCAGGTAAGTACCCTGCAGGAAGAAAAAAATCAATTCCAAAAAGTAGTTGATTTTTAACTGACTATTTTGAGACAATTGAAAAAAAAAATCAATTTGTATGAAACAGCAAGAAAGCCATTTTTAGTTGGTTGCTTTGTCATGCAGGAATATCCAGAAAAACGTTAAGTGTGCATTGACAAAAGCTTTCAAATGCCTGATGAAAATATTTTTATTCAAAAATATTTAAACAGATAGAATTTTGCTGTGAAAATTCCTCATTTTGGGTTTGGGAAGCGAATCAATGGAAGAATATCGAAATTCTTGCGAATTCCATGAATGTAAACATGTAGGTACGTAACAGCTACAACTGCAACCATTTCCGATGTATGTTTTGTATAATTTTCTAAAGATGAATTATGTTATATTTTGCGATCAATTATTTTTCACCCCAAAAAAGTTAGTTTATAGTTACCCTCCAAGTAATGCAGAAGTACACAGGACTGACTTTTTTATCGCCATTCCCAAACAAAAGTAGTTAGCCTTCTTCAAAGAAAATATACAATTAAAAGTGACCACTAATGTCTTTGTAAACAGTTTAAAGTCAATTTTAAGTTAGATGCATTTCCTGCAGGGTATGTATGGTTGGCCAAAGGCATAAAGTTCGTTTGTACAAATGTATGTGTACACATATTAAAGTACGTATAACCTGCAGTAAATATGGGGACAGGCGTATCCAAGTCATTATGTATTCTACAGCGACAACTGCAATAGTTCAAATGACAAATTTAGTACGGCTTTGTTCAGAAACTAGGTTTGAAGCGCAATCTGATTTTGTAGTAGAAGCAGAGCGTTCATAAACGTAAATTTTGCATGAAGCGTCGCTCATCACAATCATCAAAAAAATAATTACTGCCGCTGTTGCGTTTCTGAACATAGCCTACAAAACGTGTATAGATCTTGGCCCGTTTGAAGTTATTCGTACTAGACGCGGATACAAAGATTTCCTACACCTGTGGAAGACTCATTTCTTGGTCCAGGATCAGGACAGGGAAAGAGCGAATAAATAATGCTCAGTATGACTGGGATTATCCTTACGCAAATTTATTTGTAGCATAGCAAATCGTCTACTGCTTTATTATGTAGTAGGCATACGAAGCGGCATACAAATCCCCAAATAATCCTATTTAAGGAACCATGGGTTTCTCGTGAACGCATCTGTAGCCATGGAGGAATTTCTTGAGGCACCGTTCTTCACTTTAGGGGCATTCCATGCTTTGTACGGGACAAACTGTACGAATTTTTACATTTTGAGATTTGAATAAGACACAGAAATGCTAACAAAAAAAAAATATCTGGTGCGTTATTACTGTTTGATACAACTCTTATTAAAAGCAGAAGCTTGCTTTAAAAAATTGGTGTATCTGTGAGAAATCGAAATGTTTGTAAGGTACAAGTTTACCATTTTCCATGGAATGCTCCTTTATAGAGGCAGGGAAACGTATTTTTCCTTTTTTTTTTTAATTCGATGAAGTATGAAACAAATAGGTACACATGTGACATGTACATACGATGGAATTTATATACAGCCCTATCATGAACTTCATGTGAAAAATTTCCCTCGAAAAATATAAAGCAAAACAATAACAATTTTTCACATTTTGTTATTGTTTTGCTTAGTAATTTTTGGGAACATTTTATTCACATGAAGTTCACGATAGGGCTGATAGGGTATGTTCAGAAACGCAGCATGAAACGCAACAGCGGCAGTAATTATTTTTTGATGATTGTGATGAGCGACGCTTCATGCGAAATTTACATTTATGAATGCTCTGCTTTTACTACAGAATCAGGTTGCGCTTCAAACAGAGTTTCTGAACAAAGCCATAATGACCGGAAATCTGTTACGTCTCATATAAATCCCCACGAGAGATAATGATACTGTGTAACAGTCTGCTTTTTGAAACGAAAGACAATTTGGTAATAGCAGTATTCTCAACAGACTAAGCAACTCTCAACCTCGCTAAAATTCGATAACATGCGAACCAATGTAGCGGAAATCACTCTGTGCTCTCGGACACAATCTCTCTCACAACATTACCGACCATTAATATAAAGTATACCATGTACATATCGACGGCTGAGAATAAGATCGCCCTATTTCAAAAATTGTTTCAAAAACGCCCTATTCCAAAAATTGTTTGAATAACGTCCTATTTCAGATTTTGCTTCAAGAACGCCTTATTTCAGAATTTGTTTCAATAACGTCCTATTTCAGACAATTATTCAAAAACGCTCTATTTCAGAGAAATATGTATATATGGAATTTTCTCTGAAATAGAGCGTTTTTGAAGCAAAATCTGAAATAGGACGTTATTGAAACAATTTTTCAAATAGGGCGTTCTTGAAGCAAAATCTCAAATAGGACGTTATTGAAACAATTTTTCAAATAGGGCGTTTTTGAAACAATTTTTGAAATAGGGCGATCTTATTCTCAGCCGTCGATATGTAAATGCGGTGTAAGCCACACTAAAATATTGATATTATTTCAAATTCTCTCATCTGCGCTCACCCACCTTTTGTAAGCTAAGACCAAGGCCAATCTATACAGGCCGTCTTTTGTGAAGGAGAATATGTGATTACTGATCTCTGAACAAATATACATATGTACATACATATGTATGCACTTCGTACTTACCGTTTTTTTTTTACGAGGAGGAACCATCTAAACTTTATACCCTGTCAGTGTGGGAGTTTACCCGCACTAAACCTCCTGTCATCGTACCGAACCCCCCGGTACTACCATCAATCTACCGTCGGGAGGTTGGTTGAGCACCTGGCTCTAAGTCCGTAATAGTCGCGTTATTGCCCTCAGCATGCCGTGAAAGATTACATACATACCTGCATACGTACAAATGTGCATATTTCTTTACAACGATATTGATAAAAATAAATTAAAAAAAAAAACATAAAAAAACAAAATCATAGATAATGAAAAACAATCAAAAAAAGTTTTTTGATTATTTTTGATTTTTTGTGATTGGTTTTCATTTATTTTGATTTTTTTATGATTTTTTAAATACTAAAAATATAATGGTAATTGCAAAATAATCATTAGCATTTCAAAACAATTGGTAATCAATCATTAAGCCGGTAAGCATTACGATTAATAATCAGCCTTATCGTGAACTTCATGTGAACAAAATTTTCCCAAAAAATTACAAAGCAAAACAAAAACAAAATGTGAAAAATTGTTATTGTTTTGCTTTATATTTTTCGAGGGAAATTTTTCACATGAAGTTCATGATAGGGCTGAATCATTATTTAACAGGTCTGGTATGTACATAAGTATATCGTCGCACTTAAGCCAAAAGCATAATGTTCCAATTTTCTAAATTTGAGTTAATAATGTGCATATTGAATAAAGTTTTCAAACTGAATTTTCCAACATTTTATTTTTTTCATATTCATGCTTCTGGCAGAAGGGTGACGATATACATATTTTCGTTTACAATGAAACAAATATATAAAAGATAAGAATCTTAAATTCGCGTACTTTTAATTGTATATATTTATGCCATTACTGAGATATATTTATTTATTGAGTTATAACCTTTCAGCAGTTGCTAAATTGTATTTATGTTATGTGTGTACATATTTGTATAAGTGTATTATAATATTTTATAATAATATTTGAAAATAGGGATACTTTGTAATTAAATATTTTATTAACTAATTATTACATGATTAAACTGACGCAAAGTCAAATTATAATAATTTAATGTTATACGAATATAACTTATATATAGCTGAAAGATATGATGCATATATGTATGTGCAAACGTTTTTATTTATTTCTATGTATGTAGTACAGTTCTGCTTAAAGTAAGTAAACGAATAATGGTAAGTTTACAAACGTATGTACGTAAGTATATCCCGATACATAAATGTACATACATATGCCTATCGTCGTTTATAGTGCAAAACCGCATACGTATGGGTATGTTCAGCAATACTAATAGTGGATGTACCTTATAGATGTGGTAGCAATTAAGCAAACATATTTGTTGCATTTATTTATGTATGAACGCATTCTCTAGTATTAATCTAATGGCGTTTTCGATTTTCGCATAAAATGTTACCCTTTAATATATCAACTATCAAATTATGTATGAACGCATTCTCTAGTATTAATTTAATGGCGTTTTCGATTTTCGCATAAAATGTTACCCTTTAATATATCAACTATCAAATTATGTAAGCTGACTTCGTTTTAAATGGCTGGATTTGTAGATAACGATGTCCTCTGATTTAGTTAGAGGTCAATATTCGATGAAATGACCGCACATGCTTACAAGATGACTAAGAAAATCAAACGGCAAAATTTTTTCGAGAAACGAAAACGGCATAAGAATCAGCTTAATTTCGGATGTAACAAGATTGTGTTTATGAACGCCCTGCTTATATTGCAAAACTAGTTTGGACATACCCAGCAATAGATACATACATATATACGCAGTTTTGCACTTCAGAGGACGATATATGAAATGCCCCTTTCCTATTTTTTTCACATTTCACAAATTTATTAAATTACACTGTTCAACAGCTCTTTTGGGGGCGAAATACTTTCCACGCAGAGCGAAAGACCACTATCCATATAGTAAAACCCACAAAACGTTTTGCTCCCTGCAGTCAGTGCATCTCGTATAGATATATGTATGCTGTTAGGAAACATATAGTAAAATTGCACGAGCTTTAGTTTCGTAGAATACTTTAAGCCTCTAACACCTCTGCGAAGAGGTCTGAAAAATAGTATTTTGAAGGTCGATAGAGGGCTAAAATGTTCTAGAAAACTATTCGCCATAAAATGTTACTAGGGGTCTCCTCAGACAAAATATTTGTACAAAGAACGCAAAAGACCAGAGGAAGTAATAATCAAAAATGACGTCATGAAATATGCAAAAACTTTTATATGTATGAATATTCATTTAGGTGATTCACAAAGTGTCATAACGTCATATGTCATATTAAAATATTGTACGAAAATAGTTATAAAAGACTTTTCCGAAGCCCTGTGAAGAAGTAAACAAAAACAGCTGATCAAATACGACGACACAAAAACATATCGGGCGAGTTGTATTTATTTAGTACACATATAGCCTAGAATGCAACAACAAAATATTATGACTTATGACGATATGACGCAATATGACAGGTTGTGAATCCCCTAATTGTATGTGTGACCAATACAAGCACCAGAATTTTTGCATATTCCAAGGAATATTTGTTTTTTTTTTTTGCTTTGCGTGGTTCTTTAGGTTCTTTGTACAAAGATTTTGTCTGAGAAGACGCGTAGTGAAATTTTATGGCAAATAATATTCTAGAACACTTTAATCCTATATCGACCTCATAAGACTATTTCTTCGAACATTTAGAACTGAATATAAAAATAGTTAAACGAACTCTTCGTTAAGGTGTTAACAGGGTTACAGTATTCTACGAAGTTAAAGCTTGTGCAATTTGTTTTGGATAGCGGCCTTTCGTTCTGTGTTAGAATTATTCCGCCCCCAGACAACAACACTCAATTTGTGTCACAGTGTTACATACAATTTAATAAATTTCATGATTCCGAATATTATATGTATACATTTGTTTGTATATAATAAGTATGTCTGTATATACATATGAGTGGCTGTGTGTACAATAAACAACAAGCTTTCATTTAGCTCTTTTTTAAATACGATATATGTATGTATGTATAATCAAATTCAATAAATGAATGTATATGGATAAATATGTACATATCGTCCCTGCGAATACAAAAAGGGCTATGTATTTTTTAGTAACTTTGCGGGAGAGCAAAAAACTGATTCCTGGCGTCCATTGACAAAATTTAGCAAATTCAGAAAGGATTGTACTATATGATTGTTATTGATTTATAAAAAAATAAATTACTTTTTTTGACCCATTGTGACGTGATACATATTTGGGCCGTTTTAAAGCATATAGCTCTTTTCTTACACCACTTAAATTTTATTTTGGTGATATATGTATAATGGTATGCAATTTGTACACAATACGCCGCTAATCCTAGTTTGTTTGTGGAACAGTTGAGTATCGAAAAAATTAACCGACCACTGCCATTGTGCCCGTATGTCTGTAACCACATGCCTGTTTTTTTTTCAGAACATTTATAGTACTACACCCACATAGCTGTATTTGAAAACTTCTAAACTAAACGAGATATGAAGAAACTGCAAATGCAGAAATGTTGACAATGAATAGGGTTAGTAGAAAATGCAATAAAAAAGATTTCGAAAAAATTTACATTACCCTTTTTGTATTCGCAGGGACGATAAGTAGATACCGATACATTTTCTTCAACCGATTTCACTATTTTATTATCTTACTTCAACCAGGTATAACTTCTGTTGTAAACCTATTTCATTTTTTAAATCTAAATGTTATTGAACGTACATAATTACATATGTATGTATATGTATACATATGTATATATGTATGTGTATATGTATACAGTTTTGTTTAATTTTGTTTTCCTTTTACAATAAATAAATTTCAACGCTTTAATTCCTGTAGAATTTTGTTTGTGTGTTTTTGTTATTTTGTTGCTTTTTATGAGTGTCTTTTTGTTTTTTTGCTCTCTATTTTAGGCACTGTTTTCCTTAAATTTTTATTTTTAAAGTTTTGTGGTTCCCTTTGTTGCTATGCTGTTTGTTCGCTAATCGTAATTGCTAATTTTGTAAGGGCAAATTTTGAGGTTAGATTCATTTTACGTCCTGTACCATTTTTTGCTTATATATATATATCTACATATGTATGTGCTATATACTAATTCACTAATTATAATTTTGTTTTTATTATTTGTTATTATTGCTAAGATGGTTTCAGCTTTCGCTTTTTGCTGTTATAATATGTTTGTTTTTAATGCTTTATGTCTAACTATAACTGTATATACATATGTATATATAGTATTTCTAGCACGATTGTTATTTTTTTTTGTATTTATTTATACATAATATAAATTTTAGTTTTTTTCTGCAATGTAAGCAATATACTCTGCCTTAAATTTTTGTTTCTGGATACTTAAAGTTCCAATGATAAATAACCGCCAACACTTGATTTACCAATACAATTCAAGAAAATATTGACTAACATGAAAAATTCATGTAATACTTTACACAATTTATAACTGTATGCATGTATGTACATACATGTGTACTATGCCTAACCATTGAATGATATTTGACCCGTTACTTTTTATAAATATCTATAAAAAAGGATTAACAATTCCTCTTTTTATGATAATTTTTGCTTCCAAAAGCTTGTTACAGTATATATGTGTATATATATATATATATATGTATGTATGTATGTAAAAGCGCTTTAATAGTCATATCAGTGATGTAAAACAGTTGAGAATATTATTTTGAGTTTATTGCAATTTTTTCTCCAATTTTAATTTATTATTGGCAGTCTACCTATGAAACTATCAGATATGAGTATTTTTCGTCATTCCTCGTCATACCTCAATTTTTTGTTATTGTAAAGATATAGGGTATGTTCAGAAATGTATCATGACATACAGTATTTGCAACACTCGCAGCACTTCAATTGTAACAACTGCTGTAGTTGATCTATTTGTTAACAATTATGCAAAAACATTTTTTGCATTTATTAACGCATTCTTTAGTACTACTCTGAGAAGACACTTAATTTCGGATGTTGTAAGATTTTCGCTGTGTTTATTTATGCTATGTACATATACGCTGCAGAAGTCTCAGGCGTTTACGAAAACTTAAGGAAAATAAAAATCGTTTATTCTCTTCTCCTTTGTTGCATTACTGATATGACGCGTCAAGTGTGTATGAACTCAGTTCGATATTATTGAATCGAAAAATATAAAACGGATCATTAAAATAACAATAAATAATTACAAGTTACTTTAATTTGCTGAACTTTTTGGTTAGGCTTGGCGTATATACTGGCACTTGAATCAACTATGTTTATACATACATATGTACATACATATTTATTTTCAACAACTCAACTAACTACGATAAACCTTGACATGTATGTTTTTGACCGAATGTGTATATACCCTTCTCGCCCGCTCGTCATAGCACACACGAACTCCAACACATTTGAAGCTTAATTGCGAATTAGGGCATTCTATCATCTCCCACATATCCATTCAACTATGTACTTAGCCAAGCGCCGTATAAACGACGCTGCCTACGCTCTCTTCTACCCTTCACGCTCGCATAGCAATTCAGCTGTCATCACTCTTTGTGGCTCATACTTGCTGTTGGATTGCTGTTGTTGCCCATTAATTTGTGTTGTGGTATGACTGTGAGAGTTTTTGGTATTTTCGACATTAATGCATTATCAATAAGAGTTTGTTGTTGCTGCTGTTGCTGTTGTTTGGATGTAATCGTTGCAGCGATATTGACACCACTGTTACTGCCACCGCCGACTGGTTGGCCCTTGTGCAACAGTTGTGGCAATTTAGGTGCACTTTGTGGCGCCATATTGCTGCCATTCAACAACTGATTTGGGTCGGGGAAGTTCCATAGCCAAGCATTGTTATTGAGTTTGGCTGTAGCCGCAGCTGCGGCTGCCGCAACTGCTAGCGGATTTTGATTTGGAGTGGCAAATGCACTGGTCAGCAGCGGCATCATGGGCGATGAGAAGACACTGCTATTTGAATTTGCTACGGGCGTATATGAGGTGGATGGTATATTACAAATTATGCCGCCACCGCCACCGCCACCACTATTTTTATGCGCAGTAGCTGTTGTGGTTGTTGCTGCTTTAGGTGCTATCGGCGCAAAACGGTTGGGAGCTTTTAGGGCTGCTTGTTTTTGCATTTGCATCATTTGTAAATGCATCAATTGTTGTTGTGCAACTTGCTGTTGTTGTTGTGTTTGGTGGTGCTGCTGTTGTGGTTGCTGTTGCGTGTGCTTGATTGCATGTTTATTGAGATTGGTTGCATGTCCATGCGCAGCTGCGGTTTTAGAACCGTGTTGTTGTTGTTGCTGCTTGCCATCATGTTGCGTCTTGCGTGTCTTTAACATCTGATCGCGCAATAACTTTTCACGTCTCAATATGCACATTCGGTTGTAATCGAAAATCGAGATAAGGAATGGTTTACCACCCGAAAGCACCTGCACAAGCGCTGGAAGTCGACGACCATCTGCCGTTTGATAGAGCGGTCCTCCCTTATCGACCAAGTGCAAATTCTCCTCAACAGCCATCAATGTTGGACGCCAACTGCGCTGCTGTCGCTCACGTAACGTCAGCGTATCTGGCAGTATGACAACATTTGGTGGTGGCGCACGCTGTGAAGTTGGGGTGCCTTCAGCATTAGCGTTGCCACCGCCGCCGCCGCCACCTCCACCGCTGCTGCTGTTTCCACCACCTCCGGCAGCTTTTGTAGCGCCAGGGATTCTTTTGTTGTTTATCAGGCTGGCCGTAAGCGACGATACCGTCGAGGTGGTTGTGGGTGGTGCTGGAGTGCTGCTTGTGCTGGCGGAGCCGGTACTAATAGCTGTCGCAGTAGGACGGCGTTGCAAGCTGACAAGCTCGGGTGGTGACGTCAGAAGGCATGCGCCAGATCCTCCTGAACTATTTTTCGTTTGTTCAGCAGCTGCTGCTGCAGCTGCTTCAATTCGATTATCCAAAAGTTTGTTTGCCAGCTCCAATATCTTTTGATGCTTGCTCTCGGTGTTGGCCGTACTGTTACCTCCAGTATTGCTAGCGCTTTGAGACTTATTGTTTCCCCCGGAGATATTGACGTTGGACGCGTTGTTGGACGCTGATATCGGCACGATTTCTACAGCCTTATTCATACCGAGCAAATTCGTTTTCAAAATACTACGACTGTTATTTGATGTGTTGCTGCTGCTGCTGTTGCCATTGTTTCCACATGCAGAAGAGTTATTGGCACCAACAACAGTTAGAGTGGTCGAAGCAACCATGCTATTATCAATCGACTTCTCCTTCAACAACGACTTCTGTGGCGAGGGATCGCCTGCGACCTGTGCCTTCGGCCGTGCAATTATCGTTACAGCATTAGAGCTTAACTGTTTGGTTAGTTTATCGACAGAATCACTACGTCCACGCTTGAGGCGCGATGCGTTGCTCATATCTGCAGCAAAAGCAAAATCATCCACATCCATTCTTTGGGTGCAACTTTCATTCGATTTCGTTCGTTTCATCTCTTCATCATCTTCATTAATTTCCACGGTAGGAATATCTGTGCTACTTCGCTTACTTGACGTTGGGCTGGGTTTGGCACTCAATAAACCACCAAAATGTCCCTGATCGTAGGAAGTGAGCCGCTGTCGAACGGTTTGCGTGTAAACGCTGGCGTTTGAGGATGCATTGGGCGAAAGTACTAAATCGCCATTACGATAATATTTTTCCAATAAAATTAAATGACGCAAGAAAGAGCTTTGATTACCATAAGGCTTCTGCAAATCCTCCCAAAGGCGCCTTGTCGCCTCGTCGTATTGCAAAAATGTTTGCACACGCGTCCAGCCCTCAGGTGTACGTTGACTTGAGCTGCTACCAAATGGCACTTTGAAATGTAAACCGAGATCCTCTTCGCCAGGAAAAAGTTCACGCATAGATATGTTGGGATTGGCGCGCAGCACATTAGATATATCATTGGCAGAATCAGCACCAGCAGCGCTCGACGTCGTTGAAGATGATGAAGATAAAGATGAGGACTTTTGTGTGGTCTTTTGCAAGCCACTACTGCTGCTCTGTAGAATCGCTTGAAGCTTGGACATTTGTTTGCTTGAAGCGCCAGACGTATTAGTATTTGTATTGCCATTTCTCGGTGACATTGGAGCACTTGAAGAATTTGAAGAGTCCGTCGTTAGCGCTGTTGCTCTATCAAAATCCACTAAAACGTCCTTTGCAAGTAACGATGATTTAGATTTTTGTTGCTTTTTCTGTGATTGCTGCGTATTAGTACCATCGCGGCTCTCGTTAGCGCTTATTGTGAGTGTTGCTGCCTCACCTAAACATTCTATCGATGAACCATTCGAATCTGTTGGTGATGATAAGCTCTTTAAAGGTTTTACTTCCACCACCTCAGTTGAGCAGGTTTGATTAATTTTTTGTGGAGTTTTCTTGCTGCAGCTTTCCTTGTTATTCATGTTGCCATTGTTACCCTCTTCATCATCGGCTTCTGATACATCATTGCTGCCATCGTGAATGTTGTGGAATTGTAACAGGCTGAATATTAAAATATGAAAATATTAATCTAATAAAATTTACTTAAATTAAAAGATTAACGTAAAAAAAACTAACCGTTTGCGATAATTTTTAACAAACTCAGCTTTTTGTGATTTGGTACTATCTGGCGGTTTCATAAGTAAGTTTGCGAAATAACGGCACAATTTGCAAACAGCAGTGCCTATGCCTAACTGCACGGGGATGCCCATATCCGATAGTGCCTTTTCAAGACGGTCGGTGTCCTAGTTAAAAAAAAAACAATGTTTGAATAGTTGATTGGTAAATATTTTCTTTTGGCAAAACAAAAATTAATTCAGTACTTTTTTTTTTTGCATTAGCTTACCGACGTTATGTGGTACATATGATTTTTGCCCAAACGGCGTTTACACAGCACACATCCCGAACATTGTATAACGGTATCATAGTGCGCCTGACACAACCAAACACACGCAGCACCGGTCGGCATATCGAAATTCAATAAAAACTTCTTAACACTCTTTCGTATACATTTGCGTCGCAACGAATGTGCAGCCGGATTGGCACAATCGGGCACTAGGCATTTATGCGAACTCAGATCATCTTCCACATCCATTGTGTTGTTGTCATGCGACTCAGTGGACGCAGATGTACAGCCGGCATCGACTTGATTTGTTGCAGACATACGCTTTTTATACGACGGTACATTTGCTCGCCGATCAACGTGGCGGAAGCAAGCGTCACACAAACAACTATCAACGGTTAATTTCTCCTCGTCTGAAATAATTAATGGGCTCATTAATGAAAATTAATAAGAATAAGATATACAAAAAGACAATAAAAGAAAACTTACTGGCGAGTATCTTTTGTTGACGTTCAGCCGATTTTATTTGACCCACATGACAGGGCGTATCGTATAGGCCGAATTTCCCGCTACAATAAAAGCATTGATCATCACACAGGCGACCGGGATGGAATTTGAAGGATGATGCTTTTTCTGGTATAAGTATTTCTTCTTTTTCGTCCTTTTTATGTGAACTTGTGCTGTTGATGGTGTGATGGTGATGTGTCGCATCATAACCCTCGGAATGGGAAGAATCTAAACAATAAAAATGACCGCAAACATTTTTAAAGGGTTAATTGTATATTTACTAAGGGTGCATATATGTATATTGCTAGAAGTAACCCGCGGGTTTAAATCCTACTTCTCACTCTCCCTGTGCCAATCTTCTCTATTCTACGCATATCATTTAAAATATATGTATACAACAAATTTTAGATAATATGGGTATATGAGTGTCGTCACGCACCCTTTTCCGATATTGCACTTTTTTGCATGCTTTACTTTATATGTATATCGTCGCCCGGATAAATTAATGTCGTATGTTGCATTTAAAGACTTTTAGGAAAACAGGTTTGAACTTTGGAATTGTATTTCTCCAAAACGTTTCATTAGTTTTTCTCCAAAGTCTGGCGGAACACTACCAGGTCACAAAATTCTTAAATTATTTTAATTTTGTTATATATTGTTTATTACCTTGGAATTTATAAAGGATTTTCTTCAGGAAAATTTTGTTGTATGTTACCTTTAGCAACAGTTTTGCAGGACAGCCTCGCATTGTTGTATTTGTTGAATTTGTTCTGTTTATCTTGTATTTGTTCTAATTCTTAATCGTTTTTCGTCTTCTATTATCTCAGTTTTCTCTTTTTTCCTTCTTCTAATTTTTCTTCTCCTCCATTTGCTTGTCTCGATGGTCTCATTAGACTGACACCTCTGGGCAAGATTTGAACAAACCTAACAATTATGCCTGCAGGTTTGTCAAAATTTGGCTACTTTTACTAACAAGTGCAAAAGTGCGGCTCTGCAACGAGGCCTTGCAGGTCGCCTCGCCGTCCGACCAACCACGGTCGCGATTACACGGCACCTCGTCTTTGTCGTTCATCGCGCCAGAAACACATTTAAATTCACATTTAAATATGCCTTAAATTTCTAATTTCTCTACGATATACATACAGCTGCGGTCAAAATCTTAGTAGTGCACCCACCGTAGATAAAAAATCTAAAAAAAGTTGGATTTTTTATACTAAATGTTTATTTTGGATTTTATTATAATAAACTACTACTAATAACAGATACATCATGCAGAAGAACTTAGTAAGTTAATTATTTGTACGGTTTTAAAATAACATTTTATACTTTGCCCTCAAAATATCAACGGTCAAAATCTTAGTAGTGCGATTTTCTTTAATAAAAATATAGTTGAACTAACTATTTATTCAAAAGATTTTAATTGTGGATTAATAATAAAACTATAATAAAGTGTTTAGTACATCGTAGCGTATCCTTTATTAGATATAACAGGAGCGCAACGCCGATGCATCGAGTTTACGAGTGTTTCCCATTGTTCGCTAGGAATTGCTTTCCATGCCCGCTCTTCCGTTTCCCGAAGTTGATTGTTATTTGTGGGATTGCACTGGGCTACTCTCTGCTTTACGTCGCACCATAAATTTTAAACTGAATTGCGGTCTGGAGACTGTGCAGACCCTTCCATGACCTCAACCCTATTTCTTTCAAACCATTGTTTCACTGATTTGCTCGTGTGCTTTGGATAATTATCTTGCTGGAAGACCCAAAGCAGCGCCATTTCATCCCGGGCATATGGTAGCATAACCCCCTCCATGATTCCAACATACACTGTGCGATCCATGATCTCCTTAATACAATATATTGGCCCAACTCCATAGAACGAAAAGCAATGCAAATCATAATACTTGTTTAATTGTCTTATTAGTGTGTTTTGGGTTATACCGAGTTAATAGGCCGTCTTACATATTGGCTCGCTCCTCTGGTCCCACACAACATGATTTTAGATTCATCCGTCCATAGTTTACATGGAAGATTAAGTATTATGATTTGCATTGCTTTTCGTTCTATGGAGTTGGGCCAATATATTGTATTAAGGAGATCATGGATCGCACAGTGTATGTTGGAATCATGGAGGGGGTTATGCTATCATATGCCCGGGATGAAATGGCGCTGCTTTAGATCTTCCAGCAAGATAATTATCCAAAGCACACGAGCAAATCAGTGAAACAATGGTTTGAAAGAAATAGGGTTGATGTCATGGAAGGGCCTGCACAGTCTCCAGACCTCAATTCAATTTAAAAATTATGGTGCGACGTAAAGCAGAGAGTAGCCCAGTGCAATCCCACAAATAACAATCAACTTTGGGAAACGGAAGAGCGGGCATGGAAAGCAATTCCTAGCGAACAATGGGAAACACTCGTAAACTCGATGCATCGGCGTTGCGCTCCTGTTATATCTAATAAAGGATACGCTACGATGTACTAAACACTTTATTATAGTTTTATTATTAATCCACAATTAAAATCATTTGAATAAATAGTTAGTTCAACTATATTTTTATTAAAGAAAATCGCACTACTAAGATTTTGACCGTTGATATTTTGAGGGCAAGGTATAAAATGTTATTTTAAAACCGTACAAATAATTAACTTACTAAGTTCTTCTGCATGATGTATCTGTTATTAGTAGTAGTTTATTGTAATAAAATCCAAAATAAACATTTAGTATAAAAAATCCAACTTTTTTTAGATTTTTTATCTACGGTGGGTGCACTACTAAGATTTTGACCGCAACTGTATGTACGTAAGAAATGCATTTAAACAATGATAAGTATTACAAAATTAAAAAAAAAATAATTTAACAATAACAAAAAATTACTTTTTTGCATATCCTGCAGAGGTTGGGAGATGAACAACGCTATTGTAGCGTGCGCGTTTAGTGTTATTTTTGGCGTAGCGTTTGCGAAGGGTTCGTTTATTTTCGAACGCTGCCTCAAAGTGTTGGTGAAAATCAGTGCAGGGTGCATCAATTTCCGAGTATATCGCGAATAGGCCGACAAACAGACAGACGCGGAGGAGGACCGCCCTGCAAAAAAATGTGCGATCAATCCCGAAAGAGATTTGTCCTCGATTGATCTCTTTCGAGAACAATCGGTCCACAATTAGTCCCCAATTGTTCTCGTACGGGTATAAATGTAGACTAATTGTAGACCAATTGTTCCCGAACGGGTATAAATGTAGATTAATCGCTTTCATCCCGAACGGGTATAAATGTAGATTAATCACTTTCATTCCGAACGGGTAAAAATCTAGATTCCTTAAATGTAGAAATTTTACAAAAATATGCAATGTATTTAAAAAATTGTAGAACAACCGGTAAAACGAATTGAACACTCTTTCTTTTAATAACAATGATTAATAATAATTTTAACCAAATGTTGCCTAAAATATCCTATGAAAAAATCCTTTACATTACGCTCATATAATGCATACTCAAAACACGGTTTGAAATTACTTTCAACTTTTGTTTTCATTTACTTTGAATTTCATTTTCATTTCAAAATTAAAAAATGAACAGCGTAACAAAAGTAAAAAAAAAAAAAATTCTACTGTACTGTAACTATGCAGCCTTCAATTTCCAAAAATTACTGTCGACTGTTGCTGTACTATGGAAATTTTTACAGCACAGTAAAACAACAACAAATGCAAACATATTTTTTTTTTACAGGAATTTTGTTGTTTTTTTTTTATGTGAACACAATCGAAATTATAAGGTAAAAAAAAAAAACAAATTTCAAAAAGCCGTACTGAAAATTGAAATTTTTGTTTATCTGTGTTTTGCTGTTAACTGAACTGTTTGAAATTACACAGCAAAGCAACAGCACAGAGAAACAAAAAAAAAATGATTCGAATGCTCTCTGCTTCGAATGTAGATATTTTCAAAGGAAATCAAAATTCAAAAGTTCTAAAAAAATAATGACAACTTTCGCAGAACAGGAGCAGCTTATTTTTTGAGACTGTTGCTGTTTTGCTGGCAGTTTTTCAAACCCTGACTCAAAACTTACAATTTTTTTATTTATTTATTGAGATTTTTTTACAAAAGTAAAACATTATATAATCTTTATTTAAATATGTATGAACATTTCCAATTTTTTAAAGATTGTTATTAAAAATTGCCTTGGCTAACAACTTGGAAAAATCTACATTTGTACCTGTTCGTGCTGAAAGCGATTGATCTACATTTGTACCCGTTGGGGATGAAAGCGATTAATCTACATTTGTACCCATGCGGGATGTGAGCGATTGATCTACATTTGTACCCGTTCGGGATGAAAGCGATTGATCTACATTTGTACCCGTTGGGGATGAAAGCGATTGATCTACATTTGTACCCGTTGGGGATGAAAGCGATTAATCTACATTTGTACCCATGCGGGATGTGAGCGATTGATCTACATTTGTACCCGTTCGGGATGAAAGCGATTAATCTACATTGGTACCCGTTCGGGTATACAAGTTGAACAATTAGTCTCTTCATAGGACATGCTCGAACAAATGCGATCAATTCACTCCATATAAAGGGATGTAAAATTGTATTAGTCGCATGCTCCCTTGCGATTGATCCCGGACACGTCCCGGATTAATCGCATTTTTTGCAGGGGTGTTTTATGTATAGATATGTAAGTAGGTAGATGTGATCGGGATTAACTAATCGCAGAAGCAAATACTAAACGGGTGAACTCGAATTTAAACTAGTATAACTTATGCTAACAGTTTTTATTTCCTGTGTCACAAATATAATTTTTTCAGATATGGGGGGTAGTGCACTAATTTTCCAGCTCCACTATGTAGTTTTTGAATGACTGTAACTTTAAAAAAATCCACTATCACTGGTGAGAAGTGAAATTTTTTTCTACTAAATAAAATTAGTAGTAGTAGAAAATTTTCGCCTCCACTACCCAAGGATCTATCAATATTAGCGCCTTTATTATTTAGTCTTTTTATAAGCGATATATTTTATGCTTGCCACAATGTTCATGTACGTGCATATGCGGATGACATCCAACTTATCTACCTGGTAACCGCAAAGATATAAAGGACAACCGCACAAAATTCAATAACCATTTGAATTCCATCTGTTCATGGGCGAAGGAAGTTGCCCTATCTCTTAATAGAGATGTCGTATGTGCTGCCTATAGCTAAAAAGCGAGTTGAGTCCTTGCGCATACCGGCATTATATGTTAACAACAAGCCACTTAAACTCGTATCCATAAAGTGACCAACCTAGTGTTCGTTATCAAAAGCTTCTTAACATGTGATGACCATGTGAACTTTAAGAAACGTAAGAAATCAGCATCCTTTACCCAGGTTCATGTTAGCAGAAGGCTGACTTTACAGTTAATAACACTACCCGACAAAATTTCAAAAATGTTCATATCCTCGACATTTTATACATGAATCCTATGTAAAATTTTCTGCTGATTCCAAATATGTAATCAGATGGTTCAAAAGGAGAACAATTTTTGAGATGAAAAAAAAAGTAGTATTCCTAATTAGTTAACATCTCCGCCATTACAGTATCGATTTTTACGTTATTTAATTTCGTTTTGAGTGGATAAAATGCCTTTCCAACAAAGCAAAAATGTTTAAAATCAACGTTAAATTGACAGTTATGGCGAACAAGATTTTTTTTAAATGAAAATTTTCAGTTTTTTTCGATATTCATATTCTTTTTTGTGCTTTTTTTTAAAGAAATATTAAAAATCCCGCTGGTTTCACACTTTCGAGTCAATGGGCCTAATGAATAAAAAAAAGTGATTGCTAGTAAGCATTTGCTTATTAGCAAAAGCAATTGCTTAAAAATCTTTTGCTGAAAAGAATAAGCATTTGCTAATTTATTATATGAATAATACTTCATTCATTGCTGCTTTTGCTACAAATTTTAAGCTTTTACTAGAAAGAGACCAAATGTTAAAACATAACAAAATGTGACTAACGGAGCTATACAAAAACAAAGTCAATAAAAATTACAACAACTTCCTTCCCGGTATTACAAAAATAAGAATTTCATCTCGAAAATGTTTGACACAAGGTTGCGTGATTTCGAATCAATTTTGATTTCAATCAAAATACTTTCAAATCAAAGATACATTTTATTTGTGATTCATTTCTCAAAAGAATCAAAAATATTATAATTACACAGTCCAACAAATTTAAAAAAATTTTACTCAACACGAACAGACGCTATTAATTATGAAAGACGATGTCTCCCAGACCAACTTTGCCGAACAGAGTACAGAGGGCCTGATTTTTTTTTAGAGGGGGTTAAAGTTTTATGGATTTAGCTGGAGGTGCAATTACTTTATAGAAAATATCTTATAAAAAATGACCTCAAATGAAGTTTTTGAGCTCGGACTTCTTCTACAGAATTTAATAAGGAATTTCTTTGTGGAAGACGTTAACCCTCTAACGCCCACACAAATGGCTGTTATTAACCCTTGTTTGGAAGCACATGTAGAAAATATCAATTTACAATGCAGATAGAGGGTTAAAATATTCTAGAAAATTATTCGCCATAAAATTTCACTAGGGGTCCCCTCAGACAAAATCTTTGTACAAATAACGCAAAACACCACAGGATATAATAATCAGAAATTGCGCCATGAAATATGCAACAAATTTTATATGTATACACATTAGATGCATTTTTTTTTCTTTAGAACCTCCCTCCGGCACCGGAATATGAAAATGAGTTGTTGTAGAGTAAGTTAATTGAAAAAAAAGTTCACTTTTGCAAAAACTGAATGGGGTTACTACACAAACATCGCGATTTTCAAGAATTTCAAGGCAAGTTTAGATTTATGTATGAAAAAAGTTATAATTTTGCACAAGAAAAAAAATTTACATCTACCTATACGTAGAGTTAACCGCTAAAGCGAATGTCGTATTCAGTTTTTTGGTACACTCCCCAGTGAAGGTAATATTCAAACCCTAGTTTGATGCAAATATTGCCCAAAAATATGTGGGGCCATCCGGGTCCACATTTTTTCCGCTATCCACCTTTCTACCTTTTTTTACATTTGTGGAGTTGTCCACCATCATAAAACCACCTTGAAGAGCAAAAATTGTTAAAATTTTTTAGAAATTTTAATCCATGTCAGCCCTATTAGGGCATATTTTACTTCACTTAAACTTGATGCGCTCATCCAAATTATAATAGATTTTTAACCAGAATTAGTTTTTGAAAACCGCATTAAATTAAGCAGCATCCTGTGTGATTCACATAAAAAAATGTCTGCTGTCAGAAAGAATACAGGGCATGAAGTTGTATGTTGGCGAGAAAAAAACAAAATGTTCTATTTAGGCCGCGATATTACCCTCCCAGGGAAGTGCACTAAAAACTGAATACGCTATTCGCTTTTGCGGTTAACTCTACGTATAGGTAGATGTAAATTTTTTTTCTTGTGCAAAATTATAACTTTTTTCATACATAAATCTAAACTTGCCTTGAAATTCTTGAAAATCGCGCGGTTTTTGGAGTAGCCCCATTCAGTTTTTGGAAAGTGAACTTTTTTTTTAATTAACATACTCTAGAAAAACTCATTTTCATATTCCGGTGCCGGAGGGAGGATCCAAAGAACAAAAAGTGCATCTAATGTATATAAATATAAAATTTGTTGCATATTTCATGGCGTAATTTGTGATTATCATATCCTGTAGCCTTTTGCGTTATTTGTACAAAGATTTTGTCTGAGGGGACCCCTAGTGAAATTTTATGGCGAATAATTTTCTAGAACATTTTAACCCTCTATCTGCATTGTAAATGGATATTTTCTACATGTGCTTCCAAACAAGGGTTAATAACAGTCATTTGCGTGGGCGTTAGAGGGTTAACGTCTTCAACAAAGAAATTCCTTATTAAATTCTGTAGAAGAAGTCCGAGCTCAAAAACTTTATTTGAGGTCATTTTTGATAAGATATTTTCGATAAAGTAATTGCACCTCCAGCTAAATCCATAAAACTTTAACCCCCTCTAAAAAAAAACTCAGACCCTCTGGACTAGTACTCTGTTCGGCAAAGTTGGTCTGGGAGACATCCTCTTTCATAATTAATAGCGTTTGTTCGTGTTGAGAAATCACTGTTGGACAGTGTTATCTTTTATTTGAAAATATTTTAAATCGAGAATTAGAAAATATTTTTGATTCGTGATTCAGCCAAAACAAAATCAGGCAACCCTGGTTTGGCACAAACAACAACAACGTCATAAACTTTACAACAACATCGTTATGCAAATAGGTAACATAAATGCCATTTCTGGGCTTTTCCTACCAAAACTGGTAGGTGTTTTTCCTGTTGATTGGACGATTTGAATTCTATTATGTTTTTACCTTCGTTAATTTTTTCAAATTGCCACAACAGTTGAAAAACCGCTTGAAAGCTGCCCACTAACCATACAATTTTTCGTACTACACCGTCGTACGATAAATCGCATGCTTCGCCACCAACGTTTCGGAAAGTTGATCCACACATGTGCCTTCTTTAAAACTTCTTTCATCACCGAAAAGTTTTAAAACTGTAGTTTGATGAATTCCGGGCTCTTTTGCTATACTATTCTGATAGCCCGGATCGGAAACTGCGCGCAGAAACATCTTCATCCTATCAAAAATAGGTTCTCACGGTTGGATCGATAAAGTTTTCGAAAGCTTTCATTTTTACATTCCTGTCGCCCACTATATAATTTTTCTTTACGTATAGACAAAAACTGCGCCATAATTGGAAGAAAAATCGAGCGAAAACTAATTTCTGAAAAATTTAGCATGGGGTAGGGCATGCTTAAAAAATCAGTACCTTTTGCTTATAAAAAATAGCAAATGCTAATTTTATTCATACGGAATTCAGCATTTCCTTATAGATTTCAGCAAATGCTGAAATAAAAAAGAAAATGCTTGTAGCAAAAGCAATTGCTAGTGAAAAAAGCAATTGCATAAATTTTTATTCATAGAAATTTAAGTAAAAGGTCCAGAAAAGCATTTGCTTGATGTTTATTCATTAGGCCCAATAGCCTATTTCTTAGTGAACATTTTGGCACTTTCCGGATTATAATCAGTAGAAAAATTACAATGTTATAAGAGATTTAATGAACAAACCTATGTTTATTTTTTTTATCATAATCTTGTATTTAACTTAATTTTTTTATTTTTACGTATATTAAAAGTGTTTAAATGTTGATATTTTTTTATTATCTCGCGAAATACCGCGGATATATTTTTTTTGCACCTTTTTTTATTTGACATCCGATTTTGAAAATTGATATATTATTTTAGTCTTGTGTAGCTCTATATATCGCTCTAATGTACTTTTGAGCTATTAAGTCGTTTTCACATTGTTGGGACACCTAACCAAGTTTTTCGTCTATAAAATATCCTTTTGTTTCATTTGAAAAAAATCGCTAAAAATACATTGCGCTTAAAGTGTTGCAATTTAGTGGGCTAATTTAAAAAAAATAAAACTTTTACGGATTTTCACAATTTCTTATTAAAAACCTATTTTTAAAATCAAAATTAAAAAAAATCGCAAAAAAAATCAGCTATCGCTCAGCGAGTTTTATTCAACCAACAAAAGTTGTATGTGCGCATTTTAATTACCTTTCGAACGAGGTACTGTTGACTGTTATCGCACTTGTAACTTTAGCGAAAAATATTTTTGAATTAACCAAAAAAACACAAAATTACCATTACCTCAAAAACCTAACCATACAAAAAATAAATAGTTTTGGCCCACGCCAATTTTCCCCTATATCCCGATTTCTTGGTATTTTTTGCTGTAAACTTGTGTTTATTGTTAGTGGTTTACATTTGCAAGATTTGGACGTTCAATGAAAATATAAATATAGGTTTCTTCACTTAATATCTTAGAACATTGCCATTTTTCTACCGATAATAATCCGGAAAGTGCCAAAATGTTCACTAGAAATCAGGATATTGACTCAAAGTGTGACACCAGGAGGATATTTAATATTTCATAAAAAATTTAAAAAAAGATTAATATCGAAAAAAAAGACTGAGGCAAAGTAAAAGCAACTTCAAAAGTCATATCTATGGGAATTTCGGCTAATATATGTATATACGTATGTATTTCTAAATATGTAGTTGAACGCAATTGTACTATCTAAGGCAATTGGCTGCTGTGGTGCAGTGGGTAGAGTGCTCGCCTGCTATGCCAGAGATCTCGGGTTCAAACCCCAGGCCGAGCAAACACCAAAAAAAGTTTTTCTAATTAGTAAAATCCAATTATTGGGTTTTTTAAGAGCAGCGGTCACCTCTCGGCAGTGGGCGGCATACCCTCCGAGTGTATTTCTGCCATGAAATAGCTTCTCACAAAAAATGCATTCGCCGTTCGGAGCCGGCATAAAAAAAAACTGTAGGTCCACCCAATTGGTAGGAAAACCAAAAGGAGCACACCTCGAATTAGGAGAGAAGCTCGGCCATAAAACTCGTCAGAGTTATAATAGCACCATTGTGTTATATTACTATTATGTATATAAATATTTAATAGTTAAATTAGTTTTCTTCTCAATCTCTCTTAAAGTTGGTGCCAAAAAATTAAATTTTTTTTCGAATTTATTTTTAAACTAGTTTGAATTTTTCAATGAAACTAGCAGCAAATCACTGTAGAAATGTAGGCAAGGTTAGGTGAAAAAGAAAAAATGAAAGTCAGTCTGGAGGTGAATATAGCGAACAGTAGCAGCACAGATATTATCAGTTGCATTTGAGTTGCTCTAAAAACTTTAGAACTTGGAAACAAAAAAAAAAAAAATACAAGAAAACTGTCGTATATGTAATAAAGTAGTGAGGTCAAAGAGCATTTTCTAATTATGCAAATGAATTCATGTATGCTTTTTTCTAAATTATTAAAGTCTACCGCCATTCTACCAAGACTTTAAAATAACCCTTTTCTGTCGACGTTCATTTGGGAGGTGAATTTCGCAAAATCCCATCTCAAAGCTTGCCTACAGTTCTACAGTGCAGCAAATATTCTGTGGATGTTAGTTCTACTAATTTTAACACTCCCGTAATAAAATTTGGAAACAAAAATTCTTACATACTAATTTTCCTCTTTTCACCATTAAACACGGCGTCGACGAAAATGGCAACGAGTGAGCGTCGACATCGAGTTAGCTGATACCAAATATGTGTCAATAGTTGTCACAAGTTATCGACTTTACCATACGTAATACCGATTTCGACAAGTCGGAATAGATTCCACACATTTTTTCAGGTTTGATTGTTCTATTGCCAAAATGTCGCACTCTCCCCGACCACAGGGCAGTATTTTCTGCCCTTAATATAACCAAGGGATTGCATTATTTTGGTTTCATACATCACATTAAAAATGCAACATTTTGTTATGGCCTTGTAATAATGCAACATTTTTGTTCGGAATCGAAAACGCTATGAGAGTCGACGATGCCACCCGTAGTAAGGGTGATTATTATTTACTGTTGTTCTATAAGAGATCTATGATCTTACGTTACTAATGATTTATTGCAATAAATGAAATGAAATGAAAACTACACCACTAAATTTTAAATAGTAGGAAAATTTTTTGCTCTACAAAATTTTACTTAGTGGATGTTTCTTGCCTCTATTACCACTAAAATATTAGTTAGTAGTGGTTTTTTGACCCACTAACAAAAATTAGTGAATATAGTTGCTCCACTTCGATTATACGTATTTAGTGGTATTGAAAGGTGTAGCGCACTACAGATATACTGTGTTAACCCCAAATCCGTTTTGTTATGTTAAGTTAATTTGTCTGCAGTTAAAAAAAAAACAAAACTAATCTTCAAAATACGGCGGTTGGATCTTATTTAAGAATAAGAAACATATGCTAAATCAAGCTCTATTCTAAAAAATAAAAAAATTAAAAAAAAAACTACAAAATAAATAAGAAAGTCAAGTTAAATGAACTGTATAAACAAAATTAAGATATTCCAAACAAACAATCAAAAATACATGCACCATCAGCAGCTGCCCTGCAAAAAATGCGATTAATCCGGGACGTGTCCGGAATCAATCGCAAGGGAACATGCGACTTATACAATTTTACATCCCTTTATATGGAGTGAATTGATCGCATTTGTTCGAGCATGTCCTATGAAGAGACTAATTGTTCAACTTGTATACCCGAACGGGTACCAATGAAGATTAATCACTAACATACCGAACGGGTGCAAATGTAGATCAATCGCTTTCATCCCGAACGGGTATAAATGTAGATTAATCGCTTTCAGCACGAACGGGTACAAATGTAGATTTTTCCTTAAAAATTTTAAATGTTCATGCATATTTAAATAAAGATTATATAAGTTTTACTTTTGTAAAAAAATCTCAATAAATAAATTTAAAAAATTGTAAGTTTTGAGTATGCATTATATGAGCGTATTGTAAAGGATTTTTTCATAGTATATTTTAGGCAACATTTTGTTAAAATTGTTATGTATATAAAAAGGGCGTTCAATTCGTTTTACCGGTTGTTCTATAATTTTTTAAATACATTGCATATTTTTGTAAAATGTCTACATTTAAGGAATCTGGATTTGTACCCGTTCGGAATGAAAGCGAGTAATCTACATTTATATCCGTTCGGGATGAAAGCGATTAATCTACATTTATACCCGTTAGGGAACAATTGGTCTACAATTAGTCTACATTTATACCCGTACGGGAACAATCGGGGATTAATTGTGGACCGATTGTTCTCGAAAGAGATCAATCGAGGACAAATCTCTTTCGGGATTGATCGCACATTTTTTTGCAGGGCGCCTACACATATACTACATATGTAAGTGATGTATTGTGGAACGATCTTCCGTCATCCCTTGTCAAGTTTGGTTTGGAGACAGACCGGTTTCGGCTAATATGCGAAAAAAGACACTGAAGATGGCGCATATTAGCCGAAACCGGTTTGTCTCCAAACCAAACTTGACAAGGGATGACGGAAGATCGTTCCACAATACATCATATTCGTACCCTGTCGGAAAAACAAGCAACCAAAAACATATGTAAGTGTTGATATTAAAGTTAAAAACTAAATAATAATGCAACAACTTATAAAAGTAGTTTATACTATAAAAATCTATTTTTGTGTTAAATCTAAAACACACACCAATTATAGCGGTATTTGAAGAATGGCTAGTAGTGTTAGATCGATTGTATGATTTTCTACCATGCGTTTGAACATTGCTATACTCTGCCGTAGAACCGGCGTTGCTGCCAGACTTAAGCCCACCTTCGTTCTGAAAAAAAAAATAAAAACCCACTGTATTTTTGGATTCAGTAACAAATATTTTCACATGTTTACCTCATTTTGTATTGTGTAATATGCATCCTCAACATTGCTATGCTGATCGGCAGAGCGGTCTGCGTGTCCCTGCCCACGGCCACGGCCCTTTTGGAATGTCATTTTAAGTGATTGTCTCCGCGCCGTATTACCACCATTTGTCGCATCGCGCGATGTTGATGAACCAGCTCCGTATGCGATGCCACTATGTTGACTGCAATTACTATTACTTTTACGTACATTACCAACACCCGCGGCCGAGGTATGACTTCCGCCGCTTGTGTGTCTATTGATTTTAATAACTGTCTTTAGTGTGCCAGTGTATTCGTGTGCGACGGCACTCGTTGACGATTTACCATTGCGTTTGCTCACATTCTGGGCACGCGTGGCCTCGGCTGCTGCTGAACTTTGAATATATTCCTGACGGCGTTTCTCCGCCGCCTTGTGTGTTAGAAGGCCCAAATTTTGAAAATGTTGCTCCTTTTGACGTAAGATCTCTTCGTCATTCTCCAATTCGAGTGTAATCCATGAATTGCTGTCTGTTGATTGACACGATTTCATTGATGTGCTATCGTCCTCCTTCACGATAAACGATTTAGCGGGAGAATTCGTTGTGGAAATAGGTATATCCCTCTTATCTGTGGCATCAGAGTTATCTGACAGCTGAAAGATAAAATTGCATGCATAACACTATGTTACAGCCAAAATATACAAAGAAATTCAGGTATGGGGGAAGATAGGCATGGGCCTTCTGAGCTCGGAACTATTTTTTTTTTTTTTTTAATTTTTCATATGATTAGGTTTTTGAGAACGGTAATTTTGTGTTTTATGGGTTATCACTTCATTCAAAAATTAGTTTCGCGGAAGTCGCAAATGCGATAATCACAAGCAGAGCCTCGTTCGAAAGACAATTAAAATACGCTTCCAACGATGTACAACTTGTAGTAATTAAGCTGAATGACAGATGGTCAGTCAAAATTGTGTAGTTTTTGTGCTATTTTTGAAAAAATTTTGATTTCCAAATTAATTTTTTCATAAGAAGATGTAAAAATCAGGAAAGTTTTATTCTTTCTTAGCTTGTTTATTTACAAACACTTTGACCATTATATTACCAAGATCCCATGAATATTTTATTTTTGGCGATTTTTTGCAGGTGAAAGAAAAAGTATATTTTATGGGCAAAAAACTTGACTAGGTGACCCAACTATGTGAAAACGACTTCATAGGTCAACATGGCTTTAGACGAAAATATAGAGCTTCCAAAGACTAATGACATTTTAATTTTAAAAACGGATATCAAATAACAAAGTTACAACAGTTTTATGCCGGCTCCGAACGGCGAATGCATTTTTTGTGAGAAGCTTTTTCATGGCAGAAATACACTCGGAGGGTATGCGCCCACTGCCTAGAGGAGACCGCTGCTCTAAAAAAAAACCCAATAATTGGATTTTTACTAGGGCTCTGGATTCCCGGGTATCGAGCAATTCGAACTGATCGTTTTTGTTTGAAGCCCGTTTGTTGTTCAAATGCCCGTACAAACATTCGAGCATTCCAGCTTACAAACAAAAAAAATGTGTATCGGAAAAACAAAAAAAAAAAAAAACTACACAAAGAAAAAAAAAAAAAAATAAACAAAAGAAAAAAACAAAGTTCAAAATAACCGAATTGTTCAAATGCTCGTACAAACGTACGGGTAATAAGCATATGTATGTCCGTATTTATCTAATCTATCCCTTGTCCCTTTTTTTGGAATTCGGTTTTGTGACTAGTTTACAAACAAAAAAATTACAAGAAATATCAGGGCTGAAATTTATTGATATTTTTAACGATAAACAAAAAATAATTTTGTTTATGTTGAAACTTTTCACTTTAAAAGCATAAAAAATTTAACTAAATTCAAATTGCTTCAACAAATATCAAAAAAATTATCAAAATTTTTTTCGTTTCGATAATTGCCGAAACAAAAGGTACACTAGGGTGGTATTAACTAAGTACTGGGTGGTAGTGACCCCAATGGCGCACATAGGGTTAATAATATTCCATAGAATAAGCCGCCCTTTTAAGCTAAAGACATTGGTGTATTAAACTTAGAGATCGGACTATAAATACCGAAGATATGAGAAAAATAAATTTTAGCGACATCTAGCGGCGTCCAAAACAAAATTAAAAAACTTTTCCGGAAATGTTTTCCAAAAAGACATCATATGCGGGGGCGTACGGCGAACTTTATTTTTGCGTCCCTATAAGGCGAGACGGCCTAATGAACATTACATAACTAATGCCGTTTTCTTTTCTCGAAAAAATGTTGCCCTGTTTGATTTTCTTAGCCATTTTGTAAGCTTGTGTGGTGATTTCAACGAATGTTGTCCTCTGACTAAGTAAGAGGGCACCATTAACTACAAATTCAGCCATTTTATAGAAAGTCATGTTACGCAATTCGATAATTGAGATATTAAAGGGCAAAATTTTTTGTCAGAAAAGAAAACGCCATAAGCAATTTTGGTATGCATATTTTCCCGTTTTTTGATTAAACTGGAATATTCTAGGAACACGTGCTTGGATATTGACAAATTTTGTTTCGTTGAAAAGAGAAATAAATACAGATAGTTTCAAAATAGTTTATATATACACTACTTAACAAATTATTAAAGAAAAACGTAACTGAAAGTTAGATTTTTTTATAAAAAAAATTTTTTTTGACATTATTTTGACAAAAAGTTATGGACCAATATATGCCCCACCATATGCTCACGATGTACACATATATATATGTATGTATTTGATTTCAAGTTTACGTTTTTATTTCACGAATTCTTGTCTGTCGCAGAACCCGTCATTCTCGTTATCGGATTTGAATCCGACAAATTTTCTCATTTGGTGTCTTGGAATCCGATGTTATCGACTTTCATGTTCGAATCGATTTTCTTCTCGGTTTTAGGTGTCGCAGAATTGAAAATTCTCGATTTTCTTATCGGAAATAAAATGACACTATTCCATTAATATTGGGAAGGGGTTGCATTGAGCTATCATATCTTTTACTATATTTTCAAGCTGTTGTATGTGGAAAACGAATGCTCTACATTGCAGGACGTGTTGGAAAAAATTTAAATAAGGACTAAAACCCTGTTATAAACTTGTATGTGAAATTTAAGTTTTTGTATAAGACATTTCAATCTATAGCTGTTTTTCATCAATAGTCACGTACCCTGAGGTAAAAATCCGCAAAGAACCCTTAATGAATCACTGACCTATGACGAAGAGGCATCAGTGAATACTTTCATATAAAGACTGATGAATTTTTCATATAAATGGTTTGCTTTCCTCAGAAAAAAAAAACGAACCAAAATTAAACTGAAAAACTTTTATTCTCTGAGCAAAAAAATAAAACTCAGAAAATAACTTTTATTTTCTGATCGAAAAATAAAACTCAGGAAATAGCTTTTATTTTCTGAGGGAAAAATAAAACTCAAGAAATAACTTTTATTTTCAGAGGGAAAAGTAAAACTCAAGGAATAACTTATTTTCTGAGGGGAAAATAAAACTCAAAAAATAACTTTTATTTTCTGATCGAAAAATAAAACTCAAAAAATAACTTTTATTTTCTGATGGAAAAATAAAACTCAAGAAATAACTTTTATTTTCTGAGCAGAAAATAACACTCAGTAAATAATGATTAAAAATCAAATTTTTGGATATAACTCATAACCGTTACAGTCTCTGGTTTTTATACAATGAGTTTTTTTTTTTAATTACTGAATATGTGGCTTAAGTTTTTTGTTTCTAAACTGAAATGGTACCTTATTAGTTATTTAATTTAAGAAATATTTTTAAGATTCCTGAGTGCCTGTATTTTTATACTATTTGTCTGTTTTTGTTTTTGAATTACTGAATATGCACATTACGTTTTGTTTTTGCTTATAAAACTGAACTGCCACCTATGTATATCTAAGCAATATTTATTTTTATTGAATGAATGAATATAATGAATTACATATGAAATAGACTTCAAAATTTATTTTTTTTTGCATACCTAAACTGTTATTCGCTGATGTAGATGCTACTAGTATTTTTCTGACCCATACAAACTGGTATTTAATTGGTATGAGCTTATGCAGAGGAAGACAATTGCCATTTCGTAGGACATTAACACACGAAAAATACCAGATGTTTACATGGGAAATTTACAGTCAGGCAAGTAGTTGATTGTACCCTGCAAACTGGTATAATTCTAGTTTGCAACTGGTTACTTTCGCTGCAGGGTACTCATGCGCGAGGCATGTGTGAGTGAGGAGCCAAAATGAGGCAAATCCGAACATTGCTTAAAATTTAGGGGCGGAGTTTTACAACTTTTTACGTTTTAACATGGTTAAATCATCTAACCGGGGTTTTCGCCCATAAAATATCCTTTTTTTTCACCTGAAAAAAATCGCCAAAAATAAAATGTTCATCGGATCTTGGTAATATTGCGCTCAAGGGTTTGCAAATAAACAAGCTAATTTTTGAAAGAATACAACTTTCCTGATTTTTACATCTTATAAAATTTAATTGTGTTGTCTAGGTACTGCTTAAGATTATCACGTTTGCGACTTCCGCAAAAATTGCCGTTATCTCTAAAACCTAACCATACAAAAAATAAAAAAAAATAATTCCGAGCTCAGCAGGACCATGTCTATGTTCCCCCATACCTGAATTTCTTGGTTTTTTTTTTTTTTTAATTATTTGTTGCGTAGTGTAATTTGGGAAAAATATTGAACACAAACGAGGTGAGAATAAAAAACTCTCTACCGGCTTTTGATGGAATCAAGAACAACTCCACAACGTACGACGCGAGCAACGATTCACTACTGTCCAGTATAAAAATAGCAGCTTTTCGACAAAAACCAAAATTGCCCCCTTAAGCATAACCTTGTCTCTTGTTTTTGACCTGATGATTCTGATTACGCCCACGTATATTATTTTCATTATATCATATAAAACCAATTGCACTTACCTTATTCTCATGAGTTTCAACAGAATCCGGCATTAATGGTTCAGTGACTGAAGCCTTCTCATTCTTTGCATTGTTCATCTCGGCTGAACAATTGGCAATATCATCATTTTCTGTTGTTTCTATTGGTTTAGCTCCGTGTTTGTTTTCATCAACAAATTTTGCTGTATTATCATCTTGGTCGTGCATTTTACACTTTTCCATGTCATCATATTTTTTCAGTTCCGCATCAATTTTAGCTACGACCTCGTCATCTTCAATATTTTCAATTGTCTCCATATTTTCAGTAGCACTAACTTCTTCTTCGGCCATATCAATGCATAATTTAGTATCGTCTTCTTCTTCCTCTCCCTCTGACTGCATTTCATTTGTATTTATCTCCACATGCTCCGGGCCATCAAAAACTTTAATTTCTGTGGGTGGATTATCTTTCGAGTATTTTGTTATTGTTTCACCCATATCTATCTTCTCGACTAAACTTTCTGATTTTTCCGTTTCTTTATCATCATGAACCACGTTGCTTTTTTCATTTTCTTCATCATCATTAATTTTATTTTCATTCAGTTCATTCTCAAATTTAAGCTTGGCTTTTATACTATCACATACAGTTTTAGTCTTTATATTGGCTTCTCTTTTATTTCCATCCACATTTTCAACTCTTATTTTATTCTCAATTTGGCGCTCATACACCTCATTCTCTATATCTACACCATCGATTTGTTCATCATCCATTACGTCTTCTTGTATTGACGGGTTATTATCCATTGATATGGATTCGCTTTCCTCCATTGTCACATCGTCATCCGCGCCATATATATCGTTCGTGCTCCTAAATTCGTTTGCGTCTTTTTTCGTTTGTGTTTCAATATTTTTAGATTGTTCTGTTACATTTCCATCGCCATCCATCGCAGCCGTTTCGTCGATCTCATCAT
Organism: Urophora cardui; assembly: GCA_960531455.1. Classification (NCBI taxonomy): domain Eukaryota; kingdom Metazoa; phylum Arthropoda; class Insecta; order Diptera; family Tephritidae; genus Urophora; species Urophora cardui. The sequence goes on from OY482671.1 coordinate 37,637,479, forward strand.
CTTCCCCGATCATCAACGGTGATAAAACTTCAGCGCTCATGCTATGCGCATCATCATCGTTCGCTTTGACCTTCTCCTCTTTGCTATCATCAATTCGAAGTTGACCTTCCTTTATGTCATCACTCTCAATCGAGACTGCATCGCTCTCGTCGTTCGCTGGCAACTTTCCTATTGGCGATATCAATGCACTGTCAATATCTGCGCTAGAAATCGGATAATTGTCTTTGTGTTCGACGTCATCCACAGTTGTTTTTTCTTTTACGTTTTCGGTGTTCACTTTCTGCACAATTTCTCCAAGTTTTGGGTCCTCTTCGATGCCCAAATTATTTTCCAGAAATTTTGGTTTCTTATAGAATTGCTTTACGCTGATTTCGCTCACACCTTCACTGACCATTTCGGGACTCAGTGAGGCCGCTTTACCAGCTCCATCGATGGTTGCTGCGGTACTGCTGCTGAGAGCAGGTAACGATATATCTCGTTGTGCCGCCACAGTATCTTCCAAATTCATTTTGTCGGCGTTATTTTCTGATGCCCCCTGATCCTTTGGTTCATTCATTACCACGGTGTCCGTATAAATAGTGAGCGGTACAGTTATAGTCTTGCTACATGCGCTATCTGTCGACGATTTTTCTTCCCCTTCTATATAGGCCACATGATGCACTTCATCAGCTAAATCGGCTGCGAGCTTTTCCATTTTGATATCGGCTAACATTAACTCATCTATGGACGATGACGCCATGCTGTCTTTGGAGTCTTCGTCAGGTACATGAACTGATGTGGCCGATGAATTCGCCCCAACTCCTCCTCCCGCAGCTGTTACAGTTTTTAGGAGTGTGACGGTAGGCGAAGACGTTGCGGTTGAATTACGCGTTATCGTATTCATACGTCTGCGCTTTGTCATTTCAGTTATTGTACTGCCACTTGCGTTCGAAGCTGACGATGTGGTGGATGAAGGTGAAGGTGAGGAATTTTTAGTTTGACGTGTTGCGCGTGTGGTTGGTGAACTTTGTAGATTCGCTTGCTGTGGCTTGCGTACACTCCAACGGCTACTGCGACTGCGCGTTATATTCGAGCCCGAAGTGCTACCATCTGTAGCGGATTCATCACTTTCGATTGGTTCGGATTTTATTTTTAAGGCCTCTATATCGCTGGCGCTTGTGGTAGCTATTTGGTTTGGGGGTGGCAACCCATCATCGGCAGCTTCACAGTCATCTTTTGGTTCCATTTTTATGTACTTGCCGCTCAGAGACTCCGTGCTGCCACTTATTGTGCAGGAATCCTCATCGGCGGTTCGTTTGCGTTTACCCGCTGGTTCGCTCATTGATGTCGCAGTTTTTTTACCGGCTGTAGATCGGCGTGGACGTGTTGATGCGGACATTGTGGCAATCGGCGGCGTTTCAGGGCGACGATTGCGTGTTACGCGAGTGTTGGCCACCAATTCTTGTGTCACTGATTTTCTAGTTAATCTATTTGATGTTGATACTGTTGGTGCTGATGGAGCCGATGCCGGACATGCGTTTATGGGCGCTGTTGTTATTGCAATTGACGTTGCTGATGTGGTTGAAGTCAGGTCGTCCATGTCGCCAGCATTATGTTCTGAATCGTTTTCCGTAGCTGCACCAGGGGATTTCTTTTTATCGTTTTCTTTCGTCTCATTGCCTGTCTCTTTCACCTCTTTAGTTACGCTATCGGATGTATTGGTATCGAGGGCCTCGTTATTATCTTTTATTTGTTGATTTTGCGCCGGCTTTTTTATTGTATCCCTACACTCTTTCAACGATTTACGTCCTTTTATTTGGAGCGATCGTCGTGTAGCACTGCCATCATCGCTCTCGCTATTCGTCAACTCTGGATCGCCGGCCTCGCTGTTACGAAATTCTTTCCTTGAGAGTGTTGGCGATGCAAGCAAGAGAGGTGAATTACGTGTTATACGACGAGGTTCGCTGCTGGCGCGTTTCGAGTCTGCTTTCGGGGATTCCTTGCTGATTGCTGCGGTTGTAGATGTAGAAGTAGGTGTATTTATATTTACAGTCTCAACTGCTTCGCTCATCTCTAAGTCACTGTTGTGACAAGTCGATGATATATTTGTCCCCATTTCGGCTGTTTCGCCTGAAATTGATGCAATTATTGTTGTCTTTTCTGTAGAAATGTTTGTCGTTGTTCCTTTCGGCGATACATTTTCCGCTTTGACAGGCGAAACTGCAACTTGCGGCGTTGTACTTGCAGTCACTGCTGTTGTAGTCGTCGCTGACGACATTTTACGAGTCGACATTGTATTTGTTGTTCCGTTCAGGTTTCTTCTAGGTCAATTTGTTTAATTCAAAGTGTTCGAGGTGACTTAACACTCACACAAACACAAATACATACATATTTACATGTGTTATTTTATATAATTTATAATAAGAATATTAGGCGTCCGCGTAAAATAGTTGCTCTTCAGCATAATGGTGTATACTATTTTAAAATCCGTAGTTTGTTTCCAGGTCGAACTTGATGGCTGTAAGAAGATAAGATAAACGAAGTTTAATAAATTAAAGTCAAACCATTAAGTTAACTTAATAACCAGGACTGCAAACTTCTACAGTGCTGCAAACCACTCCAAAAATCGATGTGTGTCGGTTCAATGGTTCGAACCACTTAGAAAAAATCTGTACCGGTACAAGAATCGGTTCATGGTACTTCTGAACCACTGGTTCGATTCGGTTCAAAATGGTTCAAGATGATTTCGTCGCTATAGAAGAAAAAAGCACATCTCACACTGAAAAACTTCAGTGTATGAATACACACGCTTTCGCCTAAAAGTATGCAATGTTTACATACATACATACATCCAGGTGAAACTAAAAAAGCGTGTTAAAAAGACGCAAACTGTTTTGTTGAGGAAAAAAGACGCAAACTTTTTTCTTTCAAAGAAAGACGCATTAAACATATTTTTCGAAAGAAAGACTATTTTTTTTTGATGACGAAGAAAGACGCTTTATTTTTTTTTTAATATAAAGAAAGACGCATTTAAATATTTTTTAGGAAAGAAAGACGTATTCGATTTTTCATTTTTCTTTGTCAATATTAATGCTAATGCGTCTTTCTTCGCAGTTAATAATGCTAATGCGTCTTTCTTCGACGAAAAATTTTATATTGCGTCTCTGTTCGTCGAATTATTTTTTAATGTATCTATCTTCGTCGACATGTTTTGTAAAGCGTCTTTATTCCCCGACATATTTTTAATGCGCCTTTTTTCGTCGACAAATTACTGACATGCGTCTTTCTTCTTCCGGAGCGACGATTTGTAATATTTATCCAAAATATGCTTCGTTGATTACAAAAATTCAGGGCTGCATTTTGACGTTAATTTTTATCAATAACCGAACAAAAATTTGTTTTCAACTCAACTTTTAAAAATTTTAACGTTAAATGATTAGCAAAAAATACTGCATTGATAACACTACCTACTCGAGAAATCTTGATCAACTTTAAACACCAAAAATGAAATAATACTTTTCTAAAGCGAAATTGATTCCGAATATCATCTCCATTTTTTTGCGGCAGACCAAGTTTTTGAGATATTGGTAAAAATGTGGAAAAAGCCATATATGCAAGACATTGCATTACATAAGTGCATCATAAAGTGTTATTAGACATCGTGGTGGTTTGACTTCTAGGAAGAGCTGGTAGAAACATTTATTGTCTTCACACTCAAACATTGGCAAAGTAGTTTGGAGTAGTCCGAAGATGTGACTGGCGGCATATTACATTCTTTTCCTCTATAATTTTGCAATAAAGTAACTTTTTGTTACCTAGAAATCCACAAACAGTTTGTTAAAAACTGATCCAAGCAGTAACAAAAAAGGACCCGATCTATCGTGAAATAGTTGGAACTTTTGTTCTGTTTATGGAATTCTAGTTAACAAACAGCTGTTTTATTGCAAAACTACTTATAAAGCAAAAAAAGTAATATGCCGCCTAAAATTTATTTCTGGCATTCACATCTTGATAATTTCCCTACAAGCTTAGGTGCTGAAAGTGATGAGCATGGAGAGAGATTTCATCAGAACTTAATAGTTTTTGAATGGCACTATCAAAACTCTCGGTACTAGGATATGACGGGAGACTATTTTTTGACAATCATACGTGTAACAAATGCAGAATATTACAAAAGGGTAGTCAAAAGTACTTACTCACGGGTCTGGTACGATATGTCGAAAATTTTAATGTCGAATCTAAATATGCCGAATAAAAAAAGACCGAAAAAAAATATCGAAACCGAAAATCTCGAATGATAAAATGTCGAAGCAAACAATACCGAATTTTAATCATGTAAAAATTTGGAAAAATTTTTAATATAGCATTAAAAATAGCTGAAATAGTATCGCTCGAATTTTACACATCAATAATTAAAAATAAAAAATAACCCTCAGCCGACAGAATTCTCTTTCCTGAGTAATATCTATGGTCCGGCCCACAGGGCTTTTGCGCAGAACACTTTTCTGCGTTGGCGGCCTTCGGCCGCGCTTATAAAAAACGTGTACCCTAACCGTGGCTACCGCCACGGTGATGTCCTTCTGCGTAGTACACCCTTCAGCGGCGGCGATAAAAATGTAAGTATAGAAATTTCGGCCTTTTTCGGTCATTTTCCTCATTTCGACATTTTTTAATTCGGTCAAAAATGTATTCGGTATAATAAGGCTTTTTTCAATTCGGTCTTTTAAGATTCGACTTTTTTTTTCGACTTATCGTACGGATCTCTAATAAAACTTTTTGATGCACTTAAGTATGTGATGCAATGTCTTGCATATATGGTTTTTTTCCACATTTTTACCAATATCTCAAAAACTGGGTCTGCCACAAAAAAATGAAGATGATATTTGGAATCAGCGTAAAGTTTCGCTTTAGAAAAGTATTATTTTATTCTTGGTGATTTTTTGTGTCGAGTAGTGCAATTATCAAAAAAGAAGTTTGTTCCTTATCAAAAAAAAAAAAAAGAAATATTGAAAAAATTTCGTTTCGGTAGTCAACAACATGCACACAGAGAAAAAACTATAGTAAACCCAACAAAGTTGACTTAGTTAAAAAAAATTGTATGGGGCCCAAGAATCTTGTGCAACTTACCAAAGTACTTACACAATTTATACCCGGCCTAGGAAAACAAAGCTTAGTTGATGTGTTACCCAAGCACTTTGGCTACCAAAAAAGGGGCTGTTTTGACTAATTTAGCTTTGGTATATTTTTTTTATATGAACTTTGAAAACTATGTGAAAATCAACAAAGTGTTTGGGAAACTTACATACGATCGGCAGAAACAAAGCTTGGGAAATGTATCAAAGTTTTCTTGGGTAATGCAGTGATGGTAGACACTTTTTTGGAAATTCCCTACAAAGCAAGAAAAAAACCCTATTTTTCCCTACGCCTGTTTCAAATTTTCCCCACGAAATTCCATACAATTTTTTTGTTATTTCCATGTTATAACAATGAATTAAATGCACGGCAGTAAAGGAACGTTTTTTTCTTATATATATAATGCAAATCAGCTGTTTTACTGCATATACATACCTTACATTTCTACAAGGGATATTTATTGTTATATGATGAAATATTAAGGAGGATTTACGAAAGTTTCGGGATATAAAAACTCCATTTCTTCAAGTGTACCTGCACCATTTTCATAAAATTTATCCAATTTAACAGTTTTATAATATAATAAAAAAATCCTTTGCTCCGATGCACAGATAAAAAGTATCGTATTATCCGATAGTACAATAAAATATCTTAAAGCTTGTCTTCACGATACGGCAGCTTGTCTCCAATTACGCCACTAAAGGATTCGCGATTCACCTTAGCGAAACACCCTAATGAAATTTTGTGATATTGAAATCGGACTTGTGGCATAATTTGTCCCCAATTAATCCCTAATTAATGACACAAAAATTATTTTTTTTCCTCAACTGCTTTTCGGAATTTTGGGGTGCCTCGCTAACTTGACATGTCAACCTAGCGAGGCACCCTATAAAAACGTCTTAGACATGAGATATCGAAATCGGACTTGTGCGCTAAATTAATCCCTAAATAATGACGCAAAACTTAATTTTTTCCCTCAAATTTTTTTGGTTTTTTTGAACCCAAATATGTGGCCGCTGTGGTGCAGTAGGTAGAGTGCTCGCCTGCTATGCCAGAGGTCTCGGGTTCAAACCCCAGTCCGAGCAAACACCAAAAAAATTTTTGTAATTAGTAAAAATCCAACTATTGGGTTTTTTAAGAGCAGCGGTCACCTCTCGGCAGTGGGCGGCATACCCTCCGAGAGTATTTCTGCCATGGAAAACCTTCTCATAAAAAATGCATCAGCCGTTCGGAGCCGGAATAAAACTGTAGGTCCACCCAATTAGTAGGAAAAAACTAAAGGAGCACACCTCGAATTTGGGAGAGAAGCTCGGCCATAAAACTCTTCAGAGTTATAATAGCGCCATTGTATTATATTATTATTATCATTATGTCCGTGTCAAGTTAGCGAGGCACCCTGATAAAATTTTGAGATATCGAAATCGGATTTATGGCAAAATTAGTCACTAATTAATCCCTAATTAATCCCGCAAAAATTTATTTTTTCCCTCAAATATTTATGGATTTTTTGTACCCAAGTATAACCATGTCACCTTAGCGAAACACCCTAATGAAATTTTGTGATACTGAAATCGGACTTGTGGCATAATTTGTCCCCAATTAATCCCTAATTAGTGACACAAAAATTATTATTTTTTTCCTCAACTGCTTCTCGGAATTTTGGGGTGCCTCGCTAACTTGACATGTCAACTTAGCGAGGCACTAAATAAAAACGTCTTAGACATGAGATATCGAAATCGAACTTGTGGCTGAATTAATCCCTAATTTATCCCTAAACAATGACGCAAATTAATAATTTTTCCCTGACTCATTATTTTTCCAGTGAACTTCTATCTCAGCAATTCCGAATTGTTCGACATTTGCAGGCGCTAATATAGTATGATGTCGCTGTCTTAACCACATAAAGTGAGTTGCGGACGTTACTCATTATACTATTTCGTAATCTGCTATGAAACACGCAAGTTTTAACGGGTCTTGCGTTAAGAAAACCCTCAAAAAAGTATTTCGACACACCCTATTAGTGTCTAATTTGGTTTTTAGAAATTTAAATTCGCTTATTTATTTGAAATTTACCTCATGTACATAAATATATAGAACTCTGTATTCAATTACGCTAATTTTGACACCTTTTCCGATATAGTATCTCAAAAGGAAATTTTTCTCATACCTGGAAGAGACACCCTACTGGCAGTCACGGTGGGCGTGGTCTGATTGATCAGATATTTGCTATTTTTCTTCCATATACCATTGCTATAGGATTTGTCAACTTTCAACTGCGTAGCTGTATTGGTTGAATTTATGCCGAAAAAAATGGAATTGGGACCACTGTGAATTGCCGTGTTCAGTGTTGGCGTCGCAGTCGTGCTAGGCAGAGCAGCGCAGGCGACTCATATGTTGGTTTTTGCACAGTTTGTTGTTTGTCTCGGTGGCAATCAAAAACCGGTTTACACATGCATACTATGCTATAACTCAAGAACAGTGTTGAACGAAAGAGCAATACGGAGCAAAACGGAGCTGCTCGGCTACACATACGAGTCGTGTGTGTGCTGCTAGCTAGGAAGCAATTGCGACGCCTACAACCAATTAGTATGCGCTAGGGACACGATATCGAATCAAAAGCATCGATCTGGTACTCATTTAAAATATCGGTTAAAAAGAATCGCGAACCCGATAATATCGAAACTAAACTACTCGATACTCAAGGTATCGGTATCGAAAGCGGTAATTTTCTAGAAGGTGCAACCTTAATATTTCCTCTAAAATAGTTAAAAGAGGTACCAATCGACGCGTCTGACCTCAAGATTATGAATTCGAAAGCGGAAATAAGAGATTTTTTCACATTTAAAAGATATTTATTATAACGGTTTAAAGTTGCACCGTCTTCTAGAAAGTTACCAAAAACGCAATAAAACTGCATCCTGAGGCATATACATATCGCTGTATTAGTGCTAGTTTCATGGCATAGTATGCCATGGCTGGTGCCAAAGTTTTGATTTTGACGTAAATCCTTTTCCAACTCATAAGAATAGTTCAAGCTGATTAAAAAAATTATATGTACAAGTTTATTAAGTTCTTGAAAACATTTTTTACAAACCAACAGCCTTTACAAAACAACAGGTGTATTTAATGCAATCACAGTTGTAAAAATATATTTGCAAAATATTTAGTATTTTGAAAAATAAACATCTTAAATAACATTAACAATTCATTTTCATTGAGATTATATGTATCCATCATTGAATTTGTTTGGAAATTTGAATTTAAACTATCGAAACCAAAAAATTATGAAACTCAATTGGCAGAATAGCTGTGCATTCCATGTTATAAAGAGGTCATTGCGCAGTATGATTTTACTTCCGGACTTCTTCTTTCCCCTTACGTCCAAAGCAGAAGCCAAAGAATAAGAGGCAAATTTTAAATTTGTATTTCCATCAGAGATCAGCATGCGATACATTTTTTGTGATTTAGAGTATACTCATAAAAAATGCGGTGGGAGTATGACCGCAACCGCAAAATATGCGATCATAATAAACACCGTACCGCATTTTCTTGATCAATCCCGGTATGCGATAGTTTGGATATCACAACACCGCAAATCGTAAACACCGTATACCGCAAACACCGCATATCGCAAACACCGCATATCGCAAACACCGCATACCGCAAACACCGCATTTCACAAATAGAGATATTTACAATGTTGCCAGGGCGATTTTTTGTTTGAAATTTTTACCGTCTTATGGATTCCTGATGAAAAATACTACTGATTACAATTTGATTTTAACCAAAGAATATCTCTATACAGGAAAACTCTCAGGATTGGTTTTTTTTTCATTTTTTCATTGAAAGGGCCACTTAAAATTTAGAGTTTGTTTACATTCAAAATAATTTGACTAATTAATTTCAAGATAAAAATATTTCCTATTTACATGAAATAGAGTTTTTTCCTAAAATCCTTGAATCACATTTATGGCTTCCTAGTAATACACATAAGTTTTGTTTACACATTTTTGTTTGTCTGTGACATAATTCTTTATTTTCCAACGAGGCATTCATTCAATTTTCACAATCGACAAAATTGGCTACGATACATTGATTGAAACCGAAGTTTTTGTCATTTTATTGGAGCAACAACAATACACATGTTTATTTTTATACATAATGCGCCCGTCGGAATGAATACTTTTCCGTCAATCTAGCAATCAGGCCCGTAGCTAGGGGGGGGCATTATGGGGCAATGCCCTACCTTAAAATTAGAATGCCCTACCTTAAAAAGGCCAACAAGTGAGATATATTATTATAATTAAATTTTTTGTCATAGTTTGAGATAAAAAATTATTGCGGTTGCAATGTATGATATGGAGAATCCACCCTGCATCACATATATAATTAAATAAGACCATCGAATTTTTGTAGTTTGGTTAAAGTAATGGTTCATTCCGGCACTTTTCTATGGTTATCGTTTAATCATTTTCGAGCGTTTTTTTCTCACCTTGACTTGCGTGCATACCTACAGGCGACCCACATACCAAATTTAACGATCACCACATCTCCACATCTAAATCTGGAAGCTGAACCATCTTGTTGGCTTATTCTCAATGAGTATTGCTTATGTACTGTCACAATAATTATGTGTCAACAAATAGTCTACCACGCGATGAAAAAAATGTCATTGGGGGTTGTAGAGGAGGTCCTTCCAAAAGTCCCGTCGACCGGAGATGTTTGTAAGTTGTAAAATTTACCAAACAAACCCCCAAAAACTGCGTACGATTTCCGAGGAAAGGCACTTATAAAAACATGCACATATGTATATATCGTCGCCCGGATAAATTAATGTTGTATGTTGCATTTAAAGACTTTGGGGAAAACAGGTTCGAAGTTGGGAATTGTATTTCTCCAAAACGTCGCATTAGTTTTTTTCCAACTACTAGGCCAAAAAATTCTTAAATTATTTAATTTTGTTATATGTATATTGTTTATTATTTTGGAATTTATAAAGGATTTTCTTCAGTAAAATTTTGCTTTTTGTTGCTAAAAACAGTTTTGCAGGAAATTTGTATGACTTACGACAAAATGTGCTCCCAATTTGAACTAAATTAAAGATTTTTTAAATTATTTAAGTATTGTATTTTATTTCTAATAAAAGTAAATAAATTAAATAGTAATTCACAGCAATTAAAAACCAAGGATGGAAAATAATTATTATTTTTAAAATTTTGACCAAAAAAATCAGTATATTCCCACTATCACAAAATAAATTTGAATATACCACTATATTTATATCTGTATAATCTGCGGCTATCTGCAATGATTTTTATTTTAAGAGTTTTATCCATAAAAATCGAAAGTAATAATTACAGCCTGAGTTTTATTTTTTCGATCGAAAGTTATTATTATTATGTAATTTTAATTTTTTTGATCACTAATAAGTATTATTCTTGGGTTTTAATTTTTTTACTCAAGCATAATTATTATTTCTTGATTTTTACTTCTTGCATCAAAAATATTTATATACTTGATTTTTATTTTCGTCCTCAAGGCATAATGATTATGTGTAATTTTTATTTTTTTACTCAAGAATAAAAATTATGGTCTGATTTTTATTTTATCATTCATAAAATAAAACTCAAAACGTCATACAGCCTGAACCATCAGGATTTTTGACTTAAAATTTGGTATTCCGGGAATTTGCGGAGTTTTTGGTGTAGCTCCATCTAGTTTTTGGAAAAGTGAAATTTTTTTTTCAGTTTACTTACTCTAAAACACCCTATTTTCTAATGTACATATATCTGAAGATATGCATCAAGTTGCGTCCTAAACGGATTGGCAGATAAATAAATCTTACACACACATTGAAATACAGTAGAATTTTTTGAAATACAGCTGGAAAGCGTGTATAAAAAATTTAAAGTTGTTCGTTTTTCATTTATTTTGCATATTTTATAGAAACGCGGCGTGAAACCCAAGGATATAAGCTAATTTTACATATGAGCATATTGCCATGGCGTATACGTAACAATTTTGTATGAATTTTTAAGCAAATTATGTACATGCATATTTCAAAACCCTTTTTCCACCATTTATAACAAAATTTCCAACGATTTATCTTCGGAAGTAGTTAGAGCAGAGTAGAAGGTGTGTGCATGCAAAATTTTAAGCCAAAAATCCTAATGGTTCAGGCTGTATGACGTTTTGAGTTTTATTTTATGAATAATAAAATAAAAATCAGACCATAATTTTTATTCTTGAGTAAAAAAAATAAAAATTACACATAATCATTATGCCTTGAGGGCAAAAATAAAAATCAAGTATAATAATTATTTTTGATGCAAAAAGTAAAAATCAAGAAATAATAATTATGCTTGAGTAAAAAAATTAAAATCCAAGAATAATACTTATTAGTGATCAAAAAAATTAAAATTACATAATAATTATTACTTCCGATCGAAAAAATAACACTTAGAAAATGATAATTATTTTTAATCAGAAAAATATAAACCGAAGAATAATGATTATACGGTGATTTATATTATTTCGCTTATAATGATTACCGTCCCTGTTAAAAACACATTGTAAATTAGACGAAATCGCTTGCGACCTTGCACAAACGACAAAATTCTGCTCAATATCTCTTAAACTAAAAGAGATAGCAAAAACGGACAACGTCATTCGAAAGATCTTGATTAGTTTAGTATAACTCTATTATTAACTCAATTCGGCCCAAATTTCAAATACGACACTAATTTATCCGGGCGACGATATGTGTGTAGAACACCTTTTTGCTTCGGCGGCCTTCGGCCGCGATTTGAAAAAAAAACCCTCAACCGGCAGAATTCGCTTTCTAGGGTAATATCTATGGACCCATCCAACTACCAAAAAATTACCAACAAATATCTCGTGAACTATAAGCCTCCGGCAAGTTTTGATTCAAGTTTTAAGATCTGTGAAAGACCCTCTACACCCCTGAGAGTAATTTTTCTCGGACCGTGGCTCCTTAATGTAAAGCCGTCCCTTTCGGTAGACAGATGGAAATCTGAGCCAATGTAAGTCACTGACCTAGAGAAAAGTGATATATATGCTGATTGATTTTGGAAGCCATGCCTCGATGTCAAATTAATTGTGATACATTATTTACTTCCGCCCTACCTTAAACCAACGCTGCCCTACCTTAAATTTAAGTCTAGCTACGGCCCTGCTAGCAATTCGTTTAACTGAGAAACATAGTTTAATTAGATGTCTTTTTACGGCAAAGCTGAAGTACTGAATGTGTCGATCGTCATTTAAATACATTTAATTAAACTATGTTGTCAATTAAACGGATTGCTAGTTTGACGGAAAAGTATTCATTCTGATGGCCCTATTAGTCGTATTGGATTTCAAAAATGAAATTTTTTGATTATTTCATTATTGGAAAATATTTTATTATTCAAAAAACTGCCACAAAAAACAAAGCACACAAAAATAAAAAAAAAATACTTGAGAATAAATTTGCTGTATATCTTATAATCAGTAACACATATCTATGTATTTATGTAAAAATGAATTTTCAATTGCCTATACCTTTGCAGTGTGTGAAAAATTTCCGGCAACACTGAATAGTATACAAATAAACAAATGCGGTGTTTGCGGTGATTGCGGTGTTTGCGATATGCGGTGTTTGCGGTATACGGTGTTTGCGTTATGCGGTGTTTTCGGTATGCGGTGTAAACAACACTAAATACCGCAATATCATTTAGGTTTTCAATCGATGCGGTGGCGGTGATTTTTTTTTTCTGGGTTAATTTTTTTGAGCCACTTAAAAAATAAGTATTTTTGCGGTGCTTTAGAAAATGCGGTGCACCGCTGCTGATCTCTGATTTCCATATATTTTGTATTTTAAAAATAATTTATTTTATAGTTGTCAAATTGAAACAATTGTCAGAAAAAAGTGCCGCCTAGATGGTATTTCGTTGGTTTTTTCCAACATAGCTTACTCCCTTGCACCAACACAAAACTGTATTTGACCACCTCCTTCACACAAAAAACCTTGTAGAATACCAGGAAAAAACGTAGTGTCATAGGGGCATTAATGGAAAACTATACCCTTTTTAACACGCTTTTATTAGCTTCACCTGTATGTATGTATGTATGTATGTATGTATGTAAACATTGCATAGCTTTAGGCGAAAACGTGTGCTTTCATACACTGAAGAGTTTTTCAGTGTGAGATGTACTTATTTGTTTATAACGTGTTTTTTGTAAAATGAGAAAGACAAAATATATTGACGATTTTTTCGCTGAAATGACGATTTTTTATTTGCAAACGTCAAATTATCGTATTAAAATGAAAAATATATAATCCAATATTTCCAGTTATCATTATTTCTATCGCATGGTAATTGAAAATTGTAAGCAAGTTTCGGTGGTAAGTGTGCGCCTCGTTTAATGTGAAAATCAATAAACAGATTTGGGTAACTTCATACAACTTCATACAAAAAACCTTACGAAGCAGCCCAAACCTGTAATTATTTCAGCACGTGGATCAGACCCATGGTATAAAAAATACAGGTATGTGCATTGTCATTTTGACGCTGTCTTTTTGATTAAAAAGCAGATTTTTGAAGTTTAATCTTATGTCAGTTTTGGAGTATAGCGATGCCAGACTTTTATTTTTTGAATGCGTAGATTTTTGTTTGAAAGGTTGGGTATTTCAGAAATCAAAGGACAGAAAGAGAACGGGCACTAGTGAGCAGATTTATGGAACTTCCGGTAGCTCCTCTTCGCTCACTCCACAATTCTTCATCCACTCTCCGCGAATAAAGGGTATCGTTGGAAAAATTTTATATCACCGATGGTGGTGTACATACATATCGTCGTTTAAAGTACAAAACCGCGTGACATTTTTGCCAAAAATGAGATTTAATCAAAAATCCATTCCTGGCGTCCGTCCCCATTCATTCATGCAACAATTTTGAGATTCACACAACGCAATTCCAAATAATGACACCGTTTCAAAACCGCTTTTTTAAAGGAAATTTTTCGAACCAATACCGCGAATAATAGGTGTTATTGCTTTATAACCGTACTGTAATGTACTAAAGTTGATTATACTTTCATAAACACGAAATGGATTATAACTTTGCTTTATTGAAGAAAAGTTTTTACGTACGCCTGCAAAACCGCCTATACGTCACTATTGAACAAAATAAAAGACGCAAAACCGCTTTTAAATACAGTGAGTAAGCCAATAACTGCACATTTAACTGTTTTTCGCCAAAATGATATTTGGATTAAGAATATAATCCAAAAATCTACCTTTGTTTGGATGTGGGTTTGCAAAATTCCGAACCGTTTTGAATTAAAACAGTTTTTACTGTCTCCTGTAAAATTTGGGTGGTAGCGGATACGCGGTATTGCACTTTATGCGACGATATGGAGTTATAATAGATCAATCTCCAAAACCTCCCCAAACTATACCAGAGTGATCACAAATCCTAAATTAAAAGTGATCGTAACTACTAAACTAAATTAAAAACTCACCGAGAATACCGGAATGGGGCTACTTTGTAGTACGGCCAAACTGATATTCCGCGAAGTAAAAATCCGAAATGAATCTTTTATGAATTACTGATGAAATTCATCTACGACTGAGGAGGCATCAGTGAGTACTTCCAAATAAATACTGCTGAATTTTTCATATAAATGGTTTGCTTTTTTTTCAAAAAAAAAAATAATAATAATAATAAAAATTGTACTCAGAAGAATCATCAATGATCATTCAGCAGTGAAACAAATTTACTGCAGGATGTGTAATTTTTTCAAATTGAAAAAATTTCTTTCAATTCAAATTGAAAAAATTCGTTACTATGAATACCATGGTTACAATTTATTTTTAAAACAAAGCAGTGAAAAATGCCATTAATGGAGGATTTTTATCATTGTGTATGGCAGCACGAAATGTCATAATCTGCTTAATTGTCAGGTGGTTAATATGGCGACGAAAACTTGACGTTTGTTTTACCTGGTATACTTATACCATGGATCAGACCTATTTTTCGATATGTACCAGTGAAAATTACTCGTGCTTGTGCATTTTTAGGCCCTTTAGGAACCACTTGTCACTTCTGCACACTCGACCGATTTTCGGCACTATTTTGCGTTGCACAATTTTTTGGGCAAATATGACAATTTTAATTCTCCACACTGAATGTACTCATTTGTTCGATACCGTGGTTGAAGTACTCGATACCAAAAAATATCGTTGCAAAAGAATCGAGTAAAAAGTATCGGTATCAAATGCAAAAAATATCGATTTGGTATCGTATCGTATCGAAATTCGTGTCCCTAGTCTGCGCTTGAATTTCATGCTCCGTACATCGATCGCGCAAAGATTTTTTTTCCTTTTTGTGAGCAATAGGTATGCGACATCTGCTTATACGCACACACTAATGCAAAAATATGTTGCGCTTGTGTAAGTAGCGCAGTCGGCGGTGTGCATCTCTGCTAGGGACACGATATCGAATCAAAAGCATCGATCTGGTACTCATTTAAAATATCGGTTAAAAAGAATCGCGAACCCGATAGTATCGAAACTAAACTACTCCATACTCAAAGTATCGGTATCGAAAGCGGTAATTTTGTAGAAGGTGCAACCTTAAAATTTCCTCTAAAATAGTTAAAAGAGGTACCAATCGACGCGTTCTGACCTCTAGATTATGAATTCGAAAGTGGAAATAAAAGATTTTTCCACATTTAAAAGTTATTTATTAAAACGGTTTAAAATTGCACCGTATTCTAGAAAGTTACCAAAAACGCAATAAAACTGCATTCTGAGGCATAAGCATATCGCTGTATTAGTGCTAATTCCATGGCATAGTATGTATGCCATGGCTGGTTCCAAAGTTTTTATTTTGACGTAAATCCTTTTCCAACTCATAAGAATAGTTCAAGCTGATTAAAAAAATTATACAAGTTTATTAAGTTCTTGAAAACATTTTTTACAAACCAGCAGCTTTTACAGAAGAACAGACCTGTGTATTTAATGCAATCACAGTTGTAAAAAGTTATTTGCAAAATATTTAGTATTTTGAAAAATAAACATCTTAAATAACATTAACAATTCATTTTCATTGAGATTATATGTATCCATCATTGAATTTGTTTGGAAATTTGAATTTAAATTATCAAACAAAAAAATTATGAAACTCAAGTGGCAGAAAGCTGTGCATTCCATGTTATAAAGAGAAGCCATTGCGCAGTATGATTTTTCTTCCGGACTTCTTCTTTCCCCTTACGGCCAAAGCAGAAGCTTCAAGAGGCAAATTTAAAATTTGTATTTCCATATATTTTATATTTTAAAAATAATTTATTTTATAGTTGTCAAATAAAAAAAAATTTGTCAGAAAAAAGTGCCGAATGTCAAAAAACCTATCGTAATACAAGCTGGCTCATTGGTTTTTAACCGCCTAAGTAGATGGTATTTCGTTGGTATTTTCCAACATAGCTTACTCCCTTGCACCAACACAAAACTGTATTTGACCACCTCCTTCACACAAAAAGCCTTGTAGAATACCAGGAAAAAACGTAGTGTCATAGGGGTATTAATGGAAAACAGACCCTTTTTTTTGTTTATAACGTGTTTTTAGTAAAATGAGAAAGAAAAAAGATATTGACGATTTTTTCGCTGAAATGACGATTTTATATTTGCAAACGTCAAATTATCGTATGAAAATGAAAAATCCTATATCTCCAGTTATTATTATTTCTATCGCATGGTAATTGCAAATTGTAAGCAAGTTTCGGTGGTAAGTGTGCGCCTCGTTTAATGTGAAAATCAATAAACAGATTTGGGTAACTTCATACAACTTCATACAAAAAACCTTACGAAGTAGCACAAACCTGCAATTATTTCAGCACGTGGATCAGACCTATATTTCGATATGTACCAGTGAAAATTACTCGATTTTCGGCACTATTTTGCAATTTTTTGGACAAATATGACACAATTTTAATTTTCCGTCACTGAATGTACTCATTTGTTCGATAGCGTGGTTGAAGTACTCAATACCAAAAAATATCGTTGGAAAAGAATCGAGTAAAAAGTATCGGTATCAAATGAAAAAATATCGATTTGGTATCGTATTGTATCGAAATTCGTGTCCCTGATCTCTGCTCAAGAACGACTGCACCTACACCTGCGATATAGGTATCAAATGAAAGGTGTTGAGCAGGACTTCAACATAGATTTTTTTCGTTGTGATTCCTAGACATCCTCTACAGATATGGCCTAAAATGTGGACCCAGATGACTCCGCAATGTTTTTGAACGATATTGGTATGAAATTAAAGGTATTGAGCAGGGCTTTAACACAGACCCATCATTGTGATGTCGACCATCCATGCTGGGTCTTTTGATATGGGTCAAAACGTGGATCTGGATGACCCCGGAATTTGTCTGAGCATATTGGTACATATCGAATGAAAGGTCTTGATCTGGACTTCAACATAGAACTCTTTAAATAGTGATGCATAGGCCGGGTCCCCACATATGGGTCAAAACGTAGAACCGGATGGCCCGGAATGTTTCTGAGCGATATTGGTATCGAATGAAAGGCCTTGTCAGCACTTCAAAAAAAACTCTTTTAATTGTGATTCCTAGGAAGAGTCCCCAGATATGGATCAAAATGCGGACCCGGATGTTTTTGTGAGATATTGGTATCAAATAAAAGGTGTTGGGAATGACTTCAATATAGAGCTATTTTCATTGTGATGCATAGCCCGGTCACCAAGTGGAACCAGATAACTCCGGAATAACTTACCTTTACTTGACTTGGCGTAACTTAGATTAACTATTATTCGGCATTGTGAAGCAACTGGTATTTGCTAGTGTAAATGTATATGTAATTGTTTATAAATGTACAGATAACATATCAATATCAGATAACAAAATACAAAAAACATTAACTTTACGCACTATTTTATTTAGATAAGTAAGTAGGCAGTTTAAAACATACATATAATCCAACAACAAAAAAGGGTATTTCGGGTTGCATCCTCCTTCCTATTGTAGGAAATATTAAGAAGCAATTTTTCTTTTTTGCCAATGGGACGCGTCCATTACGTACATTCTAATAAATAAATAATTTTAGTTTAGTAAATTTCATAAATACACAAAACATAATTTTCAAATTGAAATTGAAATTAGCAATTGGCAAATGTCAGCTGACGCAGGGTCGCATTTAATTTCCTACACTTCATAGCAAATAAATAGAGGGATTCGCTATCCATAGCATAACCCTACCACGTAGCACGGATTGCAAAGTTTTACAACGCACAACAACAAAATACAGGCGCACAGAAATATGCTAGACCTCAAAAATATTCTACACCGCACAGTGGCATTTTTACTCAATTTAGACGTGAATAATTCAATTTTGTTGTTGTAAAAATTTCAAAACTTTTGTATGCAGTTCGAATGGCAGATTATCACTGTGGCCAATGGTGGTTTTTGTTTCTTTCTAACCCCATTTTTCACGCTGTAATCAGCTGTAAAAGTGTGCATTTTAATTGTGATATTTTTTTTATAAGTGAGTACACATATAATTAAGAGTCAGTTTAAAATTTAATAAGAACAGTTCTGTCAGTGAAATTTAAAAATATATACTAGCTTAGGGTAGGAAAAAGTTTGGACTCTTATTTGCAACTATATACAAGTTTTTTTCTACGTTTAGTGTGCAGATGTAGCGGCGAGAATACGCGTCCTTTATTTGTATATAAAAAATAAGAAACAGTGAAATTAAAACTTCGCCAAAGTTTTGAATCAAGCCGCATTAAAATAATTCCTTATTTTTAGTAAACTCCTTTTATTCCTACATATATTCCATTAGGATTCTTCTGCCCCGATCTGCCCCCGCGAGAAATAATGTCGATAACTGGGAGAGAGTTATATGAGGTGTAGGTTAGAGAACGCAACCAAAACAAAAAAGATAAAGCCGTTTTGGACTATATCTGCAACAAACAAGGTTTTGGGAATACTTAGAAAGTGAAAATTACTTCGTTGCAGCCTTCAATTGTTATGGTAGAAGAAGAAATTGGTCACATTAGTCATGATATGCACTTGACAATGATTTATGGCAAGACTTTAGTGTTGTTTGTGGCCGGGAGATTAACGAATCTTTGTATAAGTTGGGATTATGCACTTTGCTTTGCTTATATAAGATGTGGAGAAAGTATTTTTAATAGCGGGTATCGCCTCAACATTCGCGTTTGGAAAGTTATAAGCGACGAACATAAAGCCATATTCCAAATCGAAAAACCAAAATTTCAAAGTAGCATCAAGCGTTTAATGTAATTCATGGTAGACATGCCCAAACAAGGTTATGGCACATCCAATGATGGTAACACATCAATCCATTTTTGTTTGAAGAGTATATAGCTTAGCTACTAGCGCCACTGGTGTATATGAGGAACACATTCGTCATTTTGGTGTTATCCTCAACTGCATGTCGAGTGGCTTTCCTATTGCACACGAGAAGTTTTCTTAGTATTGCGAAAGTGCTTCTATAAATTATGTTACGCATTATCCATGGTATCCAATGCCATCAAGTGTCCATAAAATTTATGGCGATGCAATTATAAAGTCGTTTTCACTGCCTATGGGTATGCTGTTGGAAGAAGCATTGGAGGCCCGTAATAAAGACATTAGACAGCATCATGAACATAATAAGAGGAAATCAATCCGCTCGAGAAGAATGGAAGACCTGATGCATGCGTTGCTGTTTATTCAGATCCGATTATATCTTTGCTGTCTAAAATCTGCAGGCGTACGTAGATGTATCAGTGATGAAGTTATGCAGTTATTTCGAACCACAATACTTCTCCTGTTCAAATCAAAACATTTAAAAAAAAGTCGCATATAGATTTTTTTAAAAACCTAAAATTTTGAGTTATGTCTCTTTTGAATATATGCACGAAAACTATTGATTTCGTGTCCAGGAGTCCTATATTTACTAATACATCCAATTTGAACGAATAATATTCACTTTTCAACGTTTTATTAATTTTCCACGTCTAAATTGAGTAAAAGTGCCACTGTGCACCGTAGAATCTACAGCAAAACCTATGTATATTTATTTTTCTAATTAGTAAAAAATCCGATTATTGGATTTTTAAGAGCAGCGGTCACCTCTCGGCAGTGGGCGGCATAGCCTCCGAGTGTATTTCTGCCATGAAAAAGCTTCTCACAAAAAATGCATTCGCCGTTCGGAGCCGGCGTAAAACTGTAGGTCCACCCAATTAGTAGTAAAAAACAAAAGGAGCACACCTCTAATTGGGGGAAGTGTAGGAAATTAATTGCTACCCTGCGTCAGCTGATATTTGCGAATTGCTAATTCCAATTTCAATTTAAGCATCCGAATTTTGCTTAAAACTGTGATAGGCAAAATTGAAATGCAACTGTATTAGTGAGAGCGCCGTAATAGCGCAAATCAATTGGCTCGTTTTCGTTTAGTCGCTTGCTGGCCCTCAATGAATGCGGTCGTTTATAAAAACGACAAGCGTGCGTACATATGTATAAGTAATTATGCTTTTACATATATAAATATGCGCAAACAAGCGACATTCACCCACGATGTTGCTACGCCACTTGCTGAGCGACGACTAAATCGTTTACAAAAGAAAGAGCATAACGTGTCTGTGTGATTTGAGCGCGATCAATTGATCTATGAAACGCCTATCACTGGCTTAAAATGTCCTGTTTTGTGTATTTACTAAAATAAAATTATTAATAATAATAATACAATGGCGCTATTATAACTCTGACGAGTTTTATGGCCGAGCTTCTCTCCCAATTCGAGGTGTGCTCCTTTTTGTTTTTCCTACTAATTGGGTGGACCTACAGTTTATGCCGGCTCCGAACCAGGGATGCCACTTTTGGGCTTTTCCTACCAAAACTGGTAGGTTTTATACCTTTTGGTAGGTTGGTAGGACGATTTGAATTTTGGTAGGTTTTTGCCTTCGTTCAACTAACATCATTGATTTTCCACAACACTGTTGAGAAAACGTGTCTTTTCAGTAGAGCTTTGTCACAAAACTCTGCTAAATAGAAACGTTTTCTTAGAGCTTCTATACTTTCCGGATACTCATTGACTTTGTCCGAATATACATACATATCTCTTCTCAGCCGTCCCCACATTGGCCTCTAGCTGGCATAACAACAGACCACTGCCTCATGAGCATCCATGGAACGCGCATGGTTCTCCTTACAAACAATTTCTGTCGCATCTGCAGGGATGATGAAGTATAATGCGTAGGGCACTACCTATACTCTTGTCCCGCGCTGTCCAACTCCAGGCACGCTTGCCTCGACAAACACAGCTGGAGGAGATTGAAAACAGAAAGGCATCTGATATTTTACGCTATGCGAAGCAAACGAGGTTGTTCGTATACATGGTGTGTAATGAATACCTCCACGTGGTATCACAACAAGTCATCAGACCTATGTAGGTAGTAAATGTGTTTGCTGTACCAAGTGGAAACAATGCCCGCTATTTCCTTCGATAAATCTTCTAACATTTCCTTGAGGATCAGTTGCTTGCCCTCATTATTTCTCAAATGTTATTCCACAAAATGTAAATCCTGATTTCCTCCAACCTGTCCGAGTATGGCTTTGTTCAGAAACTCAGTTTGAAGCGCAACCTGCATTTGTTGTACAAGCATAAAAGTAAATTTTTCAAAAAAAAAAATAATAAACTTTTTTTATTTTAAGCGGTAAAAAAACAAGTGTCCGGTTACTGCGGGGTGGTCGGTTACTGGCACAGTTTCCCTAGATGAATTTGTTGAATATGGTTAAATCTCATATTTAAAAAAAAAAAAAAAATTGGTAGGCTCGACGTCATTTTGGTAGGTTTTTGGTAGGAAAAAAAATTTCTTAGTGGCATCCCTGCTCCGAACGGCGAATGCATTTTTTGTGAGAAGCTTTTTTCATGGCAGAAATACTCTCGGAGGGTATGCCGCCCACTGCCGAGAGGTGACCGCTGCTCTTAAAAAACCCAATAATTGGATTTTTACTAATTAGAAAAATTTTTTTGGCTCGGACCGTGGTATGAACCCGAGACCTCTGGCATAGCAGGCGAGCACTCTACCCACTGCACCACAGCGGCCACTAAAATTATAAAATTATTGAAAGAGTTTTTAGTGCTTAGCACGAAATTTTTATTTTAATTCAATTTTTAATTGTTGGGGTAAGTGGAAAAAAAAATGAAAATGAAAATGAAAAAGGCAAAAGTGGGGAAAATCCAACAGCTTGCACATAGTCTCAATGGCCGAGTGTGTTTATCCGTTGGGTCATTGCGGCTGAAGTTGGAATGGACTCGGGTTCAATCCCCGGTGCATCCACTTCCGAAAAGAGTGCTGATGATCGAAAATGGTTTTTCGTGAAATAGCTATACACTCAACCTTCGCTGTAAATAGTTGTTGAATTTTTTTCCACTTACCCCAACAATAAAATTATTGATTTATTAAAAAGTGAGTGATGAAGGCGTCTATTTGGCAAAAAAGAAATGCTGCTTCTAAAAATTTCTTACGACTCACTATGGCGCCTTTTGGCTTTTTTCGTTGTAAAAATCATAACTTTTGAACCAATAGAAATATTTCAAAGATTTAAATCAGGGCTGCTCACCTCATAGGCACTCAAAGCACAATTGTTTTTGTTTTGTTCCGAATCATAGGCACAGATACATATTTTCACTTCAAATATGAAAATAAAATTTTCTTTGCAATCCCATAAGCACTCAGATATAAAAAAATTTTTATATGTATGTGGCTATAATTCATATTGAATGTGCAGAGCAAAGGCACTTTGTATAGGAGCTCGAGCACTGCCGTAAGGAATCGAAATTTACAATAACAAATGTGTAATGAAAAAAAAATTCAAAAAATTAAAGCACTGTAAAAAATTTGTGTTCAAAAACTTTTCATATAAAAAATATAAAAAAATTTTATGTATGTGATACTACCATTTGAAAATAAATTCTTAAATAATATTTTATTGGAATTCATTAAAAAATTTAAATGAGCAAAAAAAATTTTCAGTGCATATACAAAATTTGTAGATGTATTGAGTTTTGTACTTTCAATACGAGAGCGTTGAGCAGCCCTGATTTAAACTGAATCGGAATGGTGATTATTTGAACTTTTTGTGGTAGAAAATTCATAGGCCCACAATAACAGGGTGCCTCAAAAAAATTCGTCAAATTTTAAAATATTTATAAAAATGCAAAAACAAGAATTTGTAAGTACAAACTTAATGAAAACAAGTAAGGAAGCCTAAGTTCGAGTGGAATCGAACATTAGATACTCAGCTGTATGCTTTCATTGTTTGTTTGCGTTTGATGGAAACACGGTGTACTTTATATAAAGCGAGTGCTGCATAAAGTGGGCGTAACCACGCCCATTTTCTAAATTTTTATCAGTCATCCAACTAAGCTTATGAATATTATTCTTTGTGCAAAATTTCATCCCTTTATGAGTTACAAAGATGTCACGTTACAAATTCCCTAAGGGTGTTCCAGAAATATCTTTGTTAAAAAGTAGGCGTGGTCATAAACCGATTTCAATAAATTTTTGCGTGTCTATTAACACAAGTTATAAAAGTGTATAAACCAAGTTTCGTCATAATAGCTCAATTATTTGTCGAGTTATGGGCTCCGAAATCTCGTTGATTTCTTTGTCTGAAAAGAGGCGGTGCCAAGCCCATTTTCCGAAATTTTTCTATTTTTTGTTTCCGGTCTATTGTAGAACTCATGCCACAATGAATTATCTTTATATTTGACAAAGATATTGCTTAAAATGTTTTCATTAGGCCACAAAATGTTTTCGTCAACCAATTTCGCTAAAATTTTGAACATGTATTACTACAAATAGTGAAAGTGTATACACCAAGTTTCGTCATAATAGCTCAATTATTTGTCGAGTTATGGGCTCAGAAATCTCGTATATTCCTGCTTCTAGAAGGAGGCGGTGCCACGCCCATTTTCCAAAATTTTTGTATTTTTTGTTTTATGTCCATAGTTGGACACCTTCCATAAAATTTCAATGATATATCTTTATATTTGACAGAGATATCGCTTAAAATGTTTTTATTAGGTCACTTTATAATACCCATATATAAAAGTGGGAGTGGTCGTCAACCGATTTTGGCAATTTTTCGTCCAAACATTTGCCTAAGTAGGTATATCACGCCTACCAAATTTCATCGATATATCTTCAACGGTTTCTGAGTTATGACTCATAAAACTTTCAATGTTTGCCCCTTAATAAGTGGAGGTGGCACCGCCCATTTTCCAAAATTTCACCATATTTCTTCATAAGGGCCTGAGCTCAATACGTGTGTGAAATTTTATCACTTTAGCTCTATTAGTGACTGAGATCATGGTCCGATTTCGCCCATTTTCAATACCATCCGTTCCTGTCTTGATACCAACTTACATTTCAAATTTCATCAAAATATCTCAATTTATGCGCGAGTTATCGTGCGCACAGACGGACGGACATGGCTCAATCGATTTCTCTTTTCACCCTGATCATTTTGATATATATAAGTCTATATCTATCTCGATTATTTAATTCTGTTACAATCCACCGTTACGAAATCAAAACTACTTATAACACTCTGTGTACTAGTACAGCTGAGTATAAAAATAATGAAATTTGGTTTATAAAGTTTGGTTTGAGCGTTTGACCAGATAAGTCAACTATTTCGACAAAGGGATTCTCTCACTGTTTGTTTACGTTTGACAGAAACACGGTGTATTTTATGCATACCTGGGTAATACTGAGTACTAATTATACTATTACGTACTTAAATACTTTATATTTTGATCTTGAAGTAATTAGTCCGTACTAAGTACCTTCAGAATATTTAAGCCGTGTTTAAAAAACTGGCATAAGTTTCATTTCTGTTGATTTTGATTTTGATTCCGCTTTTAAAAAATCAGAAGTCGCAGTTAATCAATATGAAAAAATATGAAAATGAACGATTTTGCCTGATTTTGATTTTGCGCTGATTTCATATTGCTCAAAATCAAAAGCGGCCTGATTTCAAAATGAACAATTTTGCCTGATTTTGATTTTGTGCTGATTTCATATTGCTCAAAATCAAAAGCGGCCTGATTTCAAAATGAACGATTTTGCCTGATTTTGATTTTGCGTTGATTTCATATTGCTCAAAATGAAAAGCAGCCAAATACAGTGAAACCTCCCTTGGGCGGACACTCACCGTCGGGCAAATTTTGTCCGCCCAAGAGAGGTGTCTGCCTAAGGGAGTGGGTTGCTATTTTAGAAATTTTTTGAATTTTAAAGGATTTATTTATTCATATATCACTGAAAAAAACAAGGATTCTTATGTCTTCAAAATTTCACTTAAATATATAAAAACATATACATATTTATGTATGTACATATGTATACAATACATAAAGTATTAACATACATATTACATATCAATTAGTAAGTTGCTGAGAACTAGAAATGTTGGCATATCTTTGAAATTATTTAAAAAATTGCGAAATTGTCGATTGACGAGGGGTTTTTTGCTTATTTAAAATAAAATTGTGTTGCAGATGGCTTTCAAATTTCTGCAACAATTCAAATACAATAAGTTCTTCTGTGCAAAATCTTTTCAAATTTGAAACTGCAGTCAAAGACATTTCGTTGGAGGAGATTGCATTACCTACTTTCAGCGGTAATACTTTCAGTATCGGTACTATCATCTTCAATGGTTTCGACATTCTGGTCAGTTAGAACATCTAACTGGAAACCACTGAATTTAGTTACATATGTATATATATCTATTCCAATAGCCATGCGGACATTTATTTTAGTTGGTAATTCCCCTTTCATCGTAGCGTTTTTTACCTAACGAACATTCCACGAACTTTTTTTATATTGCTATACATACTGATATTTTGTCCGCATAAGAGGAGTTCGTGTCCGCCTAACAGAGGTTTTTATGTGATTCGTTATGAAAAAAATCAAAGTGTCCATTGACGAGAGGTTCGTGTCCGCTTAATAGAAGTTTTTAGTTCAATTCAATAGTAAATAACTGTCCGCGTCCGGCCAAGAGAGTGTCCGCCTAAGAGAGGGCAATTTGTTCTAAAAATTGAACCTAAACCTTGGTGCATGAAAATATGTCCACTCAAGGGAGGTGTCCGCCTACGAGAGGTGTCCGTTATCAGAGGTTTCTCTGTATCAAAATTAGCGATTTTGCCTGATTTTCATTTTCTGCTAATTTTGATTTTGTGCTAATTTCATATTGCTAAAATCAAAATCAGCCAAATATCAAAATCAATGCTTTCACAGTTTTGCTATTTACGCTTACCCTGCAAAAATCATTGGATTATATGCTCCATTTGTGGTAGGTTGGAGTACTTCCAAATTGACCACTAAGATAGCCCAACCAACCGATTCGTGTATCTGCATCGGTTCGTAGTTAGCCGAACATAACAAAAACCAAATGTTTATGGCGACGACGACGATATGTGTATACATACATAACTACATACATACATATGTTTGTATGTATACACGTCATTCGTCGTCGTTGCGATAAACATTTGTTTTTGTTGTTATGTTCGGCTAACTGTTAGGTATTCCATCAATTAATCCAATGTAGCTACTCCATGGATTAATTTGTTTTTTATGCGGGGATGGAGTACATACTCCATTGCAATGACATGCAATGTTAAATGGACCATATTTTTTGTATGAAATGTGGCAAGTTATGGAGTAATCGGTTGGTCCATAGCGAGCACTCCATGGTTTAGCCAATGGAGTACTCGGAATTTCTGCAGGGTACATGCGCATACATACATATGTATGTATACAAACGTAATACAGAGGGTAAGAAATTACGTACATACACACATGTGTTCATGTAAGCGTAAATAGCAAAACTGTGAAAGCATTGATTTTGATATTTGGCTGATTTTGATTTTAGCAATATGAAATTAGCACAAAATCAAAATTAGCACAAAATGAAAATCAGGCAAAATCGCTAATTTTGATATTTGGCTGCTTTTCATTTTGAGCAATATGAAATCAGCGCAAAATCAAAATCAGGCAAAATCGCTAATTTTGATATTTGGCTGCTTTTCATTTTGAGCAATATGAAATCAGCGCAAAATCAAAATCAGGCAAAATCGTTCATTTTGAAATCAGGCCGCTTTTGATTTTGAGCAATATGAAATCAGCGCAAAATCAAAATCAGGCAAAATCGTTCATTTTGAAATCCGGCCGCTTTGATTTTGAGCAATATGAAATCAGCACAAAATGAAAATCAGGCAAAATTGTTCATTTTGAAATCAGGCCGCTTTTGATTTTGAGCAATATGAAATCAAAATCAGGCAAAATCGCTAATTTTGATATTTGGCTGCTTTTCATTTTGAGCAATATGAAATCAGCGCAAAATCAAAATCAGGCAAAATCGTTCATTTTGAAATCAGGCCGCTTTTGATTTTGAGCAATATGAAATCAGCGCAAAATCAAAATCAGGCAAAATCGTTCATTTTGAAATCCGGCCGCTTTGATTTTGAGCAATATGAAATCAGCACAAAATGAAAATCAGGCAAAATTGTTCATTTTGAAATCAGGCCGCTTTTGATTTTGAGCAATATGAAATCAGCGCAAAATCAAAATCAGGCAAAATCGTTCATTTTGAAATCCGGCCGCTTTGATTTTGAGCAATATGAAATCAGCACAAAATGAAAATCAGGCAAAATTGTTCATTTTGAAATCAGGCCGCTTTTGATTTTGAGCAATATGAAATCAGCGCAAAATCAAAATCAGGCAAAATCACCATTTTAAAAAGCGACGAATATCAAAATCAAATAAAATCAAACATTTCACGACTTTTGCTAATTCCGACTGCAGTTTTTTAAACACTGTATTTAAGTACAAGTACAAGTACAAGGAATTGAACAAGAATTTAAGTTTTAGCAAATACTTCAAAGTATTTGAAAAGTATTGAAAGTACTTGAAAATAATTGAAAAATGTACTTGAATCGATTTTTCAATTCTTTTCAAGTACTTTCAATCACTTACAATCAACGACGCACATAGGTAGATTTTCAAGTTTTATGCGGCCAAAAATATTTTATTGTCTACATCTATTCTAAATTGCTTGTTTAATCCAAAATTTTTATAATTTGTGTTAAAAGCAGAGACCCAAAATAACAATTATCCTAATATCGACAATCGTTAAAATTACGGGATTAGACAATTTTTATTTTTTGATCGGCACATAATTGTTATGAGTAATTTATATTTTTTTCGATCCTCCATAACAATTACTGGAAGATGGCAATTGATATTTTTTTCGATCTTAAATAACAATTACTGGATGATGGATATTTTTTAGGTCACTTCATAATTGTTACTAGCAATTGATATTTTTTAACACGCTTTTATTAGCTTCACCTGTATGTATGTATGTATGTATGTATGTATGTATGTATGTATGTAACTTCATCCCATCCTAAAAGTTGCAACATTTAACTAAATTATTATATCTTTCAAACATTCACTTTTTTGTGTTCTCTCTATTATTTCTATTCTCCTCCGGATTCGAAACATGACATCAACAGCCCAACGGCATCATATAGTAGGACATTCAACATTATATTTTATGCTTCATTGCGGCTTTTATGTTACCTTTCTTCAAAATAGCCTCTATGAATTTCAATTCACTCCCGTATACAAGCCAATAAGTAACAAGCTTGCAGGGTACGGAAAAACTCACTCACGAACGCTCAAAAATTCATTCTACTCAAATCACAAACAAATGTCCAAAGAAAAACGTATAACCACTCAAATAGTGAGCGAACTAACGCACAACAGCCAGCGATCGCTCATAGCGATGGCGATAAACTCAATGCATAAATTCACTCAAAAATAAAGCTTGAAGCTTTCTGTTTTGGGTTTGTTGTATTTGCAATGAAATCAACCGCATGTACAATGTACATACATACATATGCAGAGCAAGAACTGGTTTTGTGTTTTGTGTAACAAGCCTTCTGTTTTGTCGTTGTTGTGTTTGCAAAAAAACAATCGCATGTACATACATATGTATGCAAAGCAAGAACTGGTTTTCTTTGTAATTCATTTAATAGTAAGTGCTGAATCAACGAAAAGGAACCCTAATTACATTTTTATACAATGTTTTGTAAACGTGAGGTGAAAAAAATTTCTATAAAAATAAAAAAAAAAAAAAATAAAAATAAAAAAAAAAAGAATGCGCCACTCGGGACTCGAACCTGAGCTCCTTGGTCCGTAGGCAGCATACCTCACCATTACGCTACAAACGTATTCGGAGCTTTATTGTCTAAATTCGAATTTATTCAATCAGGTTTCTTTTTTTTTTGTTCTTTTCAAATGCTTCACCTCAACTTCACTTTCTGATTGTAAAATATAACAAAACGTTTGGGAAATTTTGTATTTCCAAACTAGTTTGGAAAACCTTGAATAAAAGGGTTTGGAAAATATTGCATAATAAGCTAGTTTACTTCACTGCATATTGGGATTTTTGGTAGAAGTTATAAATACATATGTATGTAGATCTATTTCGGAGAACACCACATCCCATCAGACTTCTTTTTACTTTTATTCTTGCGTCCGCATAAAACATCCTTTAATGAAAAATTTCACTAAAAAGTCAAAAATAAATAATAGCTTAAAAAACTAAAAAACACGCTTTAATCTTAAAAATCGTACTAAAAATTGAGAAATAATTTTATTAGAAACAAAATGATGAACGAAAATATAAGTATTTAAGGAAAAGCGTGGGGGTGCTCAATAATATTTGAACATGAAAATATTCGATTCGTACAACTAGTACAAAAATATACCTAGTTGCGAAATTAAAGAGTACGATATGAAATTTCAAAAAAGTCAAAATAAAATTATTAGTAAAAAAACACCGATTTTAAATATTTTTTGACATACTGAGCACCCCACGCTTTTCCTTAAATACTTATATTTTCGTTCATCATTTTGTTTCTAATAAAATTATTTCTCAATTTTTAGTACGATTTTTAAGATTAAAGCGTGTTTTTTAGTTTTTTAAGCTATTATTTTTTCAATCTTAAATAACAATTACTGGATGATGGATATTTTTTAGATCATCCCATAATTGTTATGAGCAATTTATATTTTTTTCGATCTTAAATAAAAATTACTGGGCGATTGAGATTTTTTAGATCAGCCCATAATTGTGGAAAGCGGGCAAATATAGAATACCGAACACCACAAAATGGGTATCAAATGAAAGCGCTTGGCTAGGGCTATCACCTGGTCGAGTTCTTATTTCGATATATTAATCGATAACAGAGTTATCGATACAAATGTGGTGCATAAAAATTTCAATGAATGCAAATAAAATGGGTATCAAATGAAAGCGCTTGGCTAGGGCTATCATCTGGTCGAGTTCTCATTTTGATATATTAATCGATAACAGAGTTATCGATAAAAATGTGGTGCATAAAAACTTCAATGAATGCAAATAAAATGGGTATCAAATGAAAGCGCTTGGCTAGGGTTATCATCTGGTCGAGTTCTCATTTCGATATATTAATCGATAACAGAGTTATCGAGAAAAATGTGGTGCATAAAAATTTCAATTAATGCATACAAAATGGGTATAAAATTAAAGCGCTTGGCTAGGGCTATCATCTGGTGGAGTTTTAATTTCGATATATTAATCGATAACAGAGTTATCGATAAAAATGTTCTGCATAACAATTTCAATCAATGCACACAAAATGGGTATCAAATTAAAGCGCCTGGCTAGAACTATCATTTGGTCGAGTTTTAATTTCGATAACGATTTAATACCCATTTTGTGTGCATTCATTGAAATTTTTATGCACCACATTTGTATCGATAACTCTGTTATCGATTAATATATCGAAATAAGAACTCGACCAGGTGATAGCCCTAGCCAAGGGCTTTCATTTGATACCCATTTTGTGGTGTTCCGTATTCTATATTTGCCCGCTTTCCACAATTATGGGCTGATCTAAAAAATCTCAATCGCCCAGTAATTTTTATTTAAGATCGAAAAAAATATAAATTGCTCATAACAATTATGGGATGATCTAAAAAATATCCATTATCCAGTAATTGTTATTTAAGATTGAAAAAATAATAGCTTAAAAAACTAAAAAACACGCTTTAATCTTAAAAATCGTACTAAAAATTGAGAAATAATTTTATTAGAAACAAAATGATGAACGAAAATATAAGTATTTAAGGAAAAGCGTGGGGTGTTTAGTATGTCAAAAAATATTTAAAATCGGTGTTTTTTTACTAATAATTTTATTTTGACTTTTTTGAAATTTCATATATCGTACTCTTTAATTTCGCAACTAGGTATATTTTTGTACTAGTTGTACGAATCGAATATTTTCATGTTCAAATATTATTGAGCACCCCCATGCTTTTCCTTAAATACTTATATTTTCGTTCATCATTTTGTTTCTAATAAAATTATTTCTCAATTTTTAGTACGATTTTTAAGATTAAAGCGTGTTTTTTAGTTTTTTAAGCTATTATTTATTTTTGACTTTTTAGTGAAATTTTTCATTAAAGGATGTTTTATGCGGACGCAAGAATAAAAGTAAAAAGAAGTCTGATGGGATGTGGTGTTCTCCGAAATAGATCTACATACATATGTATTTATAACTTCTACCAAAAATCCCAATATGCAGTGAAGTAAACTAGCTTATTATGCAATATTTTCCAAACCCTTTTATTCAAGGTTTTCCAAACTAGTTTGGAAATACAAAATTTCCCAAACGTTTTGTTATATTTTACAATCAGAAAGTGAAGAGAAGTTGAGGTGAAGCATTGAAAAGAACAAAAAAAAAAAGAAACCTGATTGAATAAATTCGAATTTAGACAATAAAGCTCCGAATACGTTTGTAGCGTAATGGTGAGGTATGCTGCCTACGGACCAAGGAGCTCAGGCTCGAGTCCCGAGGCGCATTTTTTTTTATTTTTATTTTTTTATTTTTTTATTTTTAGAGAAATTTTTTTCCCCTCACGTTTACAAAACATTGTATAAAAATGTAATTAGGGTTCCTTTTCGTTGATTCAGCACTTACTATTAAATGAATTACAAAGAAAACCAGTTCTTGCTTTGCATACATATTTATGTACAAACCCAAAACAGAAAGCTTCAAGCTTTATTTTTGAGTGAATTTATGCATTGAGTTTATCGCCATCGCTATGAGCGATCGCTGGCTGTTGTGCGTTAGTTCGCTCGCTATTTGAGTGGTTATACGTTTTTCTTTGAACATTTGTTTGTGATTTGAGTAGAATGAATTTTTGAGCGTTCGTGAGTGAGTTTTTCAGTACCCTGCAAGCTTGTTACTTATTGGCTTGTATACGGGAGTGAATTGAAATTCATAGAGGCTATTTTGAAGAAAGGTAACATAAAAGCCGCAAAGAAGCATAAAATATAATGTTGAATGTCCTACTATATGATGCCGTTGGGCTGTTGATGTCATGTTTCGAATCCGGAGGAGAATAGAAATAATAGAGAGAACACAAAAAAGTGAATGTTTGAAAGATATAATAATTTAGTTAAATGTTGCAACTTTTAGGATGGGATGAAGTTACATACATACATACATACATACATACAGGTGAAGCTAATAAAAGCGTGTTAATAAGGAGTAATTTGTTTTTGAATGAGGAATTGGGATAGTCGGTAGGCATAAGTAAAGGATACCCGTCCGGTGAGCTACAAAAAAAACAAAAAGTGGGCATGGTCCGCCTTTTTGTCCTGAGTTCAGTGATATACTTCTTTTTTGGCGCAAACGATTTTTTAGGGAGTTAGATGGGGATGAAGTTAAAAAAAACTTTTTTTTAAAAAGCCTATATCTTCCAAAATATTCACTCAATTTTTTAAATTAAGGTATCGTTGGAAAGCTTATTTAAAGGCCTTTCATATGACGTATCAAAATTTTCGTTAATTCCTTACAAATTTTGTTAAAAAACAAAAAACTTAAATTTTGGTATTTTTTTTAGGGAAAAACTGTGATTTTTTTTTTTTTTTGTGTTATTAAGTATATTAAAAATTATATTCATTTAAAAGAGCATAAAAATATCTTTCATTTCATATACTATTCTCTATAGCAAGACTTCTATATAATTAGCTATCGTGAAATGAAAAGATGTTTTATTAGTTTTAGGTATACAGAGAACCATGAAAAAAGTTGTACAGTAGGCTTTTCTGACACACGAAGGGTGTACTACGCAGAAGGACATCACCGTGGCGGTAGCCACGGTTAGGGCACACGTCCGGACGGATGGCGTAGCCCAGGGTTATTTTTTATAAGCGCGGCCGAAGGCCGCCAACGCAGAAAAGTGTTCTGCGCAAAAGCACTGTGGACCGGGCCATAGATATTACTCCGGAAAGAGAATTCTGGCGGCTGAGGGTTATTTTTTTATAAGCGCGGTCGAAGGCCCCAACGCAAAATCTGCTCTCTTTTCTTTATCTATCGTATTTATATGGAGAGTTACTAAACTTTAACCATAAATTCCTCGAAAACGAGGTACGTCCGGCGCATAAATTTTACGGATTCAGAACGCCCTTCCCCTCCCATACCCCCCGGTAGAAGTCGTTTTTTTGGGGGCGTGTGACATTATTGGAAAGTTTCCCCATTGATGCTATTACGGAGTAGAATTCGGCCGGCTGAGGGTTATTTTTTTAAAGCGCGGCCGAAGGCCGCCAACGCTATTCGGGGTTCTGTATAAAATTACTGTTGTCCGCGCTATAGATGATTTCTTGATATTATACATAACTAACAAGAATTGTTTTGCACGTTTTTAACAAAATTTTCGTAACAAATTATATATCAAATGAAAGGTAATTTAACGTCCTTTTAAATGGAAATAAGTTTGTATAGTGTTAATAAGATCATTTCAACAAAAAAAAGGAAAAAACAAAAAAAAAATTACCAAAATTAAAGTTTTTTGCCTTTTTACAAAATTTGTGTGGAATTTGGGGAAATATTTATGTATCATATGAAAGGCATTTAAGTAAGCTTTCCAACGATGCCTTAATTTTAAAAATTGAGTGAATATTTTGGAAGATATCGGCTCTTTAAAAAACAGTTTTTTAAACTTCATCGCCCTCTAGCTCCCTCAAAAATCGTTTGCGCCAAAAAAGAAGTATATCACTGAAATCAGGCCAAAAAGGCGGACCACGCCCACTTTTGTTTTTTTTTTTTAGCTCACCGGACGGTATTCTTTACTTGTTCCTAGTCGGTATTCAACAACTTTAACAAATTCCGGGAAAACTATGTACGTCCGGCGCCTAAATTTAACAAATTCCCCCTCCTTCAATCCAGTAAGTATGTATTTTATAATAAAAAATAATAAAACACTCAGAAAAATTACCAGAAAAGGCTAGCGTAACTACACATACTACATACATACATAACTCCATTTTCTGCATTTCACTGGTCGCGTTGTCGCTGTGATGGTCTACTTCGGTTCTTACTGTGTAACCTAAATGAAACGCAAGTCGTCAATTTAACGCACGCACGCAAATTTTTCATATGCGTTGAACCGAAATTGACTTGCGTGCGTGTTCAGATAAAGAAATAGAAAAATACAGAAAATCAGGGAAAATCTTGTTATTTTGTGGAATATGTACCTAACAGACACGATATCAAAAGCA
Organism: Urophora cardui; assembly: GCA_960531455.1. Taxonomy (NCBI): domain Eukaryota; kingdom Metazoa; phylum Arthropoda; class Insecta; order Diptera; family Tephritidae; genus Urophora; species Urophora cardui. The sequence goes on from OY482671.1 coordinate 37,672,309, forward strand.
AGTGTCAATTTTTTTGCAAACAATCACCCACAATGCTTAATTTCAACTGTCACGCAAAACAAAAGTTGGGCGTCGAATTTGCTTTTTACGCACGCCGTTCAATTTCGGTTACTCCCATACAAGTTGTATGGGCATGAGAAATTTTTGACAGTAAATTGACGGCGTGCGTTTGATTTAGGTTACACAGTTAAACAGCAGCAACGGCAACTGTTGGCCCATAGAAGACCTTTAAATCGCCAATTCTGTTTTAACATCCGTCATTATCAACGTAATTACGATGTATATACATATGAATGCATACACTTAAATTCATATGGACATACATACATACATATGTAGAGAATGCATACATACGTACATAGATACTATGTATGAATATTTCTACAGAATCACAAACAGAGCAGAAATGTCGAAGTTAAAAAGAGAATTAAGACAGAAAGAGGAAATATAACAAACTGTAAAATATAGAAACGGAAATTGCCGAACCTCAATTACTAGCCTTCGCCACTGACAGCTAATCGTACTGTTGCTGTCACTTTGTTATTTTTATTGGCAGCTGTTGTGAGGCCGACGCCATTTTCTTTGTTTTCTTGTACAAATTTCCAACTGCTTTTCCATTCGGTGAAACTAATTTTGTACTATTCTAAGGAAACTGCATTTTGTTTTTTCTTTTTTCGTTTGCCCAAGTGAAACTTTTCTTGATGCGTAGCAATCATATATGTAGATATATATGGCTGTATGTAGATATATACACATGTACATAGGTATTCCTACATATATTTTTATGTACATATATATGCATATGTACATATATACATCTATACATACATATGATGACACATTGACATTTACATACATATGTACATATGCATGTACATTTTCGGATTGCAATTTTCACAAGCAAATAACTGAATGACTGTCCAACCTTTCTCATAATTATTGTATGTATAATATAATATTGCCCTTTTAGTAATAATAAGTAATTACCGATATATAAATTAACGTAGGCTTTTTTGCCTTTTCTATCAACGTAACAGAGAAATGATGTACTTACATACATACATATATATATAGATAAGTAATACATACACGAGCCGAACAGCAACGTATCGTACAAATTAAGCGTAGGCACTTATGTACATATGTACATCCATGCATACATATGTATGTGCAAATTTCCACTTGGCTTAGCCTTGCAATGATGCATATAAAATTTATATTTAACGATTTTCACTTAATTTTGTTTTTGAACTTCCTTTAACTTTTAATTTCTTTCAATTTTTCGTTAAAAATACAAAACACTCCTCCGCCAACCAATTGCAACTAGTAAAGTTTATTCAGACTTTTCAACCTCTTCATACGTTCGCACACACGAACATATCCACTCGTGTCTTCTCATACGATTAAACATGCATTAACGAAATTACAGATTGGAATTTAAAACGCGAGCGAATAAAGCGAACATGAAACGAAAACTAAGCATAAAATAAAGAGCCAATAGACAACAAGATTAAAAAGCGACAAATAGGAAAAACGAAAAGGAAATCAAAAACAAATGAAGAGAGCGGTTCGCAAAATAAAAACAAGCAGCATGGCCAAATAACTATCTGGTCATGAACCAAAAATTTTACTCACACCATTTGGTCTGGTATTAAAAAAAATTATGTTTCAAATACTGCTTCATGGTCAAAGGAAACTTACGAATTTTCCTGCCAACCGGCCATGAACACAAAGTTCAGACAGCAATGGCGCTGCTACGTTTCCCAGATAACGTCTTCCGCAAAGTTAACACACACTTCACCTTTCGCTGCCCATATCAAAATTCGAAACCATTCCAATCGTTCGTATCCGTCGTCTTCCGAGTTTAACTTTTCCTCTCTTTACCGATTGCTTTTTGTTTTTATATTTTCACTATTTATTTTTACGGTTTCTTTTATCTCTCACTATCGGTGTTAACAATTCTCGTTTCTTTCTTTTACATATGGATGCATGTAAGTATGTACATAGTTCTACAAAACTCTTCTGCTTACGTCGATGTTTGTTCATTTATCTTATTTTTTCATATGTATGTATAGTGCTTTTTGCTACTCTGCGCGCGACATCATTCTAAGGACTGTATTGTCGGGGGTAGAAAATAAAACTAAAATCTTACTATATCACTCGTTCGTTACGAAGCGAACGATTTGCCAAAGCAACGGAGGCAATATATATATGTACATATGTACATCTGTAGAGATACTTCTGCTACCAAATCTGCTGCAGCGATTACTCTCGCCATGGCTCGTCATTCATATTCTCTTCACCAGCATTATACATACATATATATATGTTTGCTACATGTTTTTGTGCCGTTTGTCGCAAGTAATTACTCATTTTTATTTGGTTGAGGTTACGGATGCCACTTGTAAAAAAATAACCAACCATAATCTGTAAAAAACAAACATATAAAAATAAATGCCAAATTTGATTTTCACATACATATTTATTGCAAAAAAAAAACAAAATTTATATAAAAAAATAAAAATTTTATATAATTGTTTTCTTTGGCTGTGTGCCAATCGGCAACATTTTTCTCTATGGGAAAATGAGGTAGAAAATTTTACCATGTTGAGATAAAAAAACACAATTTTGCTGTGCCAAACGGAATAGAAAATTTTGACAGTTACAAAGATAAACTTTTGGGCGAAAACGGACCACGATACAATTTTAAAACGTAAAATGAATGTAATTGTTGATGGCAATATTGATGGAAACAGAAGAAATGTATTCATGTAATCATCTCATGTTATTTTGTTTTTAAATATTTGTGTTACTTGTATGTGTATGTAATTACAAAATGTCAAAATTTTACCTAGCCCATTGAGCTAGGTAAAATTATGACACTAGAATTCACCACGAATACTGCCAAAATTTTACTCCCTTGGCTGTGTGCCAATCGGTAACATTTTTCTCTATGGGAAAATGAGGTAGAAAATTTGACCATGTTGAGAAAAAAAATCACATTTTGTTGTGCCAAACGGAATAGAAAATTTTGACAGTTACAAAGATAAACTTTTGGGCGAAAATGGACAACGGTACAATTTTAAAAAGTAAAAGAAATATATTTGTTGATGGCAATATTTATGGAAACAGAAGATAGTAACCATGTAATGATCTGATGTTATTTTGTTTTTAAATATTTGTGTTACTTGTGTATGTATGTAAATACAAAATGTCAAAATTTTACCTAGCCCATTGAGCTAGGTAAAATTATGACACTAGAATTCACCACGAATACTGCCAAAATTTTACTCCCTTATGTCAAAATTTCATTTTTTCTACCGATTGGCACACAGCCCTTATGTCAAAATTTCATTTTTTCTACCGATTGGCACACAGCCTTTATATTGAAAAATGTATCTGATTTCTAAGGTTGTGTGCCCATCGGTAAAATTTTTCTCTATGTTGAGACGAAAAAATCAATTTGGCTGTGACAAACGGAAGAGAAAATTTTGACAGTTACAAAGATAAACTTTTGGTCGACAAAGGGTAACGATCAGTGTTGCCACGGCAGAAATTTTTTTTAAACAAAATCCGACAATAAATTTAACATTTCTCGAAAAGATTAAACACTCATTTTTTTTTCAAATGAGGGATACACATACATATAAATCATAAAGTGATACAACTCAAAATTTTTAAAATCGGTTTTATTATTAACTGGTACACAGCAACCGATCTCTAGCGACTGCCAAAAAAAAAAGCCAATCAGTGTCTCTTTTAACTGAAAAATAACAATTATTATGTGACCGTTATTATTATTGTTGAGGTAGAAAAAAAATTTAACAACTTCAGTATAAAAATTTCACAGTAGAAATTTATTAAAATAGAAAAGCGTAGGAACGCCTACGCGTATATGCAACAGTTATATGTCGTTGAAAACAGAATTAACAGCAGATTGGCCTAAAATAGTTTTACATGTACACTAGACCGGTCCTTATATTATCAAATATTTTCCGATTTCAAACCACCGGGCTTAGAAAGTTTCATTTTTACCTAAATCCTTAAAATATAAAATTTGGTAAAGGTCGGATAAGATTTAGTCAGGGTGTATTGTGGAACGATTTTCCGTCATCTCGTTCTGGAGAACGAAAGAAGACACTGAAGATGGCGCATATTAGCCGAAACCGGTTTGTCTCCAAACCAAACTTGACAAGGGATGACGGAAAATCGTTCCACAATACATCATATTCCTACCCTGTCGGAAAAACAAGCAACCAAAAAGTTATTTAGTCAGGGCTGCACATTAATGTTATTTTTTATAAATAGCCGAAAAATATTTTGTTTTCAATTCAACTTTGAATAATTTTAACGTTAAGTGCTGAACAAAAAAATACTGTTTTGATAATTATCAAAAAAAAAAAAAAGAAAAAAATTCGTTTTGTTGGTTATCAAAAAACAAATATTGAAAAAATTTTGTTTCGGTAGCCAACAAAAAAAATTATCAAAAAAAAAATAACGTTAATAAAAATTCAAAGTAAAACGAAGCCGTAAGCCCGAAACAAATTTTTATTATTATTTTGTTTTTGGTAATCAACAAAACAAAATAATTTTGATAATTTTTTTTTGATAATCAACGAAACGAAATAATTTCAATAATTTTTATTTGATATTCAACAAAACAAAATTTTTTTGTTAATTTTTATTTGATATTCAACAAAACAAAATATTTTTGTTGATATCGTTGTGCAGCCTTGGATTTAGTGGCCGCGCACAACCCGTTTTTATTTCAAAAACCCTCCCTTTAGGCGTAATGGGTTAAAGTCCAAAAGTTGGAAGAAATAATACAGTTGCTGAATATCATAACAAAAATTACCAAAATTAACGAGAACAACAGAAAAAAAAGCAACAAATACCACAAACCCCCCTCTATACAAAAACAGGTTAACGTAGCATAAGGGCATTTCCCGGGCGCTTCGGACGGTATGTTTGCACGATTTTTTGAACTTTTGAGGCAGAAATATCGCGAAATATTGTATCGTTTTATGATGAAGGGAAAGATTTAGGTCACAGCTAATGATTAAAGTATGTTAGCGACAGAAATTTAGTTTAATGCCTTTGTTTTAGCCACTTAAACTGCGTTCCGGACACTACAAAAAAATGGACGATTTGTAAATAGTAGGCAACATTCACAGTATAAATTGATTAAAGCAGAATAACCTACCAACGCCTACGCGGATATGAAAGAGTTATATCTTATTGAAAACAGAATGAAGAGATTGTTTCGAAATAGCTGCTTATATACATTGGTTAACAAATTATTCGAGAAAATCGTTATTAAAAATGAGAAAAATTTTTCAAAATTTTAATTTCTGATATTATTTTTACAGTTTCTCTGGCATGTAATAAGATACATTAACAGTTCGTATACTGTTAAAAGAGAGAAAATGTCGTCTTTTCAGACATCAAACCCGTGTTGATGGGGCAAATGAAAAAAGTTATGGGGCAATATATGCCTTAACTTAATTTTCCTAATTGCTGCCTAAAAAGTGTTTCATGAGATGTTTGCTCTGAGTTGCTCTAACTTGCTCTATTTGTTTTTCGACAGCTGCTCCATTTTGATCTAACTTGAGCTCCTCTACTCTATTTTTGGTCTCATTAAACAAACCTATTATTTTCATTTAGTTTGAAGTTTAATGTCAATCAAATTGTTTTTGAGGGAGTATTTGTTTCTTTTCAACCCACAATGAATTGTTTTTTATTTTGACTTTCGGTGGGTTTTTCAAGCCAAAAAGACCAGAGAAAAATCGGTCATATAGGCATAAGAAAAAAAATTGCCAAACAGCCAAATTCGAAAAATTCCAAAAAAAAAAAGAAACCAAGGTTGGTTTGAAACAACCAATAGTGGCATCCATGTGTACACCTTATGCTCGTTATTTCCAGACAATTCATTGATATCATACACATACATATACATATATGTACATACATGCATAAATACCTACTTATCTACATATAAGCCGGCCAAACATCCAGCTGTTTGTTACTAGCGACAGCGAAATCTTTGCGCGCTGTTGCTGTTCACGTCGCTGGTGCTATGCCGGTGCTCGACGTTGACGTAAGCGCGTTAAACTATAGAATCTACTTTCGTAAATTGTTTTGTATGTAGCATGCATGGAAGCAAATAGAGCTGGAAAGCGCCATAGACAACAAACAGGGCCAAAGTCCATCGTAGGAAAATGGCGTTTTGGGTTTAAGTGAGAATACAACTTTACATACATACATATGATGTACATATGTACAAAGTACATACCAAATTGAACTCCTTTTTAGACGAATGTGTCCATATCCCTGCTGTCTGCATTTGGCGCTGTGGAAGAAATAGTGATGGGCGAGTCCGAGTTGTTTTATTCGATTCTCTCGATTGTTGAAACATTTCGAATACTCTCGATGGTTTTCATTCGCATTCGAGTCAAGTCGTAAATGGCCGTCAGTCGAAACATTCGCTAAAACATCTCGGTCTCGCCAACGATTCCTCTCGTTTTCAAAGCAACCCTACAACATCTCGGACTCGCTGCAAAAAATACATATTTGTTGTTGCCGCTTGAATATTAAAATTGCTTTAAAAAACATACAGAGTGGTACAAATCTATTGCCGTTTTGGCTACTCGTAAAATTCATTTGTTTCATAAGCGTCTCACTTCAGAAAATTTATTAATGTTTAAATAATTAATTATTATTATTATGCACGACACTCTTTACTTGTGATTGCAATAAGGCAGCGTCTATGTATAGCATATTTTTAATTTGGTTAATTTCGTCCCCTCAATATAACAAAAGCGTATAATTTTTTTTGGGTTTTGAGAAAATCGAGTTTAAAGTTTTTGTCAAATCAGATATCTATTAAATTTTTGAACAAGAAATAATACACCATTTTTTCCAATGACATTTATAACCCACTTTGTGGAAGTAGAATTTGACGAAATTTTTACCAGACATAGAATCAATGATGGAGATTCTAAATATGCAATAAAAAAATAATGGCGTATGAGCACATACGCTATTGTTATATTGAGGGGACGATTTATTTATGTATTTGCCTCACTTCCATTAAAAATCCTATTTTTTTTATCAACAAACCTCATTCAGTTTATTTTATCATCTAAAACATATCATCAAAACAACAGCCGGCCCGCCGACTCGGAACAATCGCAAAAACATCTCGCTTGTGTCATCGAAACAACCTCAGACTCGCCGACTCGGAACAATCGCAAAAACATCTCGATTGTTTAGTCGAGGAGCGAGTCAACTTTTGACTCGATTGTGATTTTGCAACGATGGCGATTCTCTCGATTGTCTAAACATCTCGGACTCGCCCATCACTAGGAAGAAATGCGTCGGGCCGATTTCAATGATTCCTTTTTTGGAATACATATGTATGTATGTATTTCCTATCCTATTATAGACATTAGAAGCGTAAAACGGCACACTTTAAAATAAGGTGGAAGTATCTAGATACCGAACATTCCTCGGGCTGCCTACCTCAGCAAAAGTCAGAAAAGTTTTAACCCTACAACAGTAACCATATGTTTGACTATACGTAGATAGTAACCATTCGTAAATTTTACGACTATTTTTTCTTTCAAACAAAAATATATTTTTTAAATCACTTATTTCATATCAAGAATTATCTAAAGAAGGATATCGCAGTAGATAAGCTAATTGGAATTGTGTATGTATACTAAAAAGTGTGAATGTCAGACAAAACGAATTGGCAAAAATTTTACCTTGAAATTCATTTCTCTTCTCTTTCACATTGACATTTTTAAAGAAAACACACACATAAAAACGGAAGTAATATAACCTCTATTTGGATAAGCCTTGTTTCATATTTAATGACTTAGAATCAATAAAAAAACATAACAATTCATAAATTTAAGAAAAATTAATTTTCGTTTGCACATGGTATGCAATAATTTGCTCTCCGCAAATTTGCTGCCGGCATAGGATATACCAAAGTGTCGTCATCCGGCGTTTTTGTTATGGGCACAACGAACAGGTGGGTACACTTTTGTAGAGTAGGAGCCCCTTGTTGGTTTTCAGTTTCCACATTTAATATACATACATACATACATACATATATGCTATGATGGCTTTGAGCGAGCGTTGCAAAGTTGGCAATTGGAAACGCTGCTCAAGCCAGGGCTTTATCAACTTTTCATGAATACTTATCATATATGTATTTCCTTCTGTTGTATGCAAATCCAACTGTTTCAGTTGTTCGACTAATTGAATGTAGTGTGAATGCTTCCATACAATCCCATGCAAATCAAAGCCCGACTAAATCGATTGAGTCGCAAGTGTGTATAGGCTCTTATGGTTATAAATAATGCAGGAATTAATGAATGATATATTTAGCATATCGTAGAAGATGGCCATTGGCCACCTTCGGGTCTTTCTGCTACAGTTCATATTGCTGCAAAGTTGATCAAATACATCGACGCCAAACTTTGTATTGTTATAAAACTGAATAATCTCCGGTTTTTTTTTGTTCTTTGACAAATTGAGTCTCCCTCGTGCATCGTTGATAGAAGAATAATGGGCCCGTCAGAATGAATACTTTTCCGGCAATCCAGCAGCGTTTAACTGACACACTCTGCTGTCAGTTAAACGGACCTTTAATGTTAATAAATTCCCTTGGTATTTCGCGTTTATTTTGACATAAAGTTCCAACCAATGTCAAATTGAATGGCTTCTTTAAAAGTTCGTCTGCCAATTTCACTAACGTGAACCAGTTATCCATTGTCACGTTTCTGTTGGTTCCATGAATCGTTTTGGTTAAATTTTTAATGTAATGCTCAGCTATAGGCAACCCATTACAATTAGTATTTTTTTCCATGATATGGGCTCGCATCTATCATATAACTTGTACCAACGTCGCAAGTCATAACTATTTAAATCCCATATTTGGCGGTAAGGGTATATACATTTTAAAGGGAAAGCGCCCTCTAAATGCCTGTAGTCTCTCATCAATTGTCACGTAGCTTCCGGCCTTATAATTGTGATTGCAATTTAAAATAAGTTCATCCCAAATTTCACGTATTGGGGCAAAATGATCATTTCGACGCCTCTCGACCCGGGTAGTTTTATCACCAAACCCTAAGCAGTTCAAAAAAACTCAAAACGCTTGAGACTCATTGTTGTCTTATAAATTGATCCACATAATTTGGAGTCAAACATATCCAAAGTGCTTAAATGATTATCTTTTTGTGCTGCTGCAAAAATTAGCAATCCGAAAAGTGCCTGTTGTTCTTCTAGAGATGTTTTGCAAACTGTAGCTTTTAAAGAAGAATAGATTTGCGATTTGATAGCTATTTCAGCGTTTGTATGAATCGGACATGGGCATACTCAATTACATTTTGTAATTGATTACACACAACAATTACAATTACTTGTAATTGTAATTGATATTTTTCAATTACAATTATCTACAAGTAATTGTAATGAAAAATTTCCAATTACAATTTTGGCGCATCCCTAAGCTAATACATACCTACATCTAATAGCATACATAGTTATTTTGAGCATAAAAATCAATCAAAGTGGGTGGATCATAACAGCAGACTTACATGTAATTGATGCATTTCATTCACAATCACGGCCGCCGAGAGAAAATCCGGGCCCGGGGTCAAAAAAACTACGGGCCCCCATACTAAATGAACAAATTCTCAAAATCAAAATTCAATGTACATATAGTTACGAACTTTCATTTATCTATACATTAATGCAGATCAAGTAAATATGTTTACATAGAATTATACATATAAGGGTGGGTCAAATGTATTGTTCAAAAGGCACATCCAGTTTCCGAATCCATGGGTCATACTGAGTAATATTGTCCATGGAACCATAGGTCTGAATGAATTCTGTTTAAATACATATTGCTTTATTTGTATGAAATAAATTTCTTTAAATTGGAATACAAATATTTGTTGATAGTAATTTGGTATATCAAAAGACTGATTCTGCTGAACGCTTTAGTGAAACAGCAATCAAATTCAACTGTACGAAGCACCAAAGCAAATTTTAGCTTCGCAAGCTTCGTTTGTTTTCGGCGTATCGCTGTTTACATACATACACGTACATTAAGGTGGAGTGAAAACATGTGGAGATTTTTTGTCCTTTTTTTTGAACGTACCAGCAACGAAAAGTTACCTTTATACGAGTTAATGAACCCCACAAAATTTTATGGCGATAGGACGACGTTTCGAACTGGCCCCAGCCCCGCAAAGTTGAAAGCAATAAGCACGACCTGGTACAAATATAAGCTGAGTATTAAGTGAATTTATTTATTTATTTTTTTTGAAACAACAACAACGAAAGTTATTAAAGGTCAAAGTTTATATTATGCATTTTTTAAATTGCAATTACTTAAAAACTGTTCAACCGATTTCGAATGTTTTTATACCAGTGGCGTAGCTAGAGAATTTTTCGGGGGGGGTCACAGCCAATGTAAAAAATTTACCAAAATTAAAATTACCAAAAAAAAAACTACAATTTTTTTTACAAATGATAAAAATCGCTAGCTTAGAATGCAAATTGTGTAAGTCCTTTTTTAAAACTTTTTAGGAGAGACAAAAAACAAAAAAGAAAAAAAAATTCGAAATGAAAAAAAATTTCTGTTCATATAAATATTTTGGACTTACATAATTTTTTTCGCTTTTTGGACTTACAAAATTTGCGTATCACTGAATAACAACGAGTAGAAATATTACAAGTATCTCAGACCAGTTTAGCGCGGTGCGTATTTGATTTTTCTAGCGTTCTACATAAAAATACACTTTTTCATAAAAGTGGACTTACACAGTTTGCACTCTAAGCTAGCGAAATGTAATTTTTTCAGACTATAATTTAACATTTTAGTACACAAATATCGCTTATAATACATATATCAAACTCTTAAGGCCCTTGGCCACTTAAAATCTGGAATGTTAAGAAGTGTATACATATGTGTGAGTGTCGGGTGATTGACGCAAATATCTAAAAGATTTGATTCTCATCAACGCGAGCCTGAACAAGAACCCTGTAAAAAAGTGTGCGACGAGTCTCTAAAAAGATTTGTCCGGGAGCGCTCTCTTTCGGGTACAATTAGTCTACAATTGTTCCCAATTGTACCCGAACGGGTACATATGTATACTAATTGTAGACGAATTGTACCCGAAAGGGTATCAAACGGGACAATTAGTCGCACAAATGGATGTGTCGCATTTGCTACCTGTTCGGGTACAAAACGGGTACAATTGTGCGCTTTTGCTACCCGTTCGGGTACAAACTGGGTACAATTAGTCTCTTCATAGGACATGCTCAAACAAAAGAGAACACTTCAACCCATATAAAGAGATACAAATGGGTAGTAATCGCATGCTCCCTTGCGAGTTGTCCCGGATGTATCCCGGAGTGATCGCATTTTTTGCAGGGAACGTGTAGCACGACGACTGCCGATTGCACTAACACACACAAAAAAACTCAGACATACACACTGCTTGACATGCCAGATTGTCAGTTGCCAAGGACCTTTAACTATACTTCAAAAGTAAGTCTCATATTCTCTTCTGGAAATCTACGCGCATAGGTAGATTTTCAAGTTTTATGCGCCCAAAATTGAATTTTGTAAAATTGTTACAATTACAGAAAAAAAACATACCCACATATTGGAAATAGAATGGGGAACAATAATTCATTGCTTTTTTCCCGACCCAATACTCTGCACTTGCCCCAGATGGTCGTAACCTAGCATATCTGAAGTTAATTTTTTTGTTTTTTTTTCCTACATATTTTTAAGCGCTAGTTTCAACTTGAATATTTATTATTTAAAGCATTTCATTTAAGTAATCGTGATGAATCCTAAAGGTCCAAGTAATTATTAACACTTTTCAATAATATCCTTGGTTTCCAATAATTCTAAGTTTATAGTTTTAAGCTTTTAAAGTTGGGATATTTAAAAAAAAATTATCACTCTTTTTCGTGTTAAAATTGGTTTTGTTATGTTGCTCTGTCAGACTCAGTCAAATTAACCCTCGGACATGATATCTAGTACAATTAGTAGTTAGCCGACAAAAAATTACGTCGCACAAAGCCGCACTTCACTACTAGATACAGGGTTTTTCATATGTACCTACAATATAATTATTTTTTTGTGTTTTATATTTGATTTTAATGTTTATTTTTCTAACGCATATCTTGGTTAATATAGGGCTCGAAAGTAACCGAGATATTTATCAGCGATTATTGTTAACTTTTTAGGCAGTATTTTTAGTATTTCCAATTTTTCTAAGTTAAGGAAGTACTTATCATAAAAAGGGGCTAAGGATTATAAAGCTACATTTTTTAGAAGATTTTTGAGTATGCAATTTTGCAGCTCATTCAATTGTAATATAATAATATGCAACATTCAACTTTTTGAAAAATTTCATTGGCTTTTCGGAAATTTTAATTGGAACGGTCTCACGTACATATAACGCAAACACCCTACAGAAAAAAATTACAAAAATCGACGGAAATATTCACAGCATTGAGAATAGCACTTTTTACACTAAAATTGGTTGGCTACATAACAGTACACTTAGAAATCTCCTCAAAATCTTCTATAAATTCTGGCCGCGCTTTGAAATTTTTAATCCACTTTTAGAAATTTCTACGATTTTTCGGATTTTTCCATAAGCTTAGAAATCCTGCATAAGGCGATTTTTATTGAAAAATTGTTTACATTTTTAAACGAAAATAAGAGAGTCAAATTTTCGACAGAACTGTTTGAAATAAATTTAAAAACTCTGGCGTATGATTTTTTTTTTTTTTGGGTCACTGTATATATTTTTCAATAAAATCGACTTTTAACTAGAGCCCTAGATACCCGGGTATCGAGCAATTCGATCTGATCGTTTTTGTTTGAAGCCCGTTTGTTGTTCAAATGCCCGTACAAACATTCGAGCATTCGAGCTTACAAACAAAAAAAATGTGTATCGGAAAAACAAAAATAAAAAAAAAACTACATACCTATAAAGAAAAAAAAAATAATAAACAAAAGGAAAAAACAAACTTCAAAATACCCGAATTGTTCAAATGCCCGTACAAACATACGGGTAATAAACAAACAAACAACTCTTCGAGCATTTGAACAACAACTGTTCGGGCTACTCGAAAATGTTCAAAAAAAATCGAGAACTCTACTTTTAACACAAATTATTAAAATTTTGCATTAAACAAGCAATTTGGAATAGATGTACACAATAAAATATTTTTGGCCGCATAAAACTTGAAAATCTACTTATGTGCTACGGTTATAAATAATAATTTTCTTATATAATTTAGTTTTTTAATATTCCATTTTGACAGACATTAAGTAAAATCTCAAGTTCAGATACTCTTATACATTGCATATTTATTCCCATTGTAGTTTATACTAATATTATTTGATTAAGATGATAAGTAACTGAAAGAAAACTTGAAATTTTAATAATTGGCGTTACTTTTCTGTTATTAGCATGTTAATAACAGCAATACCGTATAATAATTGTAGCGTTTGTTGAGCCGTAGGGAAGTGCAGGAACCGTAGGAATTTTACCACAAAAGAGCGAATATACATAAGTACAAAGAATGTAAATTGTGGTAAAATTCCTGCGGTTCTTGCACATTCCTACGTCTCAACAAACGCTAGAATTATAAGTAATACTTCGTGAAAAAGCGCTAAATTTCGAATTACCAATTTCGAAGAATTACTATTCTCATTGATTTTTTCCTGAAAAAGAAATGTATGCTAATAAAGTCAAAGATGGTTTTATGGTCAAAACGAATCTTTCGGGGGGGGTTTTGTCCCCAAAACCCCCCCCGTTACTACGCCAATGTTTTATACCGCTCGATAGGTGTTTCGATTCACTTTAATTTGACCAGCTCTGTGTATGCCTGAAGGGTGATTCTGGTATACTTTACCTCTGTGCATCTTATATTCCACCTTGCAGTGATGGCCGCATTTATCAAGCGCATGTGGATAATATCATTACGTTGCAGGGATGTATCAAGGAGCATCAATTATGTATTCTTGGAGATTTTAATCTTAGTAACATTTCATGGACTCATTTTCAAAACAGCATATATTTAACCCCGGCTAACGTATGTACCAATATAGAATCGTACGTTATTGATAATTTTTTATGTGTTGACTTAAACCAGGTTAATGGCTTTTCTAATAGCATGAATCGCATACTAGACTTAATTTTCTTAAGTAGTAATATTAAATTTAATATCAGCCTGCCCTGTACCACGATTTCTCCACCGAACAAGTACAACCTTCCTTTAATGCTAGAGATTGAGTTTTTAGAATATTTTCGTATTCCTAATGACTTAAATAAGGTCTCATTTAACTTTGACTCATGCGACTTTACTATCTTGGAGCGTACCTTCTCCAACATTGATTGGAAAGTGGTTTTTGGATCGGGCGATGCTACTTTTTGCTTCAACAAATTTAAAAGTATTATTTTTGAAATTTGTGAAAAGCATGTAACTGTACGTAGCAAACGCTCGTATAAATTACCTTAGCATACAAGAGAATTGAAGCGTCTTAAAAATCTAAGGAACAAGTTTTTTAAAAAGTATAAGCTATCTAACAATGATAGTCATTTTGTCCTATATTCTACTTACCGGGATCAATTTAATAGTCTTAATAAGTCCTGTTATAAGGGGTATATCTCTAACTTTGAAAAAGTATAAATAACAACCCGAAATGCTTTTGGAATTATATTGATTTTAATTTAGTTTAATTCCTCTGTTTTAGCAACTTAAAAAAAATGGATGTGTTTTTGTAGCGTCTGGAACGCAGTTTAAGTGGCTAAAACAGAGGCATTAAACTAAATTTCTGTCGCTAACATACTTAAATCATTAGCTGTGGCCTAAATCTTTCCTTTTATCATAAAACGATACAATATTTCGCGATATTGCCGCCTCAAAAGTTCTAAAAATCGTGCGAACATACCGTCTGAAACGCCCAGGAAATACCCATATCGCTGTATAAGAATTTGCATCATACCGAATTTTTCTGTTGCAACAGAAAACGAATTCAAATTTATGCTGCAAAGCCGACGCCAAAAACCAACAATTCCTTAAGTGGGGTGCAGACACGTTAAGAGATTTATAAAATTTGTTGAAATTTACAATGATTGCTTTCTACGAAAGGTGATTAAAGGTGCTGTTTGTTTATTTTCTGTAAGCAAAAACTTGGATATCATTTTGAGATTCCCGGGCCCTCTAAAGCCCGGGCCCGGGGCAATTGACTCGTCAGCCCCCCTCCCCCCCCCTCTCGTCAGGCCTGTTCACAATTACCTGTTCCATGACAATTACATGTAATTGTATCTGAAGTTTTTCAATTAGAATTACAAGTAATTGTAATTGGAAATTTTTAAATAACAATTACAAGTAATTGTAATTAAAAAATTTTGTAATTGCAGATGCCCATGTCTGGTATGAATCAATATGTTTTGCATTATTTCCTCACTGAAAAAACACTTGAAAGCACTTATTGGCGTGTATGCATCACGTGCGCGGCCTAAGGACCTTGTATTATGTGTACGACGTTCCGTTTCGGTGTTCTTTTACAACTGTTAACGGTTATACACCAGCGATGACCATTTTTTCCTTTAAGGCGTACCTTTTCTTTTCCCCCTTCATTATCACAACTTTCTTCCTCCGATGATTCAATTACGCAAAAATTTGGATGACTCAATTACGCAATATCGACGTTGGGTCTTGCTCTTTTAGAAGAAGTAGGTCTTTCACTATCAGAACTATCATTATCGCCCGGATCGTAAACTGATTCAAAAGCTCTGAAATCGCAATCAGTATTATCCTCAGTTTCTGATCCACTGCCTTGAATTTCATCTTCTTCTTCCAAAATATTTTCAACTTCCTTCAAACTAAGTGGTCGAGTATACTCCCTCCGTGTTGCCATGATTCTACTAAAATAAATAACTTATCTTATAATATAATATAATAATAATAATAATGAGCCGTTCAACTAGCAAATAGTAACCATTCGTAAAATTTACGACATGACCCCTACTTCACATACCTACACACACACCACTGATGCACCGTATTCGCTCACAAATCAACCTGTCACCACGAATAATAAAGCTATAGATACCTACTTTCAGCACGATCAAAAAGTAGTTCGTTTGCAGCGCGAAACTTTCATTTTCGTAGTCGTAAAATTTACGAATGGTTACTGTTGTAAGGTTAAAAAAGTGAAAGAAATATGTCTATACCTTTTTTCTTTCTCCCACTCCCTTTACCTATATTATTCCCTTTCCATTTATCTTTCACTTTCACTTCCGCTTCCGTTTTCTTTTTGCTTTCCCGTTACATTTCCGCTTCCCTTTCACTTTCTCTACCGATCTCTCTTACCTCTCCTTTTCTGTCTTTCTCCCTTTCATTCCCGCTATTATTCTTTCTCTAATTCCCTCTCTTACTGTCTCTCTCCCCATCCGGGTCCACTCCTCTACCCATAATTGAGTACCGGGCCTAAGAATCACAATAAAAATAGCTCTATGTAGCAACCCTGGTTAACATCTGTAATTTTATATCGGTATTACTCAGCAACATCCCGGGGTCATCCGGGTCCACGTATTGACCCACATATGGGGACCCGACCTAGGAATAATGAGTTCATACCTATATAAAATCCCAGCTCAACACCCTTTGATACCAATATCGCTGGGAAATATTCCGTGGTCATCCGTCCACGTTTCGACCCACATTTTGGGATCCGACATAGGAATGATAATAATTTTATTTTTTGGAAGAGTCATGCTCATAACTAGGGCATGGAATTTCATGTACTAAAAAATAAAAAATATGCGCATAAAAAATGCAACAAAAACTGAGAAATATGCATGAAAAATCAAAAAAAAAAATACATTAGTGGTCTTCATCTAAAATGATAAAATAATAAATTGTTAAAATTTATCAGTTTATCCACATTTTTACATGAACGCACCTTGGTAAATAATTGTTTAAACTCTCGTCAGCTGTCAGTGTCAACTTGATTAATAAATAAAAAATCCAATAAAACAAAAAAAATGCATATAACATTTTTATAGAAATTATTTTAATAAATCGTGCTAAAATGCGGACGGAAAGCACAATTTCTTCTTTTAAATTGAAAAAGTAAAACTGACAATGTGTCAGACTTCAATTTTACCGAAATTTATAAATTTACGCAAAAAAATCGTTCGGTAAAGTGATAAACTTTGCTTAAATATATTTTCATACAAATTTTGACAGATAATTTATCACAATTATTATTTTATCACTTTACCCCATTTACCAGCAGTTTACCACTTTAGATGAAGACCCTTATTAATTCAAATTTTTTCAACTTCAGATAATTCATATTTATTGAAGTTACAATAGTTAAATAAATTAGGTACACACATTTTTTAATTCAATTTTGCTCTTACGTTGTACGTTTATACATATCGTTAGCTTAGAGTGCAAACTGTGTAAGTCCACTTTTTATGAAAAACTGTATTTTTCTGTAGAACGCTAGAAAAATCAAATACGCATCACGCTAAACAAGTATGTGATACTCGTCATATTTCTAATCGTTGTTATTCAGCGATTCGCAAATTGTGGAAGTCCAAAAAGCGAAGAAAATTGTGTAAGTCCAAAATACTTATTTACATGAACAGAAATTTTTTTTCATTTCGAAATTTGTTAATTTTTTGTTTTTTGTCTCTCCTACAATGTTTGAAAAAAGGTCTTACAAAATTTGCACTCTAAGCTAGCAATATGTATGTATGTTTTTATAGATATGTACATAAATTCAGTCTTGAACATTTCATAATTTGAAAAGGTTAATCCTTATTTAACGATTCATTAGCATACACAATGAAATATTTTTTCATATTCTCAAAAAGAAAACTTTGCGGATTCGGTCGAAAAAAGCTCTTATACATAGAGAACGAACGTTCTACATCCACAGAGGTAATAGGAGCATGTTTGCAAACGGCTCTTTGTCGACAGGTATGCACCGTATCGAAAATACTAATAATAGCCGTGTTCACACGAAACTTTATTCGTCGTCAGATGACTGTTATGCATGAATTTCGTTTGTATAAAACTGTCAACTAGAAAATTACAAAAATAGGCAATATAATGCGAAATATGTAATAAAAAAATGCAAACAACGCAAAATATGTAAAAACATGCATATATGACCAAAATATGCAAAATATGCAAAAACATTTGAATGCCATTTTTAAGACAATTTCACGATTCGCAAAGATTGTTTATTTATTTTGCTCTACCTAAATCTAAGAAAAACATGTATTTGCATAGATTTCCATGCCCTACTCATAACCCTTCGTTTGATACCTTTACTTATTTTAATTGGCACGTAACTAGGGACACGATATCGAATCAAAAGCATCGATCTGGTACTCATTTAAAATATCGGTTAAAAAGAATCGCGAACCCGATAATATCGAAACTAAACTACTCGATACTCAAAGTATCGGTATCGAAAGCGGTAATTTTCTAGAAGGTGCAACCTTAAAATTTCCTATAAAATGGTTAAAAGAGGTACCAATCGACGCGTTAAGACCTCTAGATTATGAATTCGAAAGCGGAGATAAAAGATTTTCCCAAATTTAAAAGATATTTATTGAACCGGTTTAAAGTTGCACCTTCTTCTAGAAAGTTACCAAAAACGCAACAAAACTGCATACTGAGGCATACGCATATCGCTGTATTAGTGCTAGTTAGTTCCATGGCACAGTATGCCATGGCTGGTGCCAAAGTTTTGATTTTGACGTAAATCCTTTTCCAACTCATAAGAATAGTTCAAGCTGATTAAAAAAATTATACGTACAAGTTTATTAAGTTCTTGAAAACATTTTTTACAAACCAACAGCCTTTACAAAACAACAGGTGTATTTAATGCAATCACAGTTGTAAAAAGATATTTGCAAAATATTTAGTATTTTGAAAAATAAACATCTTAAATAACATTCAAAATTCATTTTCATTGAGATTATATGTATCCACCATTGAATTTTTTTGGAAATTTGAATTTAAATTATCGAAACAAAAAAATTATGAAACTCAAGTGGCAGAATAGCTGTGCATTCCATGTTATAAAGGGAAGCCATTGTGCAGTATGATTTTTCTTCCGGACTTCTTTCCCCTTACGGCCAAAGTAGAAGCTTACAAGAGGCAAATTTAAAATTTGTATTTACATATATTTTATATTTTAAAAATAATTTATTTTATAGTTGTCATATTGAAACAATTGTCAGAAAAAAGTGCCGAATGTCAAAAAACCTATCGTAATACAAGCTGGCTCATTGGTTTTTAACCGCCTAGATGGTATTTTGTTGGTTTTTTTTCCAACATAGCTTACTCCCTTGCACCAACACAAAACTGTATTTGACCAACTCTTCCACACAAAAAACCTTGTAGAATACCAGGAAAAAACGTAGTGTCATATGGGCATTAATGGAAAACAGACCCTTTTTTTTTTGTTTATAACGTGTTTTTAGTAAAGTGAGAAAGAAAAAACATATTGACGACTTTTTCGCTGAAATGACGATTTTTTATTTGCAAACGTCAAATTATCGTATGAAAATGAAAAATATATAATCCTATATCTCCAGTTATTATTATTTCTATCGCATGGTAATTGCAAATTGTAAGCAAGTTTCGGTGGTAAGTGTGATTTGGGTAACTTCATACAAAAAACCTTACGAAGTAGCCCAAACCTGCAATTATTTCAGCACGTGGATCAGACCTATTTTTCGATATGTACCAGTGATTTAAAATTACTCGTGCTTGTGCATTTTTCGGCCCTTTAGGAAGCAGCTTGTCACTTTTGCACACTAGACCGATTTTCAGCACTATTTGGCGTTGCACAATTTTTTGGACAAATATGACACACTTTTAATTTTCCATCACTGAATGTACTCATTTGTTCGATACCGTGGTTGAAGTACTCGATACCAAAAAATATCGTTGCAAAAGAATCGAGTAAAAAGTATCGGTATCAAATGAAAAAAATATCGATTTGGTATCGTATCGTATCGAAATTCGTGTCCCTACACGTAACCCTCTAGACAACTTTGGCCGAGTCCAATAAATCACTCCAGCTATTTGTGTTTCGTGCAGCATGGCGCCATTTGGGTATACCTGGGGAGTCAGCATCACTATCCACCTGATCTTCCCCTTCTGCGTTGAGCGGGTTTCGATAGAAATTTATACCAATATATCTTAAAAAAATATTCCGGGGTCATTCGGGTCCACGTTTTGATCCACATCTGGAGACCCGACCTCTCTTAGAGGTCCACTCCCTTTCCTTCTTTCATATCTGTCCTTTTCCTTTCCCCTTCTTTCGAGGCTCTCCCCCTCTCATTCGTCACCCTTTCCCACTCCCAATCTCTCTCTCTCTCTTCCCTTTGCTCTCCCATTCAACTTTCGTTTCCTTCCACTTCAATTCCAATTCCATTCGACTTTCCTATTCCTTTTTATTGCCCTTTACCCAGGGAACTATGTTGAACATTACATTACATCTAGAACATCTCTGTATTTAAGGGTACCCTTACATAATCCCAAGGGACACTTTTTTACATGGGCTTATGTCACCCTAGGCGTAGTGACATAATCCCAATTGGGATAATGTCATTTTCAAGCCAAAAAAAAAAAACATTTCAGTTGTCTTTATTAGATTTTATTACATTAAGCAAAAAAATTAAGGCCAAGCTTTCCTTTACAGACTCATTATTTTAACTTCTATAATACCGGGAATTTTTTGTGAAAATCACAGGGAACGTTCAGGGAGGCCTGATAAACAAATATATATTTAATTTTTCACTTATATATTAACATTTTTGCCAAAATTTGCACTTGAATCAACCAACCACTATTCCTATGACTTCTATGACTTCCAAGGTAAGTATTGCCACAATTGTTGAAAAGTGTATATACCTGCAGCGGTAGCCACGGTTATGACACACGACCGGACTTGGATGGCGTAGCCCATGGTTATTTTTTATAAGCGCGGCCGAAGGCCTCCAACGCAGAAAAGTGTTCTGCGCAAAAGCACTGTGGACCGGGTAATATATATTACTCCGGAAAGAATTCTTTCCCAAAAGTGGGGTTAAGGACTGCATTTTTTGCAACTTTAAATGCCTATATTTCGTAAACTATAAGCCTCCGAACTGTACCGACTTCAGATTGCCACGCCCCCCTGT
The DNA here is from genome assembly GCA_960531455.1 of Urophora cardui. Classification (NCBI taxonomy): domain Eukaryota; kingdom Metazoa; phylum Arthropoda; class Insecta; order Diptera; family Tephritidae; genus Urophora; species Urophora cardui. The sequence continues at coordinate 37,693,581 of OY482671.1, forward strand.
AAAAACGGTTTACGGTAAAGGAAAGCGTGACCAAAATTAAAGCTGACAATAAAATAAGGCAACAAAAAATTAAGTACCTACAATTCAAATGTGGCAAATTTAATGTTGTTATATAAAAATACATCTAGTATATAAGATGAATTACTTAAATACACATGTTCTCAAAAATTTACATTTCAATCAAGTAAGAAAGCCTAAGTTCGAGTGGAATCAAACATTAGATACTCAGCTGTATGCTTTCATTGTTTGTTTGCGTTTGATGGAAACACGGTGTAGGTACTTTATATAAACGGAATGCTGCATAAAGTGGGCGTAGCCATGCCCATTTTAAACATTTTTATCAGTCATCCAACTAAGCATATGAATATTATTCTTTGTGCAAAATTTCATTCCTTTATGACTTCTAGTTACAAAGATGTCACGTTAAAAATCCCCAAAGGGTGTTCCAGAAATATCTTTGTTAAAAAGTAGGTGTGGACATAAACTGATTTGAATAAATTTTTGCGTGGCTATTAACACAAGTTATAAACCAAGTTTCGTCATAATATCTCAATTATTTGTGGAGTTATAGGCTAAGAAATCTCGTATATTCCCTTATCTAAAAAGAGGCGGTACCACGCCCATTTTCCAAAATTTTTCTATTTTTTGTTTCCGGTCTATTGTGGAACTCATGCCACAAAATTTCAATGAATTATCTTTATATATACAAAGATATCGCTTAAAATGTTTTTATTAGGCCACTTTATAATACCCATATATAAAATTGGGCGTGGTCGTCAACCGATTTCGCTAAAATTCTGAACATGTATTACCACAAGTAATAAAGGTGTACACACCAAGTTTCGTCATAATATATCAATTATTTGTCGAGTTATAGGCTAAAAAAAGCCCGTATAATCCTGCTTCTAAAAGGAGGCGGTGCCACGCCCGTTTTCCAAAATTTTTGTGTTTTTTGTTTTATGTCCATAGTTGGACTCCTGCCATAAAATGTCAATATATCTTTATATTTGACAGAGATATCGCCTAAAATGTTTTTATTAGGTCACTTTATAATACCCATATATAAAAGTGGGCGTGGTCGTCAACCGATTTTGACAATTATTCGTCCAAACATTTGCCTAAGTAATTAAATCACGCGTACCAAATTTCATCGATATATCCACTACGGTTTCTGAGTTATGACTCAAAAACTTTTAATAAGTGAGCGTGGCACCGCTCTCACCCCAGCTCTATTGGTGACTGAGATAGCAAATTTCCGATTTTTACTCTATATGGGGGGAAGTGGGCGTGGTCATGGTCCGATTTCGCCCATTTTCAATACCATCCGTTACAGTCTTGATACCAACTTTCATTCCAAATTTCATCAAAATATTTGATGTTATCGTGCGTACAGACGGACGGACATGGCTCAATCGATTTCTTTTTTCACCCTGATCAATTTGATATATATAAGTCTATATCTATCTCGATTATTTCATTCTGTTACAATCCACAGTTATGAAATCAAAACTATAATACTCTGTGTACTAGTACAGCTGAGTATAAAAAATATTCGGTGTTTTTCCGAATTGGGGATAGAACACGAGACCTCTGGTTTGGCGGAAAATAATAAAAAGTATGTTTTATCAGGATGGCGAATCAAATCGCAAAATAAAAATATCTTTTATTTTGAAAATCAAATCACAAATAAGATGTTGATGGCTGTTGATAACTGAAAGCCAATGCGAAGCTTGGCCAGGTGTGCTAGTATGTTTATAAGAACATGAAAATTTGGGAGAAAAAATCGCGCGATTGATGATGTGATACGTGGGGAAAATTCCCTAGATGTAGGGATTTTAACCGGAAAAAAGTTGTCGTGGGGAAAAAAGGACAGATTTTTATAAAATAGCTATATGTAGGGACTTTTTGGCAAAACTGATTGTCGATCTTAATAATGAAAACGCTGTGAAGATGAGTTAATCGCGAATCCTTTAATGGCGTAATTGGAGACAAGCTGCCGTTTCGTGAAGACAAGCTTTAAGATATTTTATTGAACTATCGGATAACACGATACTTTTTATCTGTGCATCGGAGCAAAAGATTTTTTTTATTATACATATTATAAAACTGATAAATTGAAAAAATTTTATGAAGATGGTGCAGGTACACCTGAAGGAATGCAGATTTTATATCCCGAAACTTCCGTAAAACCTCCTTAATATTTCACCATATAATAATAAATATCCCTTGAAGAAATATAAGTTATGTATATGCAGTAAAACAGCTGATTTGCATTATTTATATAAGGAAAAAACGTTCATTTACTGCCGTGCATTTAATTCATTGTTATAACATGGAAATAACAAAAAAAGTGTAGGAAATTTCGTGGGAAAAATTTGAAACAGGCGTAGGGAAAAGTAGGGTTTTTTTTCTTGCTTTGTAGGGAATTTCCAAAAAAGTGTCTACCATCACTGTATTACCCAAGAAAACTTTGATACATTTCCCAAGCTTTGTTTCTGCCGATCGTATGTAAGTTTCCCAAACACATATATATAGTACTTCTATATTTATAGTATTCTATCTGTGCAATGTGTATGAATTCATCCAAAAATTTTGTGCAACTGGCAGTTCTGCGCATGCGCCTCAATTACATTTAATGTCATCTGTGAATATGTGTGACAAATACATTCAATTGAGTTCAGAGGCGTTTGAAAAAAAATTGAAAGGCATCATTGTGTTCTAGGGGACTTATACCCCTTTGATTTTAGTTTTTGAATTTGTTTATAATTAATATAAGAAATTTGCCACATTTATTTTGAGATGCAAACTTGGAAATGTTCTAGAAAAATCTATTTTCTATGCACTCATATTTTTATGAATCACGGCGGAAAGCATTTCATGTTAAAATCCTGTGGTCCGATCCATGGGCATTATATCAAAAAGTCGAATTCTGCCGTTTGAGGGTTATGTTTGTAAAGTATGTACATTCGAAGGCCGCCAGCACGGTGCTCTAAGCAAAAGTACTGCGAATTTCTAAACTGAATAACAGGAAAATTTAGACAACGAACTTTTGGACACAGCAACATATGAGGACCAAAGTTCAGACTACGTTACTCTCCAAACCAACCTCAACAGGGGAGTACAGGTAATAATATAACAAGACGGATGAAAGAAAGGACTACGAATCAATCGCTATATGTTCCACATATTTACAGCGGATAAAAGGTGGGCGGGTGGGAGCTGCAGTGTTTTTTTTCTGGAGCAGACTGGCGGTCACATACTAACAGGGCACTGTCATCCCATCTCAAGATGGGACTGGTGCAAAGTCAGGCGTACATGCATGCATCGAACCCGATGCTGACTATAAAGCCAAAAATACCAGCAAGCTAAAATACTAGAATTAAAATTTTATTTGTATTATTATATTATTTTTAAAAGTATATATGTATACATACATATTTATGTAAGAAATCTATCTATCTATCTATTACGTATGTAAAGATATTTTATTTATTTTATCCCTTTTATTGTCACAAATATAGCACCGCTTCGACATTTTTTAATTTTTTAATACGAGAATCAAATAATAAATATGTGAATTCCCTATAATTTTTTTTATGTGCCGTCACTGCGGTTTATTTTGAATTCATATGTCATTTTTCAAATTTGATTGCTCGGTTTTCTCTTTCTTTTTTTATATGTCTGTACTGTAATGTTGGCTGATGGAACTCGTAGGTATTACGAATATAGGAGTACTATATATATGCCCAAACACTTTGTTGATTTTCACATAGTTTTCAAAGTTCATATAAAAACAAGTAAGGAAGCCTAAGTTGGAATCGAACATTAGATACTCAGCTGTATGTTTTCATTGCTTGTTTGCGTTTGATGGATTTTATATAAAGCGAGTGCTGCATAAAGTGGGCGTAGCCACGCCCATTTTCTAAATTTTTATCAGTCATCCAACTAAGCATATGAATATTATTCTTTGTGCAAAATTTCACTCCTTTATGACTTCCAGTTACAAAGATGTCACGTTACAAATTTCCAAAGCGTGTTCCAGAAATATCTTTGCTAAAAAGTAGGCGTGGTCATAAACCGATTTCAATAAATTTTTGCGTGTCTATTAATACAAGTTATAAAAGTGTACAAACCAAGTTTCATCATAATATCTCAATTATTTGTCGAGTTATGGGCTCCGAAATCTCGTAGATTCCTTTATCTAAAAAGAGGCGGTGCCACGCCCATTTTCCAAAATTTTTATATTTTTTGTTTCCGGTCTAGAAATCATACCACAAAATTTCAATGAATTATCTTTACGTCTGACAAAGATATCGCTTAAAATGTTTTCATTAAGTCACTTTATAGTTCCCATATATAAAAGTGTGCGTGGCCGTCAACCGGTTTCTATAAAATTTTGAACATGTATTACCACAAGTAATAAAAGTGTACACACCAAGTTTCGTCATTATATATAAATTATTTGTCGAGTTATAGGCTAAGAAATCTCGTATATTCCTGCTTCTAAAAAGAGGCGGTGCCACGCCCATTTTCCAAAATTTTTACGGTTTTTGTCTTATGTTCGTAGTTAGACTCCTGCCATAAAATTTTAATGATATATCTTTATATTTGACAGAGATATCGCTTAAAATGTTTTTATTAGGTCACTTTATAAGACCCATATATAAAAGTGGGCGTGGCCCTCAACCGATTTCGGAAATTTTTCGTTCAAATATTTGACTAAGTAAGTATATCACGCGTACCAAATTTCATCGATATATCTTCAACGGCTTCTGATTTATGACTCATAAAACTTTCAATGTTTGCCCCTTAATAAGTGGGCGTGGCACCGCCCATTTTCCAAAATTTTTGTGTTTTTTGTTTTACGTCCATAGTTGGACTCATGCGACAAAATTTCAGTGATAGATCTTTATATTTGACAGAGATATGGCTTAAAATGTTTTTATTAGGTCACTTTATAATACACATATATAAAAGTGGGCGTGGCCGTCAACCGATTTTAACTATTTTCCGTCCAAACATTTGCCTAAGTAAGTATATCACGCATACCAAATTTCATCGATATGTCTTCAACGGTTTCTGAGTTATGACATATAAAACTTTCAATGTTTGACCCTTAATAAGTGGGCGTGGCACCGCCCATTTTCTAAAATTTCACCAAATTTCTTCATAGGGGCCTGAGCTCAACACGTGGGTAAAATTTCATCGCTCCAGCTATATTAGGGACTGAGATACCAAATTTCCGATTTTTTCTATATAGGAAAAGTGGGCGTGGTCATGGTCCGATTTCGCCCATTTTCAATACCAACCGTCCCAGTCTCGATACCAACTTGCATTCCAAATTTCATCAAAATATCTCAATTTTTGCGCGAGTTAGAGTATTTACAGACGGACAGACGGACAGACGGACGGACGGACGGACATGGCTCAATCGATTTCTCTTTTCACCCTGATCATTTTAATATATATAAGTCTATATCTATCTCGATTATTTCATTTTGTTACAATCCACCGTTATGTGATTAAAACTATAATACTCTGTGTACTAGTACAGCTGAGTATAAAAAAAGAGATACCAAAGTTAAATTAGTCAAAACAACCCCTTTTTTTGGTAGCCAAAGTGCTTGGGTAATAAATCAAGTAAGCTTTGTTTTCCAAGGCCGGGTATAAATTGTGTAAGTACTATGGTACGTTGCACAAGTTTCTTGGGCCCCATTCAATTTTTTTTAACTTTGTTGGATTTTCTATAGTTTTTTCTCTGTGTGCACGCTGGTACTAACGATTATAAATTTTACCAGATATTGAGTTCAATACATCCAGTTGAGTATGAATTATATCGTCGTTTTATATTTTTTCGGTAAGTTGTACCGAATTCGGAAAAACGAAACCTGATACTAATGATTATAACTTTTACCAGATATTCAACTCAATATATTTAGTTAAATGTGAAATATTATATCGTCGTTTGAAGGCGTTTTATTTTAATTCTTATATTCATATTGGTTTAGTTCACCAATTTTTTTTTGCACATATCTCAAGAGTGAATAAAAGCTTCTTATGCCCATATGACTATGTTTTTTCCCTGGTATTCTACAAGACTTTTTGTGTGAAATAGGTGGTCAATTAAAGTTTTGTGTTGGTGCAAGCGAGCAAGCTACATATATTGAAAAAAAAAACAAACAAAATACCATCTAGGCGGTTAAAAGTCGACGAGCCAGCTTGTATTTCGGTAGTTTTTTTGGCATTCGGCAGTTTTTTCTGACTATTATTTCAATTTGACAACTATAAAATAAATTATATTTAAAATAAAAAAATATATGGAAATTCAAAGTCTAAACCTCTTGTAAGCTTCTGCTTTAGCCGTAAGGGGAAAGGAGCAGTCCGAAAGAAAAGTTATACAGCGCACTAGCTTCTCTTTATAACATGGAATACAAAGCAATCCTGCCATTTGAGTTTCATAATTTTTTTATTTCAGTAATTTAAATTCAAATTTCAAAAAAAATTAATTTTTGTAATAAATATTATTTTCATTTAGTTCGAAATTTAATGTCAATCAAATTGTTTTTGAGAGAGTATTTGTCTCTTTTCAACCTACAGAAAATTGTTTTTTTTTTTTTTTTTATTTTGACTTTCGGTGGATTTTTTAAACCAAAAATACCAGAGAAAAAACGCAGTGTCATATAGGCATTAAGAATTGTAAATAATCTATATTCTATATTCTATATCTATATATATAAAAATGATTTGGTGTTTAATTGTAACGCTAAAGCTTGAAAACGGCTGAACCAAATGAAATACTCCCTTAGGGTGGTTTGTTTGTTGTTACCCCGCGAAGGTTTAGTCGAAGAAAAAATTAAAAAATATTAGGGGGGCGTGGCACCTCCCATACAACCTTAATTTTTGAAGCTGATTATCTCTAAAAAAGTTCAAGGTAGGGAGCAGAAAATTGGTATAGAGGTAGGTGATGTCAAAACCCTTCTCACGCAGAAAAGTGGGGGCTATCAGAAAAGAGGGCGTGTCAGCTCCCAAACAAACTTAATTTTTCATGCTGAATGTCTCTAAAATTGTTTAAGATAGGAAATTGGAAATTGGTGTGGAGATAAACGATAACAATTCTATATTAACGCAAAATAATGGGAGTTATACGAAAAGGGGGCGTGGCACCTGCCACACAAACTTAATTTTTTATGCTGAATATCTCTAAAATTATTTAAGGTAGGGACTTGGAAATTGGTGTAGAGATAAACGATAACAATTCCATATTAACGCAAAATAATGGGAGTTATACGAAAAGGGGGCGTGTCACCTCCCATACATACTTGGCGTTGGAAGTTGAATATATCAGAAAGAATAAATGACAGGATCCTGACAATTGCTATGATATAAAAACCACTCTCACGCATAAAAGAGGGGGTTATCGATAAAGGGGGCGTGGCACCTGCCATATAATCTTAATTTTTCAATCTGATTATCTCTAAAGGAGTTCAAGGTAGGGAGCTGAAAATTGGTATAGAACTAAATGATATCAAAACCATTCCCATGCATAAAAGTGGGGGTTATCGGAAAAGGGGCGTAGCACCTCCCATACAAACTTAATTTTTCAAGCTGAACATCTATAAAAGCGTTTCAGTTTGGAACCTGAAAATTGATCACGAGATTAACAATATCAATAGCATGCTTATGAAAAAAACAGTAGTTTTGGGAAAAGGGGGTGTGGTACCTCTTATGCGTTCTTAATTTTTAAGGCTAAATATCCCTAAAAGCGTTCATGGCATGTACATAGAAATCACTATGCAGATATACGATATCAAAACCATGTTCGCCAAAAAAAAAAGATTTATCGAAAAATGGGGCATTGCACCTCTCATACGTACTAAAATTTTGAGGTGTAATAACAATTTTTGAAATAAGATTAATAATAAAAAAATCTATTTTGGGCAGAACGAAGTGTACCGGGTCAGCTAGTTTATTTCTAAAAACAAGAAAATAACTTACCGTAAGTAAATCTTTTCTTATTTATTTAAAATCCAATTTTACTTTAAGCAAGAAAATGTTTTCTTATTTATTTAAAATCCAATTTTCTTTATATTAAGAAATTATTTTCTAAGTTCAAAATCAAGTCTAATTTTTCTTATCTTGGCATTGATTTTAGTTAAAAATTCTTTCCGTGTATTGAAAAATAGCTCATTGAAGTTTGAAACGTGAAAAAAAATAAATTCAAATACATACATCAAGGGACTTACAACGCAAAATAATGGAGAATCATTTTTATGAGAACGAAAATCCTGAAAATCGTGATGTAGCTCTTACATGTACATACATATGTATGTATATTCAAAACTAAACTCCAGTACACGAAAGTAGTGAAAGTGTTTTAACTATCGCAAGGTAAATAAGATGGTAGAAATTTGATATACGTATTAGGTGGGGCGATTTACTAACCTATATCTCGCCATCAAAATTCGGATTCCTCTCCTTTTTCTGAGTAGAAAACTCCTCCACGACATTTGTCTAAAATTAAGTTCGATTTTCCGGAATTTGGTTTTTATGAACCAATACGAATTTTGAAAAAAAAAAAAAAAAAATTGGGCGAAAATCGGCAAAAAATATAGGAACAATATTTTAAAATATTAATTTATTTTCCGGTAAAGGAGAACTGGAATGCAATCTTTTTTTCCTTCGCCCCAAATCGCGGTATGGGTTCTCTATGTTATAGTCATACGATACCGATGATTTTCGCCGACAGCGCTTTGTGTACAATGAATGCTCAAAATCCAATATTTCAGAATTTTAGCTGCCAAATTTAAAGAGTTATTCCCTAAAACAAGGGTGCTCAACGCTCTCGTATTGAATGGGGAAACTCCAATACATCTACAAAAATTTATTAGTGCACTCAGAAAAAACAAACTACAGTAAATTTTTATTCTACGATTGGAAAATTTTTCATACAACATAAATACATATATATTAAACCCCTGCAACGACTCACTCATTTGACGATGTAAGCCACTCGCATAAAACGGCGTGAGCCGATCTGCATAACATTGTCCGTGTCCAAACACAGCAACTCTGCCGCGAAATTATCCAACGATTCTCTTTTGTGCCGCTGTTCTGTCTTCCATTTGTCCAAACACATCAACTCGTCGCTGGCCAACTTTTGTTCATTATGTTTTGTTCTGGCATTCTTCGAACGCTCTGATTGGTCACTGGCGATAAGAATTGCTGCACAAAGCGTGTTGTCCGAGCACCGACGACTTGGTGCCCCCCTCCTTTCCTCGTCGCCTTCTCACCAACAAACGAACAAAAGCAGCGGGTTGCTCAACTTCGTGTCTCCGTGTTTGGACGTCGACATTGGCTCAACATGTGAGCGAAAGAGCTTGTAAATAGAGCGTAAGTGTTTCTGCACTGCACGTCAACAAAAAGAGATATGCCCTCATTCACTCATAACTTTGAAAGCAATTGAGTTGAATGACAAATGATTCGTAAGGCAATAGATTCGAAAGGCAATAGATTCGGAAGGCTTGAAACATGCAACTGAGCTATGTATGTATGTATGTACATACGTAACGAATGCGAGTAAAAGAGGAATTATAATAGTATACATACATATGTACATACATATGTACATACATAAAGCGCTTTACTAAAAAAATGCGAAATAAGAAATACATAGTAAAATTGTAGCATTGGATACTAGCTCATACCTAAATTCATATATAATTAGTATATCAGCCAAATGCTATTACTACAACTATAATAGTAAATATTTATTTTATTAAAATATATACATACACACATATACATATATACATATATTTCATTTAGTTTAACTAATCAATATAATTACAATAAAACAAATGTATGTATGTACATATATATGTTCATATGTACATATATACATAAGTACAAGCTATCAAATTAATGTACATATATGTATGTATACACAAATAAGTAGAAACTTACTTCTTCCATTGCTGCGTCGTTTTACTTCACTGCATTCACTCAAACAAACTAGAATGATTCGGTTGATTCGTTTATTTTTCTAGTGCTTTTACTGTCCTCTCGCACACTACTCGCAAGGCACAGAAAATATACTCAAGCCTGTGTGTTCATGGCTAAATGGAAATGAGCAAACTGCATTGTCACTCAACTCATGCTAGCATATACTGTCGTGCGAGTGCTGATCGTATGTTAAACCGAATCAAGCATAACATTGGCAATGACACCGAATCACACAGTGTTCAAAGAAAAGCGAGTGAGCTTGCGCAGGTCTTTAATATATATGTACAATATTTACAACATATTTTATTTATATCAAATTAAAATATAAGCTCGTACATTTAAAAAAATGTATCTACATATTACAGAATAACAATAAGTGATAAGTTTATTCAAGGCTGTTTAATAAATTGTGTCCGCTGTGGTGCCTTGGGTAGAGTGCTCGCCTGCTATGCCAGAGGTCTCGGGTTCAAACTACAGTCCGAGCAAAACACCAAAACAATTTTTCTAATTAGTAAAATCCAATTATTGGGTTTTTTAAGAGCAGCGGTCACCTCTCGGCAGTGGGCAGCATACCCTCGAGTGTATTTCTGCCATGAAAAGGTTTCTCACAAAAAATGCATTCGCCGTTCGGAGCCGGCATAAAACTGTAGGTCCACCCAATTAGTAGGAAAAACAAAAAGGACCACACCTCGAATTGGAGAGAAGCTCGGCCATAAAACCCGTCAGAGTTATAATAGCGCCATTTTATTTTTATTATTATTATATTAATAAATTGTCAATGTTTATTGTCGAATCGGAGGTGGATAATTGCAGAATTGCTTCCAAATGCCTTTGTGGTAAAAAGTTTCTTTCGTTTGTTTTGATTAACTTAAGGCTAGAAAAGGCTTTTTCGCAAATATAAGTGCTTCCGAATATGGATAAGTATTTTAAAATTTCATTTCTTATGAGTGGATACATGTCATATTTTATTTCTGTCATATATGTAACTTATTTCAATTATTAATTTATATATGTACGTACCTATAATTCAGGGCTGCTCAACGCTCTCGTATTGAAAGTACAAAACTCAATACATCTACAAATTTTGTATATGCACTGAACAATTTTTTTGCTCATTTAATTTTTTTTATGAATTCCAATAAAATATTATTTTAGAATTTATTTTCAAATGGTAGTATGAAATACATAAAAAAATTTTTTATTTTTTATATGAAAATATTTTGAATACAAATTTTTTACAGTGCTTTCATTTTTTGAATTTTTTTTTCATTACAAATTTGTTATTGTAAATTTCGATATCTTACGGCAGTGCTCGAGCTCCTATACAAAGTGCCTTTGCTCTGCACATTCAATATGAATCATAGGCACATTCATATAAATTTTTTTTATATCTGAGTGCTTATGGGAGTGCAAAGAAAATTTTATTTTCATATTTGAAGTTAAAATATATATCTGTGCCTATGATTCGGAACAAAACGTAAACAATTGTGCATAGACTATGACTCGCAATAATATTTCAGCAAAAGAAGCTCTAATTCCTATTAAAATCTACTTTTATTTTTCTTCAAATAATTTGAAATACACTTTTGCCACACATTTTTCAATATTAACTAGAAATTTTGTTCAGGTTTTTCGTTTGCCTACAAATCGCACCCTAAATCAAAAAATTGCACAACTCAAAATTTTTTTAATCCATGAATAACGTATTTAGGGACTGCTAAATGTTAGTCTCCTCCCAGCAAGTCTTCTTCATTACCCGAGGTTTTACTTCAAAGCTTCGTTTGTAAAGAAAAAGGTTTTCTTGCATTTCTTGCATTTATTTTATATTTATTTGGATTTTGAGTTACGTCGCTTTTCAATTCAAGAATTCAATTTTTTGAAAAACATTTTATTTTCAATTTGTTAGTGTAATTTTCAATTTCATATGGGAAGGGCGACGCCAACGTAGCTTCATATGGGAAGGGCGAAGCTAACGTAGCTTCGCCCTTCCCATATGAAACTCAATCACATTCATTTGAAATTTTTTATACCTGAGGGCATATGGAAGGGAAAGAAAATTTTATTTTTATATTCAAAGGGCGAATTTGTATCTGTGCCTATGTCTGGGGAGGAAAACCAAAACAAATGTGATTCAAGGGCATAGGCATGAGCATCTATGCCCTAAAACATAGACTTATGCTTCTGAAATTTGTTTTTTGCTTCCAGTAGTACACTATGGCGTATGAGTAACCTTGAGTTTTTTTTTCGAATAAAGTAAAAAAACGAACTAAAAAGTTTTGTCGGCATGTTTTTGCGCTTCGAGTTTTCGTACGATAGTTCGGTTTTTCGCTAGCAAATAATATACCTAAGTCATTTTTGCACTGAGGTGTACATTTGTGATTTGATTTTCAACCAAATAAAAGATACTTTTATTTTGTGATTTGATTCGCCATCCTGAAAAATACATACCGCCCGTTTTATGCAATAGGGATTTAACTCGAAATTTTCGTTTTCTGGGATTTTGCCATTTATTTCAATAACTGGGTAGTGCCTTTGAGTCTAGTCTTATAAAATACTCAAAAAGCTAAAAATGACGGAAATAAAAGTGATTTTGTAGTTAGCCGTAGAAGGAAACTATTTGAAATTATAAAACTTTATTTGCGTTTTCCCAAAAAAAAATTTTTTTTGAGTTAAATCCCTATTGCATAAAACGTGCGATACATACTTCTTATCATGGGAAAGGTTTATATTTTCCAAAAATTAAATACAACACAATACTGATGCCACATCCGTATAGGTATGATAATCCTGCCTGATCCATAAACTATAGATATCTTACATACAGACTTAAATACATACCAATATTGCCCAATAATATTTTGGGGTCATCCGGGTCCAGGTTTTTTTCCGCTATCCACGGTCTCGATCTTTGGAATTTTTTTACATTTGTGGAGTTATCCAACCCCATAAAACAATCACTAATACACAAAAAAACCGCCTTCGAACGCAAATTTGTTAAAAAATTTTAGAAATTTTATATCATGTCAGTCCCAGGGATGCCACTTTTGGGCTTTTCCTACCAAAGCTGGTAGGTTTTATTCCTTTTGGTAGGTTGGTAGGACGATTTGAATTTTGGTAGGTTTTTGCCTTCGTTAAACTAACATCAGTTTTGTCACAAAACTCTGCTAAATAGAAGCGTTTTCTTTAAGCATCAAGTACACTTGCCCCCACAGACACAACTGGAGGAGATTGAAAACAGAAAGGCATCTGACATTTTATGCTATATGAAGCAAACAAGGCTGTTCGTCTACATGGTGTGTAATAAAGAGCTCCATGTGGTATCACAACAGACCATCAAGCCTACCTAGGTAATAAATGTATTTGCTGTACCAAATGGAAACAATGTCCGCTATTTCCCTCGATAAATCTTCTTACGTTTTATTTAGGATCAGTTGCTTGCCCTCATTATTCCTGAAATGTTATTCCACAAAATGTAAATCCTGATTTCCTCCGCACTGGACGAGCGGTAGCAACCACTAATACCCAATCCAACCTTGAAATTAATTGAAATTTTTACAAATAATATTAAATTTAATACTAAAGTTTTAAAAATCAAAAAAAAAAAAGTTTTTTATTTTAAACGGTAAAAAAAGTGTTCGGTTACTGGCACAGTTACCCTAAATGAATTTGTTGATTATGTTAAATCTCACATTAAAAAAAAAAAATAGGTAGGCTCGAAGCCATTTTGGTAAGTTTTTGGTAGGAAAAAAATTTTCTAAGTGGCATCCCTGGTCAGTCCTTTTATACCCATCTTTACTTCACTTAATACCATGTCTCCACATAACGTGTTTCGCTCTTTTTTTCTGCATTTTCTCTCTCAATCTTGTTTCGACACGGAAAACAGTGCCAAAACTCGCTAATTACATGTTTGTATGTTTGCTTATTTTTTCGTCTTTGTTTTGGTCTGTGTGAGATTTCGATAGATTTTCGATACAAAATTAGAGAAGACATCGATATCATCGAGTTTGGCAAGATGATTCAGAATGAAACAGTATTCCAATCTTCACTCGCTCTCAGAAATTTGTATGGAAATTGGCGAGTTTCGGAAATGGTTTCCGTGTCGAAACAAGATTGAGAGAGAAAATGCATAAAAAAGAGCGAAACACGTTATGTGGAGACATGGTATTAGAGTGCACCAAAAAACTGAATGCGCCATCGCTTTAACGGTTAATTCTAAGTATGGGTAGATATGTATGTATGTATATACATATACATATGTTTTTTTTTTCTTGTGGAAAATCCTAACATAGAGTCAAGTTTTCTCAAGTGGGCCACCTAAAATCGATTTTTCGATATTGTATGGTTTATGGATCAATTTTGAAAGCTAACAAACATTGTAATATGATCGCAAAAGCGTTTTTGCTAGTTTTCATTTTTCAGCGAGTTATTCGCGGTCAAAGTTTTCTTAACGGTTTTTAATTTTTTTTAATAACTCGGTAACCAATGCTTCGATTCTATTGATTTTTTCGGCATTATTTAGGAAACTTATTTAGCAACAAGATGTAGTGGTCAGTTTTTGAAATTTCAAAAGTGGCATAATTCAAAAGTTAATTTTTTGAAAGTAATCGCGCTTTTTCCCCGTTTTTTTCCACGTTCTCATATGTTTAGGAAAAAATACCAATCAGTAGTCTATGCGTTTAATATCAGGCTTCATTTTGCAGAAAAGAAATTTTGGTAACTCCGTAGCAAAAAAAAAGTTACAACGTTTTTAGTGAAGGCCGGTTGAGGGTTAAAATCATTTTTTTATATTTTTATTTTTTTTCTACTTTACAGCTCAAAAGCACCTTGGGGGAAATATAGAGCACCACAAGACTAAAATAATGACATATCAATTTTAAAAATCGGATGTAAGATAACAGAGTTACAATAAAAAAACTATTTCCGCGGTATTTCGCGTGATAAAAAAAAAACAAAAATTGTCCCGAAACCCTATCAACCACAAGCTTCAAATTTAAGGGCGGACTTTTACAAATTTTTTTCGTTTTAACGTTGTCGGTTCAATTAACCAAGTTTTTCGTTCACAAAATATCCTTTTGTTTCACCTCAACAAAATTACCAAAAACAAAGTATTCAACAGATCCTAGTAATATTAGGCTTAAAATGTTTGCAATTTAATAGGCTAATTTTTGGAAAAATAAAACTTTCCTGATTTTTACAAATTCTTATAAAAAATCTACTTTTAAAACCAAAGTTTTTGCTTTCGATCGCAAAAAATTAACAAATTTTTTATTTTGACGAGCTATAGTTCACCAAGGTTTTGCTCTACCACCGCAAGTTGTATGTCTTTGGAAGCGTATTTTCATTGTCTTTCGAACAGGGTATAGTTTGTGGTTATCGCTTGTAACTTTAGCGCAAAATATTTTTGAATGCAATGATACCCAAAAAAACACAAAAATAATTTTTTTTCAGGTGGGACAAAGGGACATTTTAGGGACGAATGACCCGATTAGATGACCCAACCATGTTAAATCGAAAAAATTTGCAAAGTCAGCCCTTAAATTTTAAGCTTATGATTGAGGAGGTTAAGGGACGAATTTTGGTTTTGTTTTATCACGCCAAATTCCGCGCAAATAGTTTTTTTATTGTAACTTTGTAATCTTATATCCGATTTTTAAAATTGATATGTCATTATTTTAGTCTTCTGATGCTCTATATTTCCCTCTAATGTTCTCTTGAGCTGTAAAGTAGAAAAAAAATAAAAATATAAAAAATTGATTTTAACCCCCAACCGGCCTCCACTAAAAAAGGTGTAACTTTTTTTTGGTACGGAGTTACCAAAATTTCTTTTCTGCAAAATGAAGCCTGATATTAAACGCATAGACTGCTGATTGGTGTTTTTTCCTAAACATATGAGAACGTTTAAAAAAAACCGGGAAAAATCGCGATAACTTTCAAAAAATGATCTTTTGAGTTATGCCACTTTTGAAATTTCAAAAACTGACCACTAGATCTTGTTGCTAAATAAGTTTCCTAAATAATGCCGAAAAAATCAATAGAATCGAAGCATTGGTTACCGAGTTATTAAAAAAAATTAAAAACCGTTAAGAAAACTTTGACCGCGAATAACTCGCTGAAAAATGAAAACTAGCAAAAACGCTTTTGCGATCATATTACAATGTTTGTTAGCTTTCAAAATTGATCCATAAACCATACAATATCGAAAAATCGATTTTAGGTGGCCCACTTGAGAAAATTTGACTCATACATACATACATCTAAACATACCTTGGAATTTGGGCGGTTTTTGGTGAGCTCCATCCAGTTTTTTTCAGTTTACTTACTCTAAAATACCCTACTTTCATATTCCAGTGCCGGAGGGAGGATCTGAGAAGGTTTAAAGAAACTCATACAAAATAAGTGAATATTTTAAAAATATAAATACACGCGCCATCTGTTGGAGCATAGCGGTGGTTATAACCTAATCTCATTAGTAAATATGTAGCATATATTTAGACAGCAGCAAGAATTAATAAATACATACATACATACATACATACATACGTACAGGTGAAACTAATAAAAGCGTGATAAAAAAACGTATCTGCATACAAATGTATCTACATACATACACACTTATATATACATATATGTACTTACCAGCTTTGTCACTTAAGCAATTTTTAAATTTACCAAAACACAAAATAAATGTAACCAAAACTAGAAACAAGTAACCAAAATAAATTAATAATATAGGCATATGTTCCATTAACGTTAGGGCTATTTATTTGGAAGCAAAACAATACATACGGTTAAGAAAAACTAAAATATATCAATTGTTTTACATCTTTAAGCCTTAAAAACACGGCCATATATGAGAATGAACAGAACCAAAAGCTGACGAAAATCGCCCGACAAAAATTCGAAAGAATAGATTTATATCTAATGTGGTCGCTGGCTTCACTCAAATAAATTAATAATAATATAATATAAAACAATGGCGCTATTATAACTCTGACTAGTTTTATGGCCGAGCTTCTCTCCCAATTCGAGGTGTGCTCCTTTTTGTTTTTCCTACTAATTGGGTGGACCTACAGTTTTATGCCGGCTCCGAACGGCGAATGCATTTTTTGTGAGAAGCTTTTTCATGGCAGAAATACACTCGGAGGGTATGCCGCCCACTGCCGAGAGGTGACCGCTGCTCTTAAAAAATCCAATAATTGGATTTTTACTAATTAGAAAAATTTTTTGGTGTTTTTCTCGGACCGTGGTTTGAACCCGAGACCTCTGGCATAGCAGGCGAGCACTCTACCCACTGCACCACAGCGGCCACGTTTAGAAAAATTTTTTGGTGTTTTTCTCGGACCGTGGTTTGAACCCGAGACCTCTGGTATAGCAGGCGAGCACTCTACCCACTGCACCACAGCGGCCACTCAAATAAATTATTTGGGCTTAAAAGCTTTCGGAAGTGGATGCTCCTCACGAGGATCGAACGCGTGATACAGCCCATCTTCAGCTGCAAAGGGCGAACGCTTTTATAAGCTCGACCACTGAGACTCTGTGAAAGCTGTTGAATTTTTCAAACTTTTGCCTTATTCATTTTCGTGAAAGAGCTATACTTACACTCAACGTTCGTTGGAAATAGTGATTGAATTTTATCCATTTACCCCCAAAAATAAATTATTTGGAATTCGATAAAAAAAAAACAACAAAACAATTTGGATAACAAATATTTTATAGTTTGGAAAAATTAAAAGCGTATTCCTAAAAATCGAATGTAACCATGGTGTACTGAATACATGGACCTTGAATGTAACCAAAATGGGCCGAAAGTAACCACGTAACCAAACGAAAAAATTGTAACCAATTTTGGTAAAAAGTAACCAAAGTGGCAACGCTGGTACCTACATATGTATGTATCTATTTAGGTACGCAATATAAGAGTACATACATACATATCTATGTAGGTACAGCCATATGTGCATATACATATATGTATTTACTCATTAGCGTAAGCGTCCAGTTATAATAAAATTTATTATAATTTATGAACATACATACATGTTTACGTTAACCAGGCCAAACGTAAGGCACTAGAATCTGGTGACTAGATAAATTTAGCTTACGACATAGGTACATATGTATGTATGTATGTATGTATATACATATATTTGTATGTAGTAGATACATACATACCTATTCCCCGCAAAAAATTTTTGCTTATTGCTAACAAATCATGTCTATCAAAGGAGTACGCTGGAAGCGCTGCTTTTGTTATGCACTCTGTCTGCTCCTAACTTTTTAATACTGATGTATATGTATATATACATATGTGCATACATATGTACATATATAGGGCCTAGATTCTAGGCCTTATTTCGCATGCTGTATGCCAGCGTGTAAAATACATATGTATGTGTATGCATTACCTACAATATCGCTGCAATTTAAGCCGGTAGCAGAGTAGTGAGAGCAGCGAGGACGTTAGCAGAGGCTTTAGTTGAAAGTGCGGTAACGCTAACTCGTTAGTAACTACTTACAACGATGAAATAAAAAAGTCTTATGGTTATTGTATGTACATCCGTACATATGTATGTATGTATGTATTTGCGTATGATATATGTACATATGTATGTACATAGTACATTTTAAACAGCATATCGAAAAATTTAATATTAGCCGTGTTTTTATTTTAGCGCAGATGTACCTACATACATACATACATATGTATGTTTATACATATGCGCAAAAATAAAAACACGACTACTGCTCGTCTTAACTAAAAGAGAATTCAGGAAAAAAAATAGGTAAAAATAAGTGAATATTTTAAAAATATAAATACACGCGCGCCATCTGTTGGAAAATAGCGGTGGTTGTAACCTAATCTCATTAGTAAATATGTTGCATATATTTAGGCAGCAGCTAGAAGTTACATACCCACATACATACAGGTGAAACTAATAAAAGCGTGTTAAAAACTTTTTAAGTTAAACGGTTTTATGTTATACATACATTGCAATGTTTAAGATAAATGTACTAAAAACCAAAAAATAATAAAATAGATACAGTCGTGGGAATTATAAACATTTGCATAGACTAGACTAAAATAAAACCGGGGGCACGTCAATTGTCTACAAATTATCGACTTAATGTGCGATAGAAGAATCGTTTAATTCGTCGTTAGGCAGTTGGCCCGCAGACGGTGAGGAAATTACTTACTATTTTCTTGCTCATGGAAATTCCAATAGTTATACACTCCATGTTAATAAAAGAGATGTTTCAACTAGTTTATCGTTGGACATTCACACGAGGAATCGTTTCACTGCTCGTAGTTTGTCTTTAATCGACAAAACATATGATAAAAGTACTACTCGCTCACCACTATGAAGCCCTAAAACTCGCTTATAATCGAGCTTGCTAGCTTTTTTCCACATTCTAGCCCTACTTATCACATGTCCATCGTTGTCGGTTGAACAACTGCCTAATTATAGTGTAACATTACAAAACAAACATTTTAATCAACGATTGTAGACAATTGACGTGCCCCACGGTTTTATTTTAGTCTAGTCTATGCAAATGTTTATAATTCCCACGACTGTATCTATTTTATTATTTTTTGGTTTTTAGTACATTTATCTTAAACATTGCAATGTATGTATAACATAAAACCGTTTAACTTAAAAAGTTTTTTTACCTATTTTTATTTTCTAGTTTTTAGTTTTTATTTCGCATTCTGTTTAATTCATTTAGTGCTTCATTATTGCAAGGTTTCTTGCCCGTTAGTTTATTGCAGTCCAACGCCTCTATACGTAGTCTTTGCAAAGTTCTTACTCTACTAAGAGCCACGTAGGCTTGACCTTCTTCAAACAGTTTCGCACCTAAGTATACGACCGCGTGATCCACAGTGCTGCCCTGCATTTTATGTATTGTAGAAGCCCATGATAGTATTAAAGGCAACATTCTTCTTTCAGCCGTCCCGTAATTGTACTTAGCTGGAAACTGTATGGCTTTCGGGTGTATAAGATGTTTAACTTAAAAAGTTTTTTTTACCTATTTTTATTTAAATAGAGCGACTCACGCGCCACCTAGCGGCTCCAATTTTTTTTTAAACATTTGTAAATTATTTAAGTAATGCACATGCTAAATATCAGCCAAATCGGTCCATAATTAGGATTTTCAGTTTTAATTACCCCGATCTCAGCTCCACCTAGCGGAATTTTTTTTTAAGAAAATATTTTTATTTTCAAGGTAGTAATACATGTTCCGAATTTCAGCCAAATCGGACCATAAATGCGATTTTTGTAAATATAGCGACCCACGCGCCACCTATCGGAAGTTTTTTTAGGAAAATATTTCCTTTCAAGGTAGTAATACATGTTCCGAATTTCAGCCAAATCGGACCATAAATGCGATTTTTGTAAATATAGCGACCCACGCGCCACCTAGCGGAATTTTTTTAAAGAAAATATTTCTTTTCAAGGTAGTAATACATGTTCCGAATTTCAGCCAAATCGGACCATAAATGCGATTTTTGTAAATATAGCGACCCACGCGCCACCTAGTGGAATTTTTTTTTAAAGAAAATATTTCTTTTCAAGGTAGTAATACATGTTCCGAATTTCAGCCAAATCGGACCATAAATGCGATTTTTGTAAATATAGCGACCCACGCGCCACCTATCGGAATTTTTTTTTTCATAATATTGCATTGTCATCGGGGTTATACATGCCTACAAAATTTCAGATTAATCGGTTGACAGGAAGAGGGTGAAATTTGAATTACTAAATTTGACCCAAGAATAAATAATAAATAAAACAAACGGGGTGAGCTAAATAAAACCGTTTAACAACCCACTGCCGACGTCGGTGTTCTGCGACTGCATTGGTGATGTGCCGACGACGATGGCAGTGACAGCAACAAAATACGACGCTCTCTTGTTTCCGTCGTATTCACCTACTAGTTTGATCTTTAATTGCTCGTTATTTTGTATTTGTTTTGTGTTCGTTCTTTTCGCCACAGTCGCTACTTCGAAGCCATATTGGATTTTTAGTTATCGAATTTTTCATCACTGCTTTTTGTGTGCTTTTTAAACACCCTTTGGTCATTAATTATAACGAATTCTAAGATGAAATGTACATATGTACATACATAGTATTTCATACATATGTACATATGTATAGGCAGAAGTTTAAATCAGAATTTAATGGTAGAAATTTCGGGTTAAACACTTGTTTTGAGGCGAAAGCAACAATTGTATTATGGATGTGGAGATTCTTTTGAATTGTTATGGTTTCTCTGCTACATAAATATGTATGTACATATCGTCGCCTGAGAAAACGAATGTCGTACCTATGTAGCAAAACATAGTTTCGAGAAAATCGACTTTGAAGTTTAAATTGAAAATTCTCAAAAACTGTACAACAGATTTTTCTGTTATTTGGACGAGCTGTAGGGAGTATTATATATTTTGACTTGCAATTTGCAAAAGTTGAATATCTTTAAAATTATGGGAGATAAACGACTTTTCATTCAGTACCCATTAAACACTGAAAAAGAAATTATCAAACGTTTGAGAAAATATTGTTTCTAAAGTTGAGAATCAGCATATATATCATTTGAAAATAAACATATTTTCAAGTGTTTATCAAACATTGTTTATCAATTTTAGATTAACTTACAACACATTTGAAAAAAAAAAACTTGTTTCGTATTTTGTACTATTTCACGAATTTCAACATGTGAAGGTTTGAAGGAACGAAGAAATTTTGTGTGTTTGCAAATTTCAGTCAGCGTTCGTTGTTCTACTCGAGCAGTCCCTTAACCACTGTAGACCTGTAGGCAAGCTTTGAGATGGGATTTTGGGAAATTCACCAAAATTGGTTCCATTGACAGAAAAGGGTTGCCGGTGCAGCGAAAATATGAGAAAAAAATATTTTAAGATCGTGGTTGAGTTGTATAATAAATAATTATATCAAAGTGCACTCTTTAAAACAGATTGAGAAAGTGTTTTTAAGTGATCAACGAAGGATAGCTCAAGTTAAAAGTTAGTTTTGTTTTGTTTCCAAGCACTAAAGTTTTTAGAGCAATTCAAATGCAACTCTGTGCTGCTACTGTCCACTATATTCACCTAAATGGGTTCCGTCATTTTTTCTTTTTCACCTAACCTTGCCTACAGGTCTACAGTGCCCTTAACGGTTGAAACGATGGTTGAAAATGATGGTGTGTAATAATGATTCTGTATTTCTTACTCTTATTTTATTTGTTTGTGGCTTTTTGTGAACTTACAGAAAATTTAATAAAAACATATGTAGTTGGTCTTCGATATGTGTGTATGTACATATATTAAAAAAGAGATTAATATACTCATGTAATTGTACAAAAGGCACCGGCGAAATTTACCCGCACGTGTAAATGAAAAACATCACATAAGCGTACATATATCGCTAGCTTAGAGTGCAAACTGTGTAAGTCCTTTTTTCAAACTTTGTAGGAGAGACAAAAAACAAAAAATTTAAAAATTTCAAAATGAAAAAAAAATTGTCTGCTCATGTAAAATTTCGGACTTACACAATTTTCTTCGTTTTTTGGACTTACACAATTTTCTTATCACAGAATAACAACGAGTAGAAATGTGACAAGTATCACAGACTTGTTTAGCGCGGTGCGTATTTGATTTTTCTAGCGTTCTACATAAAAATACACTTTTTCACAAAAATGGACTTACACAGCTTGCACTCTAAGCTAGCGATATGTAATACATACATATGTACATCTATTTATTCCATTCCATTTCTGCGCTCACACCACAAACTCTCTCACTCTCACTATCCCTCAATTTTTCTGCACTCTAGAGTACATATACATATGTAATACATACATACATATATTGATTGCATTCCATTTCGTACCACCTTTGAAATGGGTTTGAGAAAATGAAATGAGTCAAATTGAGAATCAGCCCAAAATCCCATACTAAAAATGAGCCGTTTTGTTTGAGAACGCTATCAGGGAAAATTTGAGGTGCATTTGAGAACAAACGTTTGATATTTGACAATAGGGTTACTTCTCAAATGAACCTCAAATTGAAAATGAAGAAAAATGTTTATTGGGTATGCATCTGTCGTATGTCATGGTATAAAAAATACAGGTATGTGCATTGTCATTTTGACGCTGTCTTTTTGATTAAAAAGCAGATTTTTGAAGTTTGATCTTATGTCAGTTTTGGAGTATAGCGATGCCAGACTTTTATTTTTTGAATGCGGAGATTTTTGTTTGTAAGTTTGGGTATTTCAGGAATCAAAGGACAGAAAGAGAAAGGGCACTAGTGAGCAGATTTATGGAACTTCCGGTAGCTCCTCTTCGCTCACTCCACAAATCTTCATCCACTCTCCGCGAATAAAGGGTATCGTCGGAAATTGGAAAAATTTTATATCACCGTCTTTGCAGCCATATTTGGTATTATTGAATTAAAACAGTTTTTACTGTCTCCTTTAAAATTTGGGTGGTAGCGGATACGCGGTATTGCACTTTATGCGACGATATGGAGTTATAATAGATCAATCTCCAAAACCTCCCCAAACTATATACCAGAGTGATCACAAAGCCTAAATTAAAAGTGATCGTAACTACTAAACTAAATTAAAAACTCACCGAGAATACCGGAAAGGGGCTACTTTGTAGTATGGCCAAACTGATATTCCGCGAATTAAAATCCGAAATGAATCTTTTATGAATCACTGATGAAATTCATCTATGACTGAGGAGGCATCAGTGAGTACTTTCAAATAAAGACTGCTGAATTTTTCATATAAATGGTTTGCTTTTTTCAAAAAAAAAAAAAAAAAAAAAAAAAAAAAATTTTACTCATGCCTATATGACACTACATTTTTTCCCTGTTTTTTTTGGTTTTGAAAACCCACCGAAAGTCAAAATACAAAAACAATTCTTCTATAGGTTGAAAAGAGACAAATACTCCCTCAAAAATAATTTGATTGACATTAAACTTCAAACTAAATGAAAATAATATTTATTTCAAAAATTATTTTTTTTGGAAATTTGATTTAAATTACTGAAATAAAAAATGTTATGAAACCTAAAGGGCAGGATAGCTGTGTATTCCATGTTATGAAGGGAAGGCAGTATGCAATATAATTTTTCTTGCGGACTTCTTCTTTACCCTTACGGCCAAAGCAGAAGATTACAAGAGGCAAATTTAAAATTTGTATTTCCATATATTTTTTATTTTAAATATAATTTATTTTATGGTTGTCAAATTGTCAGAAAAAATGACCGAATGCCAAAAAACCTACCGAAATACAAGCTGGCTCGTTGGTTTTTAATCGCCTAGATGGTATTTTGTTTGGTTTTTTAATATAGCTTGCTCGCTTACACCAACGCAAAACTGTATTTGACCATCTCCTTCACACAAAAAACCTGGTAGAATACCAGAAAAAAAACGTAGTGTCATATGGGCTTCAGAAGAATCATCAATGATCATTCAGCAGTGAAACAAATTTACTGCAGGATGTGTAATTTTTTCAAATTGAAAAAATTTCTTTCAATTCAAATTGAAAAAAATTCGTTACTATGAATACCATGGTTACTTACAATTTATTTTTAAAACAAAGCAGTGAAAAATGCCATTAATGGAGGATTTTTATCATTGAGTATGGCAGCACGAAATGTCATAATCTGCTTAATTGTCAGGTAGTTAATATGGCGACGAAAACTTGACGTTTGTTTTACCTGGTATACTTATACCATGTCGTATGTGACGTCTGAGCACCAATACCTGTTTATGATAGCACATACGACAAAAATTCTTCTCTTTTTTCAAACCGGAATGGTTATGAGGCTCACATTTTTTAGATATCGACTTGAAATTTGGCAGGTGAATATATTTTGATGATTTGATCATTTGTCGGAATCCACTAAATCGGCCTAATATAAGATATAGCTCCCATACAACTGATTGTTCAGATATAGCTGTTTTCGGGTATAACTTCTTTATTTGAGGAGATAAGGATATGAAACTTTGAAGTAGTTGTACCCATATGGACCTAATAAATGTCACTAAAATTTGTCAAGATCGGACCACTATAGCATATAGCTCCCATACAACTGATTGTTCAGATATGGACATTTTGGGATATAACTTCTCCACGTAAATAGATAAGGGCATGAAACTTTGATGTATTTGTACCCATATAGACCTAATAAATGTAACCGAAGTTTGTCAAGATCGGACCACTATAACATATAGCTCCCATACAACTGATTGTTCAGATATGGACATTATGGGATATAACTTCTCCACGTAAATAGATAAGGGCATGAAACTTTGATGTATTTGTACCCATATAGACCTAATAAATGTCACCGAAATTTGTCAAGATCGGACCACTATAAAATATAGCTCCCATACAACCGATTGTTCAGATATAGCTGTTTTCGGGTATAACTTCCATATTTAAGGATCAAATTATACTAAACTTTGCAGTAATTGGTATTATACTACAATGAAATATGTCAGTGAAAATCATTCAGATCGGATCACTATAACCTATAGCTCCGATACAATATTTTGGTTTATTCTCAGTAGCTCAGCGGCACATACGACATATCGCTTGCTTAGAGTGCAAACTGTGTAAGTCCATTTTTATGAAAAAGTGTATTTTTATGTAGAACGCTAGAAAAATCAAATACGCACCACGCTAAACAAGTCTGTAATACTTGTCATATTTCTACTTGTTGTTATTCAGTGATACGCAATTGTGTAAGTCCAAAAAACGAAGAAAATTGTGTAAGTCCAAAATTTTTATATGAACAGAAAATTTTTTTTCATTTTGAAATTTTTTTATTTTTTGTTTTTGTCTCTCCTACAAAGTTTGAAAAAAGGACTTACACAATTTGCACTCTAAGCTAGCGATGTGTTTAAAATAAACAAAAACGAATTTATATGGAAATTTGTCGTATGCATGCATTGGCGTAGTAACGGGGGGGGTTTTGGGGACAAAACCCCCCCCGAAAGATTCGTTTTGACCATAAAACCATCTTTGACTTTATTAGCATACATTTCTTTTTCAGGAAAAAATCAATGAGAATAGTAATTCTTCGAAATTGGTAATTCGAAATTTAGCGCTTTTTCACGAAGTATTACTTATAATTCTAGCGTTTGTTGAGACGTAGGAATGTGCAAGAACCGCAGGAATTTTACCACAATTTACATTCTTTGTACTTATGTATATTCGCTCTTTTGTGGTAAAATTCCTACGGTTCCTGCACTTCCCTACGGCTCAACAAACGCTACAATTATTATACGGTATTGCTGTTATTAACATGCTAATAACAGAAAAGTAACGCCAATTATTAAAATTTCAAGTTTTCTTTCAGTTACTTATCATCTTAATCAAATAATATTAGTATAAACTACAATGGGAATAAATATGCAATGTATAAGAGTATCTGAACTTGAGATTTTACTTAATGTCTGTCAAAATGGAATATTAAAAAACTAAATTATATAAGAAAATTATTATTTATAACCGTAGCACATAAGTAGATTTTCAAGTTTTATGCGGCCAAAAATATTTTATTGTGTACATCTATTCCAAATTGCTTGTTTAATGCAAAATTTTAATAATTTGTGTTAAAAGTAGAGTTCTCGATTTTTTTTGAACATTTTCGAGTAGCCCGAACAGTTGTTGTTCAAATGCTCGAAGAGTTGTTTGTTTGTTTATTACCCGTATGTTTGTACGGGCATTTGAACAATTCGGGTATTTTGAAGTTTGTTTTTTCCTTTTGTTTATTATTTTTTTTTTTCTTTATAGGTATGTAGTTTTTTTTTTATTTTTGTTTTTCCGATACACATTTTTTTTGTTTGTAAGCTCGAATGCTCGAATGTTTGTACGGGCATTTGAACAACAAACGGGCTTCAAACAAAAACGATCAGATCGAATTGCTCGATACCCGGGTATCTAGGGCTCTAGTTAAAAGTCGATTTTATTGAAAAATATATACAGTGACCCAAAAAAAAAAAAAATCATACGCCAGAGTTTTTAAATTTATTTCAAACAGTTCTGTCGAAAATTTGACTCTCTTATTTTCGTTTAAAAATGTAAACAATTTTTCAATAAAAATCGCCTTATGCAGGATTTCTAAGCTTATGGAAAAATCCGAAAAATCGTAGAAATTTCTAAAAGTGGATTAAAAATTTCAAAGCGCGGCCAGAATTTATAGAAGATTTTGAGGAGATTTCTAAGTGTACTGTTATGTAGCCAACCAATTTTAGTGTAAAAAGTGCTATTCTCAATGCTGTGAATATTTCCGTCGATTTTTGTAATTTTTTTCTGTAGGGTGTTTGCGTTATATGTACGTGAGACCGTTCCAATTAAAATTTCCGAAAAGCCAATGAAATTTTTCAAAAAGTTGAATGTTGCATATTATTATATTACAATTGAATGAGCTGCAAAATTGCATACTCAAAAATCTTCTAAAAAATGTAGCTTTATAATCCTTAGCCCCTTTTTATGATAAGTACTTCCTTAACTTAGAAAAATTGGAAATACTAAAAATACTGCCTAAAAAGTTAACAATAATCGCTGATAAATATCTCGGTTACTTTCGAGCCCTATATTAACCAAGATATGCGTTAGAAAAATAAACATTAAAATCAAATATAAAACACAAAAAAATAATTATATTGTAGGTACATATGAAAAACCCTGTATCTAGTAGTGAAGTGCGGCTTTGTGCGACGTAATTTTTTGTCGGCTAACTACTAATTGTACTAGATATCATGTCCGAGGGTTAATTTGACTGAGTCTGACAGAGCAACATAACAAAACCAATTTTAACACGAAAAAGAGTGATAATTTTTTTTTAAATATCCCAACTTTAAAAGCTTAAAACTATAAACTTAGAATTATTGGAAACCAAGGATATTATTGAAAAGTGTTAATAATTACTTGGACCTTTAGGATTCATCACGATTACTTAAATGAAATGCTTTAAATAATAAATATTCAAGTTGAAACTAGCGCTTAAAAATATGTAGGAAAAAAAAACAAAAAAATTAACTTCAGATATGCTAGGTTACGACCATCTGGGGCAAGTGCAGAGTATTGAGTCGGGAAAAAAGCAATGAATTATTGTTCCCCATTCTATTTCCAATATGTGGGTATGTTTTTTTTCTGTAATTGTAACAATTTTACAAAATTCAATTTTGGGCGCATAAAACTTGAAAATCTACCTATGCGCGTAGATTTCCAGAAGAGAATATGAGACTTACTTTTGAAGTATAGTTAAAGGTCCTTGGCAACTGACAATCTGGCATGTCAAGCAGTGTGTATGTCTGAGTTTTTTTGTGTGTGTTAGTGCAATCGGCAGTCGTCGTGCTACACGTTCCCTGCAAAAAATGCGATCACTCCGGGATACATCCGGGACAACTCGCAAGGGAGCATGCGATTACTACCCATTTGTATCTCTTTATATGGGTTGAAGTGTTCTCTTTTGTTTGAGCATGTCCTATGAAGAGACTAATTGTACCCAGTTTGTACCCGAACGGGTAGCAAAAGCGCACAATTGTACCCGTTTTGTACCCGAACAGGTAGCAAATGCGACACATCCATTTGTGCGACTAATTGTCCCGTTTGATACCCTTTCGGGTACAATTCGTCTACAATTAGTATACATATGTACCCGTTCGGGTACAATTGGGAACAATTGTAGACTAATTGTACCCGAAAGAGAGCGCTCCCGGACAAATCTTTTTAGAGACTCGTCGCACACTTTTTTACAGGGTTCTTGTTCAGGCTCGCGTTGATGAGAATCAAATCTTTTAGATATTTGCGTCAATCACCCGACACTCACACATATGTATACACTTCTTAACATTCCAGATTTTAAGTGGCCAAGGGCCTTAAGAGTTTGATATATGTATTATAAGCGATATTTGTGTACTAAAATGTTAAATTATAGTCTGAAAAAATTACATTTCGCTAGCTTAGAGTGCAAACTGTGTAAGTCCACTTTTATGAAAAAGTGTATTTTTATGTAGAACGCTAGAAAAATCAAATACGCACCGCGCTAAACTGGTCTGAGATACTTGTAATATTTCTACTCGTTGTTATTCAGTGATACGCAAATTTTGTAAGTCCAAAAAGCGAAAAAAATTATGTAAGTCCAAAATATTTATATGAACAGAAATTTTTTTTCATTTCGAATTTTTTTTTCTTTTTTGTTTTTTGTCTCTCCTAAAAAGTTTTAAAAAAGGACTTACACAATTTGCATTCTAAGCTAGCGATTTTTATCATTTGTAAAAAAAATTGTAGTTTTTTTTTTGGTAATTTTAATTTTGGTAAATTTTTTACATTGGCTGTGACCCCCCCCGAAAAATTCTCTAGCTACGCCACTGTATGCATGGTAGAAAAATAGAAGGTAAAATCACTTATTGACGTAGGCAGCCATCTTAGCCATTTGACTTTTATTGAATTTATGACATTTCATTGAAATCATGCTACCAGAGTAAACAGCAGCATATGTTTTTTGGGCCGAAATCTGAAGTTTGCGAAAATAAATTAATTTTTTTTTTCAAAAGAGCAATTGTGATTTGTGCAAACTAAATAAATAAATAAATTTACTTTCATACGCGTAATTTGTGAAAAAATATTTGAAAAATGAGCTGCCTCTTCAGGGGATGCGAAAATACCGTGCACTTTTGCAAAGACTCAGCGGTGAAGTTTTTTAGGTTTCCAGCAATTCCGTTTATAAGGAATCAATGGCTTCAAGCGTGCCAAATAGAGGAAGTTGATCTTCCAAAGAACCCGTTGATTTGCTCAGTGCATTTCGGTGCTAGCGATATTAGTAGCACAAACAGCAAAACGTTATTATCGAAATGTGCAGTGCCAAGTTATAATGTGAAAACAAAGTATGGGCGCAATAATTAAAATGTGCATAAATCTTAATAAAATATGTATTTTTTAGAGTGCAATTAGTGGAAAGCTTTGTGGACAAAAATCTCGAGGCTGTAGATACGTAAGTGCTTTATAAACAAACATTTAATTGAAAATATCTCGAAGACATCCTGACTAAAAAAAAAGATTACAAAAACAAAAAAATGTAAAAAATTACAACTTAAATGAGTTTAATAAAGAACTTTAAAATATACCTTCTTGCTTCCTTTAATCTGAATTCTGCATTTCTGTTCCACCAAATTTTTGCTTGTATTGTACTCCTTCTCTCCCCTTTCTGTAAGATAGAAGTGAAAAAGAACGAGCAAAATGTAAACAAAAAATTTGTTCGGAAATAACGATGACTCCAGCCTTACTTCTTTGTTAAATGCTGTCTGTTGTATTGCGTAAGGCTTTGTATTAAATATTCGAGCCAAATACTTCCCACTTTTCACATCCCTTATAATAATATGTGACTTTCTTTGATAATTTCTGAGCTTTCTTCAACTAAAACTAAAATTACCAAAATTTTCTTAAAAAATCTCCATTGTATGTTACATACGACAAAAGCTTACCCAAATGACGATATGTATGTATGCAGATTAGAGTGGCCTTTACGCCTATGGAAACATTTTTTTCTACTTTTTTGAGACGTTACCCCCTGAAATTGTTTCATGTACGAGGAAAATATTCCCCGTTTAATATTTGCTCGTTTGGTCAACGTTAACCCGTGCCACAATGCGTTGAAATAATGAACCATGGGTTATATGGTTCGGTGAACGTTTGTATTGGACGAATTCTCTTATATTTTTGAATTTTAGTAGATTACAAGGTTGTTATTTATTAGACTCTACAAATAAATGATTTATAAACAAACTATACTGATATTCTATATATTGAAGTAGTGAAATGTCACGAATACTTATTTTCTCATATATACAAACAATTTAAGAAAATTGATATTTGTAATGTATATTTTTCATGTACTCGTACATACATATTTATATGGGAAATTTTAAAAATAAGTGCCCTCTATTAGTATAATTGTATATTCTCGTACATGCATACACAAATAAGAAATACAATTCAGAACTTTAATTCTCTGGAAAGTCCATTGAAAGCGCTTGCGGAGCAGGGAAATAACTCCCACAGAAAAGGAATTACATAACTCTCAAAGAAGGAAATGAACTAAGTTCCAACATAATGGGAGTTATTTCATAACGAAATAAGTTTTTGCAGTTTTTTCATTATTTTTTGGGTTATTTTATTTGGGAATTATTTCACTGCGCCAGCGTTTGCTGCTGGCAATTTGGGTATTTTTTTCTACAAGACTTTGCAACAGCACTTTTGAGCAAGCTAATTCTCACACAGAATGAAATACCAATATCCACATAGTAAAACTCCAAAACAATTGCAATAGCTTTAGCTTTGTAGACTACTTTAACCCTCTAACACCCCGACGATGACGTTGCTTTTACTCCTTTTTAGAAAGTCCGCAAAAAATATTATTTCGAAGGTCGTTAGAGGGTTAAATAATTATAGAAAATTGTTGGCCATAGAATTTTACTAGGTATCCACAGACAAAAGAACCTAAATACCACAGTCCAGGGACCTTATGGAGGTGATTTTTATGACACAATTTTATTTTGGGGCTTACTTTTTTTATATCAGAATTCAACTAAAATGGTTTTCAAAATGTAGGAAATTAGAAAGGTGGCAAAAGAAAAGCGACAAAAAGTTCAACTGCGTACCAGGCCGTGTTTGGGTGAGTGGGTTAGCGCGTCGCTAACATTTACACCTTCTCACGGTGGGTCTAAGTTCGATTCCCGGCTTGATCCCGAAAAGAAATCTGATGATGAAGAATTGGTTTTCTTCGAAATAGCTATCATTTCTACCAGGGCCGTGCGCAGGAATTAGCCTTGGGGGGGGTTTTAATTTTGGTTTGCATTCGCATACATTTTTCGCTAAGATAAACATATTTGCTGAAACAGATATCCAGACCCATACACCATAAATTTAAATGTTCTCTAACTTTTCTGAAACTCATTAGGGGTATTCGCTATCCATAGCATAACCCTAGCACGTAGCACGGATTGCACGGATTGCAAAGTTTTACAACGCACAACAACAAAATACAGGCGCACAAAAATATGCTAGACCTCAAAAATATGCTACACCAAAACCTATGTATACTTATTTATTTGCTATGAAGTGTAGGAAATTAATTGCGACCCTGCGTCAGCTGACATTTGCCAATTGCTAATTTCAATTTCAATTTGATCATTCGAATTTTGCTTAAAATGTTATTTTTTATGTGTATTTATTAAATTTACTAAAATAAAATGATTTATTTATTAAACAGTGAGTGATGAACGCGTCCCTTTGGCTAAAAAGAAAAGCTGCTTCTTAAAATTTCCTACGACTGTGCAATGGGGTGCTCTCGATGTGTAGCATATTTTGGTCTAGGATATTTGCAATCCGTGCTATCTTGCTATCTTGCTAGGGATAGCGAATACCCCTATTATGATTCATCAAAACCTAGTTAACCAGGTCCTGAATAGTACACGGAAAGAATTTTTTACTAGAATCAATACCGAGACAAGAAAAATTAGACTTGATTAGAAAATAATTTCCATTGACTTAGAAAATAATTTCTTAATATCAAGAAAATCCAAGAAAATTGGATTTTAAATAAATAAGTAAAAATTTTCTTGCTTCAAGTGAAATTGGATTTTAAATAAATAAGAAATAATTTACTTAGGGTAAGTGTTTTTTCTTGTTTTTTGAAATAAATTAAGAAATTATTTTTTTGTTGCAAGTAAAACTTTTCTTATACGAGCTTAAGTAAGTAATGCGAGAGACACACATCGTAGTATAGTAATAATATTTCCATCTATACCACATATGTGTCACCCTCATATTGTAGTTTAATTGAAAATTTTCATAGCATAGCCAAATCATAATATTGATATTCTAATATTCATACCACATGTGTGTCTGAGGCATAAGAAAATATTAAATATTAAATTAAGCAAATATTTTCTAAAAATATTAAAAACGTAAAAAATAAGGAAAATGAAAACTAATCATGAGGGATTAGAAAACCATAATTAGTCAACTAGTATTTTCCTAGGACTTGTTTATTGAAATGACAACATTTTCTTTAATATAAATGATGATGCAAATAGTGAACTCCTTATACCAAATGCTTCACTAACAATCTGAGAATTGCAAAAATATTTAGAAATGTGCAAAGCGGATGGCAAGTGAAAAAAAATACATGTAACTTTGGAAATGCAAATTCAGCAAGAAAAATTTTACTTCGCTCAAGAAAACGTTTTCTTATTCATTTTACATTTTTTTTCGCTGTATATTGTTGTTCCAATTCATCGAAACACAATTTTCTTAAATTCTTCTTGATATTAGCAAAAAGATTTTCTTCATTTAAGTAAATTTAAGAAAAGATGTTCTTATTTATTTAAACATTTTTTTTTCAACATTTTTTTTCTATAGATTTTGTTAGTGTTCTTGAATAAGAAAATAATTGTCTCATTTTTATAAAACTCAATTTCTTATTTCCAGTAATAATTAAGTCAATTTTTCTTATTTCCCTAAAAATTTTCTAAATTGAGTTCAAGAAAGCATTTTTCTTGATTCAAGTATACAAATTTCTTTCCGTGTACTGTTTACAGTACTTGTTAATTGAAACTGCTCACTGTTTTCACAAAATGAACATTTTTTGTTATCAGTACAATTTTTTTAAAAACGCCAAACGAACATATGCTACACAACTTTGTAATTTCGGAAAGCTCCAAGTGCAATTCAAAGTGCCGAACTTACGTATTTGCAACTTTTACCAATTCTTCTTGAGTCAAAATTCAATGCAAAATTTATAAACTGTATTTTGAAAATTTTTGCAAAATCATTGCAACTTAGATTTGGTCATGGGGGGGGTTTTAACCCCCAAAAACCCCCCCCCGTGCGCACGGCCCTGATTTCTACCATCGCTGGTAATACCTAGCTTTGAACTTGTTCGCTTTTCGCCAAATAAAAATTAATTAAAAAATCTTCTGTGTCCACACAATAATTCAACAATTAAAGGAAATTAGAAACTTTTAATATTCTAAGTGCCTTCTCGAATGAAATTCTTACAAAATGACTCGAGGAAGATGAATAGGAAACCGACATCTATCATGAATAGTGCAGGACCGTCTCGATATTATATTTGTGATGCATTTTCATTCGGTAGTTACGCTGACTACGCGTCAAGTGACCATGACTTCACCAGTTGCACGTTTTAAAATTATTGTATTGGAAAAAAGTATAGACTATGATTTTAAATTAATACATAGTTCTTAAGTGAAAATTTTTGATTTTTTTGTTTTAATACTATTTTGCTTTATACGTAACCAAAATTTAATGTCATCTAAATACGTACATATGTACATTAAGCCGTATCACGTTATATGGACAAAATAAAAGTTTAGTGTGTGTCAGTTTTATTTGAACAGTTATGTCGAAAAAATATTTTTGGTGTAAAAATTTTTTTTTTAGGCCCGCGTTAAAAACAGCTAAATCGCGTTTTTTGTAATAACTTCCTTATTTGATGTCGGATCTCTATGATCTTAATGTCGCAGAAAAGGTCTCGCTCAGCACTATATTTGGCCCATATAAAGTTTCGACCTCAAAGGTTGTCCTGAGTTTTACCTTTAAAAATTTTGGAGTTACTATCCCTAGATTTTTCTATTTTTATCACTAATACAAAGCTATCAAAAAACCATGAGGAATCCCCCAAAAAAATTCTAGCCTTTATTCACAAACAAAAAAGTTATAACGTTGTAAAATGAAACACTTGTTTTTTCTTATAAAAAGTTACCACAGAGAAACGGCGAAACACGCCAGCTTAATTTTTGGCTCCAGATTACGATGGCGTTTTTATAAAATTCGGATTAGCTCCCATTTTCGAGATATTTAAGAAAACATTTTCAGTTTTCACATACAAAGCGATCCGATGGGGGGCGTATGAGTAACTATTGTTGAGGTAATAAAAATAAAGAAGAGGGGAAAAAACTATACGTACATATATGTATATAAAATGCATATGAGAGGGAAGAGAATACCCTGCACATAAATTCCAATTTGTTTTAAACTTTCGAAACCTGCACTGAAAAAACGACTTACTCAGATTATGGAAAAATGGGAATTTTTCGGCGCTAAAGACATATTTTCATTGTTTTGATGTACAATTTTCTTTCAATCAAGGAATAAAAACCACGCGTTAAAGAAAATTGTATTCAAAACTTCGAAATATGTGATGTATTGTGGAACGATTTTCCGTCATCCCTTGTCAAGTTTGGTTCACGAACGAAAGAAGACACTGAAGATGGCGCATATTAGCCGAAACCGGTTTGTCTCCAAACCAAACTTGACAAGGGATGACGGAAAATCGTTCCACAATACATCATATTCCTACCCTGTCGGAAAAACAAGCAACCAAAAAGTTATGAAAATATGTCTTTAGCGGCGAATCATTCCCATTTTTTCCATAATCTGAGTAATTTTTTTTGAGTGTGAGCAAAGTAATATAAGCGACGAAGAATTCACTTTCAGAGCTCTGAAACTTCTTTCATAAATATCTCAAAATTTGGAGGACATCGTCATTTTCGGTCTCGGTTATCATAGATAAGAAGATGTTTTCGGGATTTAAGTAAAGTGCGTTGTTTTCAATTGTAGGCTGAATAATTAACTGCATTTCTAGGGACAGACGACGCATCCAGCGCAAGTATTGATAATATATTTAGACTTCCGTTGTCTCTTTAGGCGCGTATAATTTTACAAACAAACTCTAGCAGTTTCTCTAAATAACTTGGATAATTTTAGGATACGCACGGATGCAGAAATCGTGAAGTCATTGTAAGCCAGCGCGCTGTGCTTAGAGATCCCACTTGAATACTTACCAAATCTTCACAACAGCCATTATATAATATAAATAACGTTGATCAGCACGAATAGTCCAATCATCAATAATTTTTTGCATATCATGTATCCAGTATTGGTAGCTGTTCCATCGCGGTACAACATTCTCAAGTCAAGCGAGGACTTAGAATACTTTTTAATCAAAAACTCATACTATATGGCGTTACTGCCTCATGTAAATAAGAACTTGGGATAATTTTTCAAAAAACAGGTTCTCTGATTTTAAAACGGTATAACTTTTTTGTTTGTGAATAAAGGCTACAACTTTTTTAGCGGAGTCCTCATGGTTTTTTGAGAGCTTTGTATTAGTGATAAAAATAAAAAAATCTAGGGATAGTAACTCCAAAATTTTTAAAGGTAAGGCTCAGAACAACCTTTGAGGTCGAAACTTTATATGGGCCAAATATAGTGCTGAGCGAGACCTTTTCTGCGACATTAAGATCATAGAGATCTGACATCAAATAAGGAAGTTATTACAAAAAACCCGATTTAGCTGTTTTTAACGCGGGCCTAAAAAAAAAAATTTTACACCAAAAATATTTTTTCGACGTAAGTGTTCAAATAAAACTGACACACGCAAACTTTATTTTCGTGATACGGCTTAATGTACATCTACGATTCTTGCTACTCAAAAAATTTAAACAGTAAAATAATAAAAGTATTTTGATTAATTTTATGCAAGTTTAAACTTGTAAACATCTCAGAGTTAGGTTTTCAGGTATACCTACGCCAGTGGCGCACACAGAAAAATATTTTGGGGGGGGTTTTCAATATCCAACGGAAAATTAAAAAAATGTTGGTGTTTCAAAAAGAAATTTCTGTCGTGTCCCACGGAAATATATTGAATTTTATGGAAAACCTCCTTCTATACGCAATAGACACCATTAAACGTTACTTTGGCTCATTTCAAATCAACACATTGAAAAAACAAAATTTCTGGAAAAAGTTTGTGTAAATAAGTGTATTATGATTCTTGCGAGATTTCAATTTTGAGTGCTAACAAAATGCGGATAACTATGGAAACGCAAGAAAAATATATGTTTCATGATTTAGCTTAAGAAAACAGTGAGAACAATTTATTTTTAGCAAAATACAAGATGAAGAAATCTTAGTTTTTCTATGTGCGTAATTTTCAAGGATTAGCAATTTCATTTAAACTTTTAACAACGAAGGACCAATCTGGACCAGGTCTCATAAGCAGATTTGAGTTGTTTTAAGTCTTCTCTTGAGAAGCCTGTTTATACATTTTTCCCTTTTTCTTAAAATATCATATTAAATGTACATAACTAGTCTATAAAAAATATTGTTGCCCAAGATGCTCCTTTTACGTATTTTTGTACAAATTTACGTCGACTGTTTTCGATAAATCTTTATTTTCGATAAAATCTGAGTAATTGAGTTTTGTCCCACTCTCCATACAATTTCTTTTTATCCCGCGAAATATCGCGGAAATATTTTTTTTTAATTGTAACTTTGTTATTTGACATCGGATTTTTAAAATTCAAACGTCATTAGTTTAGTATTTGAAAGCTCTGTATATCCTTCTAATGTCCTTTTGACCTATGAAGTCATTTTCACATAGTTAAGTCACCTAACCAAGTTTTCCATCCAAAATATCCTTTTTGTTTCACAAGAAAAAAATTGCCAAAAATAAAGTATTTATCGGATCTCCCTGATATTACGCTTAAAGTATTTGCAATTAAATGGGCAAATTTTTAAAAGAATAAAACTTTCCTGATTTTTACAACTTTTTGTAAAAAACTTACTTTGAAAATGGAAATTTTTTCAAAAATCGCAAAAAAATGCACAGCTATCGCTCAGCGAGTTTTTATTAGACCACTACAAGTTGTATGTCATTTGAAGCGTATTTTAATTGCCTTTCAAAGGAGATACTGCTTGTGTATATCGCATTTGTAACTCCAGCGAAAATAATTTTTGAATGAAGTGATAACAAGGAACACAAAATTACCGTTATCTCGAAAACCTAACCATACAAAAAATTAAAAAAAAAATAGTTCCAAGCTCAGCAGGTCAATTCCTATCCTCCCCCATTCCTAGTTTTCTTGTTTTTTTTTTTTGGCTGTAAACTAGCGTTAGTGGTGGGCGTGGTTTACTATATATATGCTTTTAATTTTTCTGAAAGATGAGTCGTATAGTGGGACACCAATGTGCCAAATTTGGTTTCGGTAGGCCCATCCGTTTCCAAGAAATTGAGTTTTGTCCCACTCTCAATACAAATGAGACCAGTGTGCGTTGGTGAATTATTTTAAATTAAAACAAACCTCAGCTAATATCCACAGCATACTTTTAGGGAAATGTCTCCACACTGCTTGTTTATAAACATAATCAGTAGATGTTGACAAACATTAGCAATGTACATCCACGTATATTCATAGATTTTACAACATGTATTTACACAAATATTTATGCATGTATCATCTTTTATAAAATTATTTTTTTTTATGGTGTGCTGTCAAGTTTTGGGGGGGAGGGGGGGTTTAACCCCAAAACCCCACCCCCCCCCCCTTGTGTGCGCCAATGACCTACGCACATATGTGCATATATTTATCGCGGCATAGCCAAAAGCAGCGTTTCCTAAAAGTGGTGTTGCCAATTTTTCAACTTCAACTCGTTGTGGCACGGGTTAGAGTTGCCCAATCGGGCCAAAATTTTCAGGGTATTACATTTTATTAAACAAAAACATATCAGAGGGTAACACCTGCAAATTTCAGACTTTCGAAAATAAGGGCCACTCTAATGTAGATATATATGTAGTTCGTCGTTTAGTTGGCCAATTTATACCAACAGCCTTAAGGCCTAATTAGCGATACATACTTCGCAGAACGTCGCACAACTTCCCAAAAATTTTCAAACTGTCAAATGACAATCTGTTGCATGCAT
Organism: Urophora cardui; assembly: GCA_960531455.1. NCBI lineage: Eukaryota > Metazoa > Arthropoda > Insecta > Diptera > Tephritidae > Urophora > Urophora cardui. The sequence goes on from OY482671.1 coordinate 37,732,385, forward strand.
TTAGTATGTATCCGATTACCCAAAAATTAGCACAACTTACAGAAAATTAGCGATCTGTTGAGTTTTGATCTTCACGTATGTACGTTTTCTTATGTGACATTTCAATTGGAGTGATGCCAATAGCACAGGGTTGAATAAAATACATTTTAGGGAATTCTCAGACACTAGTATTGGTGATTTTTGTTCTTTGAAAATTAAATAAAATCTAAAAAACAATCAAATTATTATTATTGCTATTAAATTAACACATAGTAAATTAGAAAAATACATATATATACTAGCTGACCCGGCAGACGTTGTTCTGCCTAAACTTTATTTCTATAAAGCCTAAAGAAAGAGTCCTTGATTTCCGTTTTCCTCACCATTATCTTAGAATCCATCGTAATAACTGCGAATTCTGAAAAAATTTTCAATTCTCTGGATAAAAATTATGTCCGTCCGTCCGTCCGTACGCACTCTAACTCGCGCAAAAATTGAGATGTTTTGATGAAATTTGGAATGCAAGTTGTATCAAGACTGGGACGGTTGGTATTGAAAATGGGCGAAATCGGAACATGACCACGCCCATTTCAACAACAAAAGTTATTAAAGGTCAAAGGTTACATAATGCATTTTTAAATTGCAATTACTTAAAAACTACTGAACCGATTTGGAATATTTTTATACCATTCGATAAGTATTTTGATTTCCTTTGGTATACATTTTATATGGGTTCCATGACGCGCCCCCTGCGGTGGTCAACCTCCCTTACTTTTCATATATAAAATGTATATCAAATTCGGTTCAGTAGTTTTTAAGTAATTGCAATTTAAAAACTGCATAATATAAATTTTGACCTTTAATAACATTTGTTGTGGTTGTTTCCAAAAAAAAAAATTCACTTTAATACTCAGCTTAACCATCTTTATCAATCCTCATACTTCGTTTTTTGATTTTATAATTTTCAATATTTCATATTTGTACCAGATCGTGCTTATTGCTTTCAATTTTGCGGGGCTGGGGGCAGTTCAAAACGTCATCCTATCGCCATAAAATTTTGAGGGGTTGATTAACTCGTGTAAAAGCAACTTTTCATTGCTGGTACGTTCAAAAAAAGAACAAAAAAAAAATCTCCATTAGGGGATTCACAACCTGTCATATTACGTCATATCGTCATAAGTCATAATATTTTCTTGTTGCGTTCTATGCTGTATGTGTACAAAATAAATACAGCTCTGCACGATATGTTTTTGGGTCGTGGTATTTGATCAGCTGTTTTTGTTTACTTCTTCACAGGTCTTCGGAAAAGTGATTTATAACTATTTCCTTACAATATTGTAATATGACATATGACTTTATGACACTTTGTGAATCCCCTACATATGTTTTCACTCCACCTTAATACAGATACAGTCGTTTCTGAATATAGTGAACTAATTTTTGCATGGCCTGTTCATAGCATGGTATAAAAATTCACTTCAAACTTTTTGACGGCTATTGAATTTTTCTGAAGTATATTTTTTGTAAACATTATGAGTGAGGCTGCCATATTGGACATATATAAAAATGGAGATTTTTTAAGAAAATTTTGGTAATTTAAGTTTTAGTTGAAGAAAGCTCAGTAAATATCAAAGAAAGGCATACATTATTAAAAGAGATGTGAAAAATGGGAAGTATTTGGCTCAAATATTTAATACAAAGCCTTACGCAATACAGCAGACAGAGCGTTTAACAAAGAAGTAAGGCTGGAGTCATCGTTATGTCCGAACAAATTTTTTGTTTACATTTTGCCGAATTTAGATGTTCCAAAATATTTATAAAAGTTCAGTTTGGCTTGTATAAGCCTCCCTGATATAAACAATTTACAAACGAATAATTTTGATGCTTTTCCTCACACGTTCTATGTCCAAATTCTTTGATACCCACTAATTGCACTCTAAAAAATATATACATATTTTATTAAGATTTATACATATCGCTAGCTTAGAGTGCAAACTGTGTAAGTCCATTTTTATGAAAAAGTGTTTTTAAGTGTAGAAAGCTAGAAAAATTAAATACGCACCACGCTAAACAAGTCTGTGATACTTGTCATATTTCTACTCGTTGTTATTCAGTGATACGCAAATTGTGTAAGTCCAAAAAGCGAAGAAAATTGTGTAAGTCCAAAATTTTTATATGAACAGAAAATTTTTTTTCATTTTGAAATTTTTTTATTTTGTGTTTTTTGTCTCTCCTACAAAGTTTGAAAAATGGACTTACACAATTTGCACTCTAAGCTAGCGATATTTTAATTATTGCGTCCATAATTTGTTTTCGCATTATAACTTGGCACTGACATTTTGATAATAAAGTTTTGTTGTTTGTGCTACTAATATCGCTAGCACCGAAATGTACTGAGCAGGGTTGCGTGATTTTGATTTGACTGAATCACTAATCAAAAATATTTTCTGATTCTTGATTTAAAATATTTTCAAATCAAAGATAAAATTGATTTGTGATTCATTTCTCAAAATAATCAAAAATCTTTTTTGATTCTTGATTCAAACTTGATTTCGAAGATTCTTAATAAATTTTTGATTCGAATCAAATTTTTGATTCGAATAAAATTTTTGATTCGAATCAAAACTTTATTTCAAATAATGTGCCTATGCACATACATACATACGAATGTATGTATGTACGTACGGCGTAGCACAAACGTAAATGCGACAATCAGAAATATGTATATACCCTGCAAAAAATGCGATTAATCCGGGACGTGTCCGGGATCAATCGCAAGGGAGCAAGCGACTAATACAATTTTACATCCCTTTATATGGAGTGAATTGATCGCATTTGTTCGAGCATGTCCTATGAAGAGACTAATTGTTCAACTTGTATACCCGAACGGATACCAATGTAGATTAATCACTAACATACCGAACGGGCACAAATGTAGATTAATCGCTTTCATCCGCAACGGGTACAAATGTAGATCAATCGCTTCCAGCACGAACGGGTACAAATGTAGATTTTTCCAAGTTGTTCGCCAAGGCAATTTTTAATAACAATCTTTAAAAAATTGTAAATGTTCATGCATATATAAATAAAGATTATATAATGTTTTACTTTTGAAAAAAAATCTCAATAAATAAATAAAAAAAATTGTAAGTTTTAAGTATGCATTATATGAGCGTAATGTAAAGGATTTTTTATTGAATATTTTAGGCAACATTTTGTTAAAATTATTATTCATCATTGCTATTAAAAGAAAGGGTGTTCAATTCGTTTTACCGGTTGTTCTACAATTTTTTAAATAAATTGCATATTTTTGTAAAATTTCTACATTTAAGGAATCTAGATTTGTACCCGTTCGGAATGAAAGCGATTAATCTACATTTATACCCTTTCGGGATGAAAGCGATTAATCTACATTTATACCCGTTAGGGAACAATTGTTCTACAATTAGTCTACATTTATGCCAGTTCAGGAACAATTGGTCTACAATTAGTCTACATTTATACCCGTACGGGAACAATCGGGGACTAATTGTGGACTGATTGTTCTCGAAAGAGATCAATCCGGGACAAATATCTTTCGGTATTAATCGCACATTTTTTTGCAGGGTATGTACATACATACATACACATGTACACATTTGGCGTCAGCATACAATTTGGCTGTTATTGGACTTTTGGTGCATTTTATACACCCTGCAAAAAATGCGATTAATCCGGGACGTGTCCGGGATCAATCGCAAGGGAGCATGGGACTAATACAATTTTACATCCCTTTATATCGAGTGAATTGATCGCATTTGTTCGAGAATGTCCTATGAAGAGACTAATTGTTCAACTTGTATACCCGAACGGGTACCAATGTAGATTAATCACTAACATACCGAACGGGTACAAATGTAGATCAATCGCTTTCATCCCGAACGGGTTCAAATGTAGATCAATCGCTTTCATCCCCAACGGGTACAAATGTAGATCAATCGCATACATCCCCAACGGGTACAAATGTAGATCAATCGCTTCCAGCACGAACGGGTACAAATGTAGATTTTTCCAAGTTGTTCGCCAAGGAAATTTTTAATAACAAATTTAAAAAATTGTAAATGTTAATGCATATATAAATAAGGATTATATAATGTTTTACTTTTGAAAAAAAATCTCAATAAATAAATAAAAAAATTGTAAGTTTTGAGTATGCATTATATGAGCGTAATGTAAAGGATTTTTGCATAGGATATTTTAGGCAACATTTTGTTAAAATTATTATTCATCATTGTTATTAAAAGAAAGAGTGTTCAATTCGTTTTACCGGTTGCTCTACAATTTTTTAAATACATTGCATATTTTTGTAAAATTTCCACATTTAAGGAATCTAGATTTGTACCCGTTCGGAATGAAAGCGATTAATATACATTCATACCCGTTCGGGATGAAAGCGATTAATCTACATTTATACCCGTTAGAGAACAATTGGTCTACAATTAGTCTACATTTATACCCGTTCGGGAACAATTGGTCTACAATTAGTCTACATTTATACCCATACGGGAACAATCGGGGACTAATTGTGGACCGATTGTTCTCGAAAGAGTTCAATCCGGGACAAATATCTTTCGGTATTAATCGCACATTTTTTTGCAGGGCATTTTTGTGTTTTAAGTTACCGAGAATGTACTTGAATATTTCTGATTATATTTTGAATCAAGATTCGTAATAAATTTTCGATTCGAAGATATTTTTTGAATCAAGAATCAAAAAAGATTTTGGATTCTTTTGAGAAATGAATCACAAATCAAATTTATCTTTGATTTGAAAATGGTTTGAATCACGAATCAAAGGGTATTTTTGATTCTTTTGAGAAATGAATCACAAATAAAAATTATCTTTGATTTGAAAATAGTTTGAATCACGAATCGAGTTGATTCTTTATTTGAAAGTTGATTTGAAATCAAAATTGATTCGAATCACGCAACGCTGGTACTGAGCACATCAACGGGTTCTTTGGAAGATCAACTTCCTCTATTTGGCACGCTTGAAGCCATTGATTTCTTATATACGGCATTGCTGGAAAGCTAAAAAACTTCACCGCTGAGCCTTTGTAAAAGTTCACGGTATTTCCGCATCCCCTGAAGAGGCAGCTCATTTTTTAAATCTTTTTTCACAAATTCCGCGTATGAAAGTAAATTTGTTTATTTATTAATTTTGTACAAATCACACAGCTTTCGAAGCAATTGTTTTTTTTTTTTAATTAATTTATTTTCACAAACTTCAGATTTCGGCCCAAAAAACATTTGCTGCTGTTTACTCTGGTAGCACGATTTCAATGAAATGTCATAAACTCAATAAAAGTCAAATGGCTAAGATGGATGGCTACCTACGTCAATGAGTGATTTTACCTTCTATTTTTCTACCATGGTTCATAGTATCCAGGCTGTTCACTATATTAAGGTTGACTTTTTTTATACTCAGCTGTACTAGTACACATAGTATTATAGTTTTAATCACATAACGGTGGATTGTAACAGAGTGAAATAATCGAGATAGATATAGACTTATATATATCAAAATGATCAGGGTGAAAAGAGAAATCGATTGAGCCATGTCCGTCCGTCCGTCCGTCCGTCTGTCCGTCCGTCTGTAAACACTCTAACTCGCGCAAAAATTGAGATATTTTGATGAAATTTGAAATGCAAGTTGGTATCGAGACTGGGACGGTTGGTATTGAAAATGGGCGAAATCGGACAATGACCACGCCCACTTTTCCTATATAGAAAAAATCGGAAATTTGGTATCTCAGTCACTAATATAGCTGGAGCGATGAAATTTTACCCACGTGTTGAGCTCAGGCCCCTAGGAAGAAATTTGATGACATTTTGGAAAATGGGCGATGCCACGCCCACTTATTAAGGGTCAAACCTTGCAAGTCTTATATGTCATAACTCAGAAACCACTGAAGGTATATCGACAAAATTTGGTACGCGTGATTTACTTACCTAAGCAAACGTTTGGACGGAAAATAGTTAAAATCGGTTGACGGCCACGCCCACTTTTATATATTTGTATTATAAAGTGACCTAATAAAACATTTTAAGCGATATCTCTGTCACATATAAAGATATATCATTGAAATTTTGTCGCATGAGTCGAAATATAGATATAAAACAAAAAACACAAAAACTTTGGAAAATGGGCTGTGCCACGCCCACTTATTAAGGGGCAAACATTTAAAGTTTTATGAGTCATAACTCAGAAACCGTTAAAGATATATCGATGAAATTCGGTACGCGTGATATACTTATTTAGGCAAATGTTTGGACGAAAAATTTCCAAAATCGGTTGACGGCCACGCCCACTTTTATATATGTGTATTATAAAGTGGCCTAATAAAAACATTTTTAGCGATATCTTTGTCAAATATAAAGATATATCATTGAAATTTTATAGCAGGAGTCCAACTGCGGACATAAAACGAAAAACACAAAAATTTTGGAAAATGGGCGTGGCACCGCCTCTTTTTAGAAACAGGAATATACGAGATTTCTGAGCCTATAACTCGACAAATAATTGAGATATTATGACGAAACTTGGTTTATACACTTTTATAACTTGTGTTAATAGACATGCAAAAATTTATTGAAATCGGTTTATGACCACGCCTACTTTTAAACAAAGATATTTCTGGAACACCCTTTGGAAATTTGTAACGTGACATCTTTGTAACGAGAAGTCATAAAGGAATGAAATTTTGCACAAAGAATAATATTCATATGTTTAGTTGGATGATTGATAAAAATTTTTAAAATGGGCGTGGCTGCGCCCACTTCATGCGGCACTCGATTCATATAAAATACACCCTAATCGAACAAACGCAAACAAACAGCTGAGTATCTAATGTTCGATACCACTCGAACTTAGGCTTCCTTACTTGTTTTTAAATTAGTTTATTTGTTCGTGTATGTCATATCATTGGAATTAATTAATACTTTGGAAAATACAAATGTATATACATATGAATGTTTATTTAAAGAATTCGCTGGTCTGCTTCTCGCTTAAGCTTGCCAATACTAGTATACCAGCAAATCAGTAGTGTTGGCTTCAGGTCATGCGATTACGAGACCTCTTCCGATTTCCCCAACAATTTCAGCTTTTTGATTTAACGAAATGAGGACAAGGAAAATATTGAACATTAAAAACTTTTAGAAACAAAAATGCAACCCACTTTTCACTTACCTGCGAACTAAAAACATAAATGGAAAAACCATTATCACGCACTGCCAATGATGCTAAACTCCCATCATTGCCACGGTACAAAATTTTCTTTTTGTTAAAAAAAAAAATTATTATTAGTTTGTGTTTTGCACGAACAGCAGAACCTCAAACGTTGAAAAAATTGTGTATGTTTCAAAATAGTTTTGACGTTCTTTTCAACACTTTTTAAGATTATATTGACACTATCATAGTGTTGAATAAACCAAAATTCCAAATGACGTTTATGTTTGAACATTGTTTCGTGTTATATCAACCAACTTTTATTGTTAATTGTGGTTCTTGTTGTTTTAACATTTGACACTATCATCATTTTAAATAAACCAAATTCCAAATGACGTTTAGGAATAAAATTTTATATTTGAATCATCTTGTATATTTTAAAATTTCTTCATGTTGTATCAACAATAAAATTTGGTTGAATTTACCAAATTTTCAGATGACAGTTACAAAGCCAAAATTATGTTTCAAACATCGTGTAATTTGAAAAAATTGTTGCTGTTCTATGTGTAAAGATCGATCGTGTTAATTTTACATGAATCGTGTTGATGATTTTTTTTCTGAGTGTGGAGGAGCGATATCAGGGTCGATAGGATTGTCACATGATTACGGATGCTGGACCTGAAAAAGGGATTGCCCCCTAAAAACGTATAATAGAAATTTTAATTTTTTGTAGAGCTGTGTTATTTTTGTTTCATACATGACAGGAAAAATTCAACATTTTCATAGGGCGCAGGGCACATGTTGATAATGTTGCCATGTAATAATGCAAAATTTTCGTTCAGAATTGAATACTCGATGAATTAAGTACTGCATGAATTAAGTACTCCGTGGAATAATCCACCGTAGGTACTCCATCAATTTATCCAATGTAGGTACTCCATATATTAATTTGATTTTTATGCGGTACTGGAGCAAGGTTGTAAAAGAATGCACTCATATGCGAATGAAATCAGTTGAAGTCAAATTCAATGACTCCAATTTCGAATACACTCATTCACTAGCTTTTTGACTAAATAATAAAAAAAGAAGTCTGAAGTCTTTTTGAAGTCACGACTTTGGAGTCATTTAGAAAATTCACCTACTGACTTAATTTTTTGAGTGAAGTCACTAACTATTATTATGGTTACAGCCAATGTAAAAAATTTACCAAAATTAAAATAAAAATTAAAAATGTAAATTTTTCAGACAATTTAACATTTTAGTACACAAATATCGCTTATTATACATATATCAAACTCTTAAGGCCCGTGGCCACTTAAAATCTGGAATGTTAAGCAGTGTATATGTGTGAGTGTCGGGTGATTGACGCAAATATCTAAAAGTTTTGATTCTCATTAACGCGAGCCCGACAACAAGATCGTGTAGCACGACGACTGCCGATTGCACTAACACACACAAAAAAAATGCACACATACACACTGCTTGACATGCCAGATTGTCAGTTGCCAAGGGCCTTTAACTATACTTCAAAAGTAAGTCACATATTCTCTTCTGGAAATCTACGGTTATAAATAATAATTTTCTTATATAATTTAGTTTTCTAATATTCCATTTTGACAGACATTAAGTAAAATCTCAAGTTCAGATACTTTTATACATATATTTATTCCTATTGTAGTTTATACTAAAATTATTATTTGATTAAGATGATAAATTAGTATGAAAAACAAAAAGGAGCACACCTCGAATTGGGAGAGAAGCTCGGCCGTAAAACTCGTCAGAGTTATAACAGCGCCATTGTATTATTATTATTAAGATGATAAGTAATTGAAAGAAAACTAAAAAAAACACGCTTTAATCTTAAAAATTGAGAAATAATTTAATTAGAAACAAAATGATGAACGAAAATGTAAGTATTTAAGGAAAAGCGTGGGAGCGCTCAATAATATTTAAACATGAAAATATTCGATTCGTACAACTAGTACAAAAATATACCTAGTTGCGAAATTAAAGAGTACGATATATGAAATCTCAAAAAGTCTAAATAAAAATATTAGTAAAAAAACCCCGATTTTAAATATTTTTAGACATACTAAGCACCCGCCGCTTTTCCTTAAATACCTATATTTTCGTTCATCATTTTGTTTCTAATTAAATTATTTCTCAATTTTTAAGATTAAAGCGTGTTTTTTTAATTTTTTTAAGCTATTATTTATTAATAAATATTTAATTTTTCGTTTTTGGTAGGTATCTGTTGTGTTGCGCTTCAATGCCTCTTTATTACTAAATCGTGCACATTCAAACACGCATGCATATGTAAGATCTTGCTCCGTCGCACAATGGGAACGTTTCACACAAAAAACGGTCATAAATAGTAAAAATTGACCTAGAGTGCTCAAACTCGGTATACAAGCTTTTTTGATGAGTATTAGTACATGGTGTAAAAAGGAACTTAATCTCATGACAAATACTCCCACCCCCCATATAACGGGTGTCGCGAAAAACCATGAAATTGCAATTATTTTCGAAACTAATTAAGTTATAATTCTCAAACTAGATATATGAAATCCATATTATGGATGCATTTTTTTTTCTTGAAATATCACAATTTTTATAAAATCTTAACCTAAAATACATTGCTAGTGCTTCAATTAACAATGCTAAGTTGTACATAAAAATACGTCGTGTTTTGGCATAACAAACAGCAAATGAGAGTATATATCTCATTTACTTCAGTACTATCATAGCTCAGTAGGCTGATTTTACGAAAAAGCCCTTTAAGTTTTCAGTCACTATACACTTCAATAGTAAATCAAAGATAATTTTTTGATCTCAAACTCTCAATTTTAAATATATCAGACCGAAATTTCGTCATATATTGCACATATATATTAGGGCGGAGTGAATTGGGGCTTTTTTTAAATCATTATTGCTCGGCCTGCAGAAAGTTGCCTTTCTAGTACAAAAGTAAGGCATAGTCCTTTATTTGGAGGTGCCCCAATTCCATTAAAGAATGCTCCAGATGCATAAAATGCATTAGCTAGATAACACTAATTTGCTAATTTCTCATAAAAGTATACGTAATCCTTCGATGGAAAATGTTTAAATCAGTGTCTCCAAGCTTACACAAAAATTCTGAAAATTCGAGAAAACTTTATGAAAATTTTTGGTTAACTTAAGTCGATTTTCTATCATATTTTAGTTTGCCAAATGAACTTAATTCCAATTAGGGGGCTAAAATTCTATAAAATTTTGATGAAAACCAATTTGAAAAAAGAACTTAAATTGAGATAAGTTGGTGTTTTTTTTTTTTCAAAAAACAATTTGGAAAAAGCACTTATTTTATTTGAAATCCATTTAAATAAAAACCGTTACGCTAAGAAATAAAAATTAAATTTAAAATGAACAACAGAAGATCGTTTTATCATGTCACGCTCTTACTTATATGAAAATATATGATGGAAAGACTCTGTGCACTTGCAAAACTGTTTTTTGCTCTCCTGTAAAATTGCGAATTTAGACTTAGGTTGCTTTTCCAAATGTCCACAGAAATGGCTTAGATAGAGCATTTCGTATCAGGTCATATAATTCGTAATTCAAATGGCACATTTTTTGTTCAACTTTGGGCACCCTGTACGGCTAAACGAAACGGAACTCAGAAAATTTTAGATAAGCTTTTTTTTCCTATAAAATATCTGTCCATAGCTGTTAAAAAAATGGATTTGCGACTACTTTAATTTCGACTTTATTTTTGGCTACGAATTCCCATTGTGCGTCGTCATCGCGATAAACATTTGGTTTTCGTAGCAATGATCAGCTAACTACGAGCCGATGTAGATACATGAGTCGTTCCTTTGAGGCTATGTTTATGATTCCTTTGAAAGTACTCCTACCTACCACAAATGAGCCATATAATCCAATGATTTTTGTAGGGTTAGTGCTTACATCCATATGTGTGTACTACGTACATGCATGTGAATAAGCGAAAACGTGTTTCGGATATTTGCTTTTGTTACGGCTTTTACATTTTTCATCGTTGTCGCTGCGACTTCGTGGGTTGCTTTTATTATGGCTGCTGTCGTTCTTTAGCTTTCTTTAGCTTTTCGCATTTTTGGATTTCTAATGTTGCAGTGACGTGGCTTATTTGTCGAAATTTGTGGTTTTACGTTGTGTTAACCAGGGTTGCGTGATTTAGATTAGGCTGAATCACGAATCAAAAATATTTTCTGATTCTTGATTTAAAATATGTTCAAATAAAAGATAATTTTTATTTGTGATTCGTTTCAAAATGGAATCAAAAATAGATACCCTTTGATTCGTGATTCAAACTATTTTCAAATAAAAGATAAATTTAATTTGTGATTCATTTCTCAAAATAATCAAAAATATTTTTTGATGCTTGATTCAAACTTGATTTCACATCAAAATTACATATTTAGAATCAAAATTTGATTCGAATCAAAAATATTTTTTGAATCTTGATTCTAAATAAATTTTCGATTCGAATCAATACATTAATACGTGATCCCACCACCTACCCCGAGTTGAGGAAACGCAAAAAATCTAAATTGTCAACAGTTTCGCAGTTATCTTAACCAAGCATTTGCGCGTACATACATGTGTATCTATGTATATACTTACATATAACGAATGAAATGAAATTTTCGATTCTAAATAAATTTTTAATTCAAAATAATGACTCAGGATTCAAAATACTTTCAAATAAAGGATATTTTTTATTTGTGATTCATTTCACAAAATAATCAAAAATACCCTTTGATTCGTGAACCAAAATATATCTTTGATTCGAATAAAATTTTTGAATCAAAGATATATTTTGATTCACGAATCAAAGGGTATTTTTGATTATTTTGTGAAATGAATCACAAATAAAAAATATCCTTTATTTGACAGTATTTTGAATCCTGAGTCATGCTGATTCTTTATATGAAAGTTGATTTGGAATCAAAATTGATTTGAAATTACGCAACCCTGGTGTTAGCGCTGTCCTCGTTAGAGTGTATTAAACACTGCACATATGTATGTAGGTAGATTTTTGCTACTTAGGTAGATTAGGATTTCAGAAAGTACATAGGTAGTCACAACTGCAAAAAAAAAACCCACTCCCACAGCTTAAGAATAGACCCGGGAATAATAATTCAACTCCCCCCTGTCGATCCCATACGTAGCGTTAGCTGTCAGGTAGTCGAAACTTAGATACATACATATGTATGTATGTATTTCTGAAACTCACGTTATAACTTTTTTAGCATCTGTAAAGTTGTCTGTTTTAGCTTGAATATTTTGAGTTTTAAGGCAATCGAATTGAGTAATTATGATAGATTCTCATATTTCAGGTGAATGTGTAACCTTACTTACTTACTTAATTGGCACGTAACCGTCCAGACGATTTTGGCCGAGTCCATCATAGCACGCCAGCTATTTCTGTTTCATGCAGCGTGGCGCCATTTGGAAATACCTAGGGAGTCAGCATCACTATCCACCTGATCTTCCCAACGCAGTGGAGGTCTCCCCTTTCTTCTGCGTTCAGCGGGTTTCGACGGAAATACTTTCTTGTATAATCATGTGTTTCAAAATTAGAACAATTTTCGAGACATTTGAAATTTCAGTTGTTGATCTAAGAAAAAAAGTAGGATTACTAATCTGTCAATATCGCCACCATTACCGTCTCGATTTTTACGTCATTTCATTTCGTTTTGAGAGGATAAAATACCATTCGCAATAAAGCAAAAATTGTTAAAATCGACGTTAAAGTGACGGAGCCTTGGCGATTGTAATTTTTCCACTGATTATAAACCGGAAAGTGCCAAAATGTTCACTAAGAAATAGGCTATTGACTCGAAAGTGTGAAACCAGGAGGATTTTTAATATTTATTAAAAAAAAAAAATACAAAAAATGTGAATGTCGAAAAAAAATTTTATCCCCTCAAAACGAGATTAAATACCGTAAAAATCGAGACGGTAATGGCGGAGGTATCCTACTTTTTTCTTATCTCAAAAACTGAAATTTCAAAATATCTCGAAAACTGTTCTACCTTTGAATCATCAGATTACATATTTTGAATCAGTAGAAAATTCTACATACTCGCAGGAGTCGAGGATATGAAAATTTTTGAAACTTTGTTGGGTAGTGTTATTTTTGATGGATAAAAGTAAAAATCAAGAAATAATAACATTATCCAACAGTGATTTCTCAACACGAAAAAACGGTATTAATTATGAAAGAGGATGTCTCCCAGACCAACTTTGCCGAACAGAGTACTAGTCCATAGGGTCCGATTTTTTTTGGAGGAGGTTCAAGTTTTATGGTAAAAAATTACCTCAAATGAAGTTTTTGAGCTCGGACTTCTTCTACAGAATTTAATAAGGAATTTCTTTGTGGTAGACTTTAACCCTCTAACGCCCACACAAATGGCTGTTTTTAACCCTTGTTTGGAAGCACATGTAGAAAATATCAATTAAAAATGCAGACAGAGGGTTAAAATGTTCTAGAAAATTATTCGCCATAAAATTTCAATAGGGGTCCGCTCAGACAAAATCTTTGTATAAATAACGCAAAAGACCACAGGATTAAATAATCACAAATTACGCCATGAAATATGCAACAACTTTTATATGTATATACAGTAGATGCATTTTTTGTTCTTTGGATCCTCCCGCCGGCACCGGAATATGAAAATAGGATGTCGTAGAGTAAGTTTGTTAAAAAAAAATTCACTTTTACAAAAACTGAATGGGGCTACTCCAAAAACCGCGCTATTTTCAGGAATTTCAAGGCAAGTTTAGATTTATGTATGAAAAAACTTATGATTTTGCACAAGAAAAAAAAATTATATCTACCTATACGTAGAGTTAACCGCTAAAGCGAATAGCGTATTCAGTTTTTAGTGCGCTTCCCTGGGAAAGTAATATCGCGGCCTAAATAGAACATTTTGTTTATTTCACGAACATACAACTTCAGGCTCTATACTCTTTCTGACAGCGGACATTTTTTTTAATCTGAATCAAACAGCCTGCTGCTTAATTTAATGCGGTTTTCAAAAACTCATTCTGGTTAAAAGTCTATTAATATTTGGATGAGCGCATCAAGTTTAAGTAAAGTAAAATATACCCTAATAGGACTGACATGGATTAAAATTTCTAAAAAATTTTAACAATTTTTGCTCTTGAAGGCGATTTTATGATGATGGACAACTCCAGAAATGTATAAAAAAGGTAGAAAGGTCGAGACCGTGGATAGCGGAAAAAATGTGGACTCGGATGGCCGCAAAATATTTTTGGGCAATATCAGCATTAAATGAAAGGCATTAACTAGGGTTTGAATATCACTTTCACTGTGGAGTGTACTAAACAACTGAGAACGCCATTCCCTCTAGCGGTTAACTCTACGTATAGCAAGACATCCAAGGCAGATCTATAAAGGTAACAGCTAGGCGGACATGTTGAAAATTTCTCGTCTAAAACGTCAAAAAGCACGTACGAAAATGTAAACAAGACGGAAGTAAACAAAATAAAAGCAATACGATTTGACAATTTAGCCAAAATGAAAATGAATCAGCTGCTGAGCTTAAATTACCGGTATAGATCTGCCTTGAAGACATCAATTTTTTTTCTTGTGCAAAATCATAACTTTTCTAATACATAAATCTAAGCTTGCCTTGAAATTCTGGAAACTCGCGCGGTTTTTTAGTAGCTCCATTCAGTTTTTGCAAAAGTGAACTTTTTTTCAATTTACTTACTCTACAACAACCCATTTTCATATTTCGGTGCCGGAGGGAGGATCTAAAGAAAAAAATGCATATAATGTGTATACATATAAAATTTGTTGCATATTTCATGGCGTAATTTGTGATTATTAATTCCTTTGGTCTTTTGCGTTATTTGTACAAGGATTTTGTCTGAGCGGACTCCAAATGAAATTTTATGGCGAATAATTTTCTATAAAATTTTATCCCTCTATCTGCATTGTTAATTGATATTTTCTACATGTGCTTCCAAACAAGGGTTAAAAACTGCCATTTGCGTGGGCGTTAGAGGGTTAAAGTCTACCACAAAGAAATTCTTTATTAAATTCTGTAGAAGTCCGAGCTCAAAAACTTCATTTGAGGTCATTTTTTATAAGACATTTTCGATTAAGTAATTGCACCTCCAGCGAAAACCATAAAACTTTAACCCCCTCTAAAAAAACTCAGACCCTCTGGGTTGAGTAAAATTTTTGTAAATTTGTTGGACTGTGTAATTATGCTTGAGTAAAAAATTAAGATCGTTGCATGTTACTTATCCCAGGTCGAAAAAATGATACTCAAGCTGTAATTATTACTTTCGATTTTTATGTATAAAACCCCTAAAATAAAAATCATTGCAGATTACCTCAGATTATACAAAGATAAATATAGTGGCATATTCAAATTTATTTTGTGATAGTGCCAACATAGGTACTTATTTTTTTGGTAAAAATTTAAAAAAATAATCATTAGTTTCCATCTTTGATATTTTTTTCAATTGTCTCATAATCAGGGACCGAAATAACGGTTATTTTTTTCTAGTGTGGTGAAAAGGTTATGCAAAAATAACCTTTATCTTCTTTTGGTCCTTAATAACCATTATAAAAACCAAAAAACCGTTTTGGGCCTGAATAACCGTTATGGCTACCAAAAAAGTATTTTGGGGTTGAATAACCGTTATGGCAACCAAAAAACTGTTTTGGGCCTGAATAACCGTTATTCAGATTTTTATTTTTTTTGGTCAGCTATAAAAATCAAGCCTATTTATTTGTCAATATTTCTGGAGGATATTGGTATCAAATGAAAGGTGTTGAGCAGGGCTTTTATATAGAGGTGTATTTGTTAAGATTCGTAGGTCGGGTTCCCAGTTATGGGTGAAAAGTGAAGCCGGATGCCTTGGAATATTTTAAGCAATATTGGTATCAAATGATAAGAGGTAATCAGAGCTACAATCCCTGCTCAACACCTCTCATTTGATACCAATATCGTCCAGAAATATTGACAAATAAATAGGCTTGATTTTTATAGCTGACCAAAAAAAAATAAAAATCTGAATAATGGTTATTCAGGCCCAAAACAGTTTTTTGGTTGCCATAACGGTTATTCAATCCCAAAACGGTTTTTTGGTTTTATAATGATTACTAAGGACGAAAAAGTTTTTTTTCTCATGATAATGGTTAAATATGACTTTTACCCCATTTCTCTTATAACCGTTACGTCCCTGGTTTCAGTACATTACCATTAATATCGTACCCAAGAGCTTTCTTTGGGTTGAGTTTCGCTATTACGGTTTTTACCTCCGATATTGCAAATCGTTTTATGGGGAGGTCCATTTGATAGGGATGACTCAGAGTATTTTTCACTTCTGTTGTTGTGCTTAGTGAGGGTTCAATATCATATCGGATGAATGCTGATTTTAAGTGGCGTGCAAAAGTATATGCTTTCTCTGCGTCACTTTTCGCCCATTCGTTATTTACCATTCGTATAGGAGAATTGTAGAGAATCGGCCTTTTTAGCTTACTAGCAGCTTTCCAAAGTGAGTAATCAGTTGCAGCTGTTGAATTAATATTACTGAGATATTGTTGAAATTGTCTGTTCTGTTCGATTTTGAGGATATTTTTGAATTCTTTGGTGAGTGCATTCAATCTTTTCTTGTCCTCGGGGTGACGGGTTTGTTGCCACTTTTTCCTTGCGAGTCGCTTTTCTTTGAGCTTAGCTTGTATGTTGTCGGTAACGCTTTTTTTTCTTTTATCTCTTGGGTATGTACATATAAAATTTAGAGCTCCAGATTTTTTTGAACATTTTCGAGTAGCCCGAACAAATGTTGTTCAAATGCTCGAACAGTTGTTTGTTTGTTTATTACACGTATGTTTGCAGGGTTTGAAAAACTGCCAGCAAAACAGCAACAGTCTCAAAAGATAAGCTGCTCCTGTTCTGCGAAAGTTGTCATTATTATACTCAGCTGTACTAGTACACAGAGTATTATAGTTTTAATCACATAACGGTGGAATGTAACATAATGAAATAATCGAGATAGATATAGACTTATATACATCAAAATGATCAGGGTGAAAAGAGAAATCGATTGAGCTATGTCCGTCCGTCTGTAACCACTCTAACTCGCGCAAAAATTGAGATATTTTGATGAAATTTGAAATGCAAGTTGGTATCGAGACTGGGACGGTTGGTATGGGCGAAATCGGACCATGACCACGCCCACTTTTCCTATATAGAAAAAATCGGAAATTTAGTATCTCAGTCACTAATATAGCTGGAGCGATCAAATTTTACCCACGTGTTGAGCTCAGGCCCCTATGAAGAAATTTGATGAAATTTTGGAAAATGGGCGGTGCCACGCCAATTATTAAGGGTCAAACATTGAAAGTTTTACATGTCATAACTCAGAAACCATTGAAGATATATCGATGAAATTTGGTATGCGTGATATACTTACTTAGGCAAATGTTTGACCGAAAAATTGCCAAAATCGGTTGACGACCACGGCCACTTTTATATATGGGTCTTATAAAGTGACCTAATAAAAACATTTTAAGCGATATCTCTGTCAAATATAAAGATATATCATTGAAGTTTTATGGAAGGTGTCCAACTATGGACATATAACAAAAAATACAAAAATTTTGGAAAATGGGCGTGGCACCGCCTCCTTTTAGAAGCAGGAATATACGAGATTTCGGAGCCCATAACTCGACAAATAATTGAGATATTATGACGAAACTTGGTTTATACACTTTTATAACTTGTGTTAATAGACACGCAAAAATTTATTGAAATCGGTTTATGACCACGCCTACTTTTTAACAAATATATTTCTGGAACACCCCCTAGGAATTTGTAACGCGGCATCTTTGTAACTAGAAGTCATAAAGGAATGAAATTTTGCACAAAGAATAATATTCATATGCTTAGTTGGATGACTGATAAAAATTTTGAAAATGGGCGTGGCTACGCCCACTTTATGCAGCACTCGCTTTATATTAAATACACCGTGTTTCCATCACACGCAAACAAACAATGAAAGCATACAGCTGAGTATCTAATGTTCGATTCCACTCGAACTTAGTCTTCCTTACTTGTTTTATTAAAACTTTTGAATTTTAATTTCCTTTGAAAATATCTACATTCGACGCAGAGAGCATTCAAATCATTTTTTTTTTGTTTCTCTGTGCTGTTGCTTTGCTGTGTAATTTCAAAAAGTTCAGTTAACAGCAAAGCACATATGTATAAACAAAAATTTCAATTTTCAGTACGACTTTTTGAGATTTGTTTTTTCTACATTACAATTTCGATTGTGTTCACATAAATAAAAAAAAAACAACAAACATCCTGTAAAATTATGTTTGCATTTTGTTTTTGTTTTACTGTGCTGTAAAAATTTCCACAGTACAGCAACAGTCGACAGTAATTTTTGGAAATTGAAGGCTTCTCTACAGTAGAATTTTTTATTTTTTTTTTACTTTTGTTGCGCTGTTCATTTTTTAATTTTGGTATGAAAATAAAATTCAAAGTAAATGAAAAAAAAGTTGAAAGTAATTTCAAACCCCATATGTTTGTACGAGCATTTGAACAATTCGGGCATTTTGAAGTTTGTTTTTTTCTTTTGTTTATTTTTTTTTCTTCTTCATATGTAGTTTTTTTTATTTATGTTTTTCCGATACACATTTTTTTTGTTTGTAAGCTGGAATGCTCGAATGTTTGTACGGGCATTTGAACAACAAACGGGCTTCAAACAAAAACGATCAGTTCGAATTGCTCGATACCCGGGTATCTAGAGCCCTAATAAAATTCAAGTTGTGCATGTATGTATGTATGTACATATCGGCGCTTCCAAACAAAACTGTACTAAGTCTGAAAACTGTGTTTTGCAGGAGAAGCTCTCAAAGTTTAAACTCGATATAAAACTTCGATTGTATGCTATGAATACATATTTTCACTTGTAACTTCTGTTTGGATGGAACGATCAACACCAAAACTCGACAATATCAAAGTCAGGGTACGCTTTATATAAAACCGTAAGAAGAAATAAAAATTTGCTACGTGGTTTTTAATGGCAAGCTCTTAAAGTTTTTATTCTGTAAAAATCTCGAGTTGTATTGCATCTAAATTAAGGCACGCTCTACTTGAAAACGCCAAAAACGGGAAAATGTATTAAGTCGACTTTGTAAAGTATTGTTTGGAAGGGTCGATATGTCTGAAGGTATACGGAGAAAACTATATAGATGTCACATCCATATATATGGATAATTCTGTCTGATCCATAAACTATGGATATCATATCAATATATGGGTATCACATAAAAAAATATTTGTAATATATAAAGAAACTTGCTGACCCGGCAGACGTTATTCTGCTAAAATTTATTCCTATGAAGCCTAAAGAAAAGTCTTTGATTATCTTATTGCTCACCATTATCTTAGAGTCCATCTTAATGACTATGAATAATAAAAAAAAAATTGTCTATTCTCTGAATAAAAGTTATATAGTTATATTCGCCGCGACAAACCTACCTCCCCCGATCCCTATCCCTATCCTTACAAATACCTTCGCCTTTACCTTTACCTTTACCTTTACCTTTACCTTTACCTTTACCTTTACCTTTGCCTTTGCCTTTACCTTTACCTTTACCTTTACCTTTACCTTTACCTTTACCTTTACCTTTACCTTTACCTTTACCTTTACCTTTACCTTTACCTTTACCTTTACCTTTACCTTTACCTTTACCTTTACCTTTACCTTTACCTTTACCTTTACCTTTACCTTTACCTTTACCTTTACCTTTACCTTTACCTTTACCTTTACCTTTACCTTTACCTTTACCTTTACCTTTACCTTTACCTTTACCTTTACCTTTACCTTTACCTTTACCTTTACCTTTACCTTTACCTTTACCTTTACCTTTACCTTTACCTTTACCTTTACCTTTACCTTTACCTTTACCTTTACCTTTACCTTTACCTTTACCTTTACCTTTACCTTTACCTTTACTTTTACCTTTACCTTTACCTTTACCTTTACCTTTACCTTTACCTTTACCTTTACCTTTACCTTTACCTTTACCTTTACCTTTACCTTTACCTTTACCTTTACCTTTACCTTTACCTTTACCTTTACCTTTACCTTTACCTTTACCTTTACCTTTACCTTTACCTTTACCTTTACCTTTACCTTTACCTTTACCTTTACTTTGACCTTTACCTTTACCTTTACCTTTACCTTTACCTTTACCTTTACCTTTACCTTTACCTTTACCTTTACCTTTACCTTTACCTTTACCTTTACCTTTACCTTTACCTTTACCTTTACCTTTACCTTTACCTTTACCTTTACCTTTACCTTTACCTTTACCTTTACCTTTACCTTTACCTTTACCTTTACCTTTACCTTTACCTTTACCTTTACCTTTACCTTTAACTTTACCTTTACCTTTACCTTACATGGACCGTCCATCACCATCCGAGCCCACTACTTGAGCTATCTTTGGTAAACAGCTTTAGAAATCAAAATGAAAATAGCTGTATGTTTAAACCCTGCTCAACGTCTTTCATTTGATAGATACCAATATCGCTCGAAAACATTCAGGGGTTATCCGGGTCCACGCTTTGACCCATATCTTGGAACCCGGTCTAGGCATCAATATTTAAAGAGCTCTTTGTTGAAGGCCTCCTCAACAGCTTTCATTTGATACCAATATCGCTCAGAAACTTTCCAGAGTCACTCGGTCCTACGTTTTGACCCATATCTGGGGACCCGGCCTAGGCATCACAATAAAAATTACTTTGTGTTGAAGGCCTGTTCAACACCTTTCATTTGATACCAATATTGCTTTAAGACATGCTGGTCCACATTTAGGCCTGTATTCCGGCAAGCTCCCACTTTTTCTTCTATATACCCTATTATGTGCGCTAGCACCTCATGAATCTACTGTGAAAATTTCATAAAGATTGGTTGATTACTTTGGGAGTCTATAAAGGACACACATACACACGGATTTTTACTAATTTTCGGACTTTTCCGGGGAGATTGTCCAAAATTTTCTTCGTAAGAACCTTCTCCTCGAAAATACGAACAACCGACAAAACACTTTACAGAAATCGGCCCAGCTGTTCTCATGTGATGAGGTACTATACATTTTTTACACCATTTTTATATACATACTCTGAAAAAAAAAACGTTGTAAATCTAAAGACTTTCGTTGTTAAATCAACTACTTTCCGCAGTTGAAATGTGCCCAAAAACGCTCCGTTGTTGTTTCAAAGGTGCTAGCGTTGTTGATTTAAGTCAATAACGGAGACTGTTGGAAAAAAATTTCACCTAAAAATAAATTTTTGTTTGCATTTTACTCTTCATCTTCTCTCCGCCCTGGTCCCAACTGCAAGCCTCCGCTTGTTCTCCTATTCTTCTCTCCTTCTTATCATTCACTGGTTGCTATCTTTATTTCTTATTCTGATTTGTCTTCTTTATTTTATATTCTCCTCCGGATTCGAACCATGACATCAACCTAAAATTCTATCCAATCATCACATAGTGGAACATTCAACATTATATTGAATTATAGTAACCTATTTATACTTCCATTTCCTAAAAAGGAATCCATGAATTATTTGAATCATTGTAAAAACAAAATTTAAAAAAATTTATTTTCATTAGTTTTGTTTAAAAGCGAAACTGTTGGGTCAAATACTTTTGCCTTTAAATCAACAACGGGGAGAAAATTGTTGCTAAAAATAAACTTTTGTTTGGATTTTTCTCTTTATCTTCTCTCCATGATTATTTTTTTTGTTGGTTTTCTCACAAACAATTTTTTAAAAGCAAGCAAGTTTTTGAAACAACAACGGCCGTTTTTGAATAAATTGTTGGATCAAAAACTTTGCTGTAAAAACAAATACTTTTGCTGTTGAATCAAAGACGGAGATTCAACAGCCGAAAGTTGTTGGTTTAACTACGGGTATTTTTTTCAGAGTATATATGTAGATATAGATATGGATATGGCATCCATTATATGTATGTTACATCCATAGTTCATGGATCAGACAGGATTATCCATATATTTGGATGTAACATTAGTATATTTTTTTCCTTGTATGCATCAAGTTGCGTCCTAAACGGATTGACCCATAAATAAATCTTACACACACATTGAAATACAATCGAATTTTCTGAAATATAGCTGGAAAGGGTGTATAAAAAAATTTGAAGTTGTTCTTGTTTCATTTATTTTGCATATTTTTATAGAAACGCGGCATCAAACCCAAGCACATAAGCTAGTTTTACATATGAGCAAAATGCAATTGCGTATACGTAACATTTTTGTAAGAAATTTACATGCAAAATTACATGCATATTTTCCACCATTTATAATAAAATATCCATGGAATTTTCTTCGGAAGTAGTTAGAGCAGACTAGAAGGTGTGTACATGCAAAATTTTAAGCCAAACATCCTAGTGGTTCAGGCTGTATGACGTTTTGAGTTTTATTTTATGAACAATAAAATAAAAATCAGACTGTAATTTTTATTCTTGAGTAAAAAAATAAAAATTACACATAATCATTATGCTTTGAAGGAAAAAATAAAAATCAAGTATAATAATTATGTATTATAATTATTAATTATTAGGGCAACAGAAAATATGCCCTAAAAAAATCGTTTTTAGCTCTAAAAATATGTCTTTAAAAATATGGTTTAAGCGCTAAAAATATGCTCTTAAAAGTTGGTTTAAGCACTGAAAATATGCCCTTAAAGTTTTTTATATACTTAATAAAAAGATATACGGCATAGTATGTTGTGTGCTGACCTTTCATGCAAGTGGTTCCAGGTTCAAACCCTGGCCCGGACAAATATCAAAAATTAGTTTTAAATAAAATTAGAACACTTTTTGGAACCAAATAATTATTTTTATTAAAGGTACATTTTATAGGTACAAAAGACGAAATAAAAAAATGTACATTTGCGAAACATGTTTTCGTTACCAAAAGAAAACAAATATTTTTACATACGAAAATATATACATGCATATATTTGTATGTGTTGATGGCAATCAAAATTCCAGTGCACAAATTGCATACTTATTTATTCAAATTGCTATTGCTGTAAACTACAAAACTTTTCGATAAATTTTCAAATAGAAAACTATGTCGATTGTCGCGGTAAAAGTTTTTAGACGTAGAAAAAGATCTTTCCATGTTAACTAAAGTTATCGGGGCGTATTTAAAAGCAAGAATTTCTGTCACTGTGTAGCGTTCAATCACTGATTACTGGTTATTTGTTTGAGAAAGTTGAGAAGATACATATATTTTTCAGAATCGTAAACCCAGTATCTTTATATATCTTTATATATATTACGCTAAGCGATTTTTTGTAAGCACCATAACTTTTACACCGTTATACCGATTTTCGAAAATGTGGTGTCAGATGAAAGGGCTTGACCTGTAGATGTGCAGGAAGGTTTAATTTTTTTGAAAAGGGTTGCCAGATGTTTGAAAATTTAATTTTACTGCATAGTTTGTTTGATTTTAAAATTTTTGGTACCATATGAAGGGGCTTGACCTGATATTGAGCAATTTAATAGAAAATTTTCAAAAAGGGTTGCCACCTGTTCAAAAATTCAGTTTTACGCTATAGTTTGTTTGATTTTTAAATTTTAGGTGTTATATGAAAGGACTTGGAAATGAGTAATTTATTAAAATTTTTACAAAAAGCGTGCCACCGTTCATTTCCATTCCATTTTTACGCTACAGTTTATCTCATTTTTAAATTTGAAGTGTCATGCAAGGCCTAGCACTGAAGATGGGTAATAAAAGGAAAGGGAAGAGGAAAATGAAAGTGATATGGCGAAGGACAGGAAGCGAAAGAGGAAATATGAAAAATAAAATGGATAAAGGGAAAATAAAGCGCAAATAAAGGGGAAAGGGGAAGAGAAAGAGAACTAGAAAGAAAAGGAGGAGCGCGCCAAATGGCCTTTTGTAGGTCGCTATAAGGTTACCATAGTCTAGAAAAATATTCGGCACAAAACTTCACTATGGGGCTCCTTGGTCAAAATCTATGTATAAAAATCTAGGTCCACAGAAAATAAAAATAACCAGTAGCTATGAAGGTATATCAAAAAATTTTCAAATGTGGCAATAAGTGGTCTTCCACCCTCAAATTGTCGCACAGTGTAATTGAAAGCCACAGCATCGCGTGGCCGGGTTTACTAGTTTTTATCTAAAATTGGTTTTAATTTGTGCTTCACCGCTACAGGATGAGGGATGAGGGACTAACGGAAGGTCATGCTCGAGAGTTTTGAAAACTGCGATGAATCGCAAACTAGTGCTACACGCAGTGATGCCGAAATTGGGCCCTTCGGACCAAATCTGGTCCGATAAATTTACTTTGGGCTGTTGGG